>BKCP01008626.1:1998072-2063767 GCA_008636005.1 Striga asiatica | reverse complement strand
ACTCTACACTTCAAAAGAAACTCCCACATCTATCATTGTGATGATTTTTGAACTCTGCATGAGATTTTTGTCATAGGCAATGAAGAAGGGACCTTTTGCAGGCTCGATGTTGAGAAGGATTGGCGACTGGACTTGGGGAACTTAAGTCCATTCCCAGTGTCTTCATCAGAAAGTGCTTTTCCTGCAAAATGGATGGAAAAAGGTGCCAGTAAGAGGGGAAAAAGTTTATTATGACCCTGAGGTTCGATGCACAAGATAATACATGAGAAAATGATTTTTAAGGAAAAATAAGCTTTCCTTGTCCTAAGTTAGGTGTTATGCAAATCCTAATTTTTGTCCCTTACGAGCAGATAAATATAGTTTGACGAAACATCAGAATCATCACAACTTTGAAGAAGCTATATGTTGAAGATTGGGAAAAATAAGAACAATTAGACTGCTCTTGGGGAACCACTTCATTAAGCTATATGCTAAAGTTTGAAAATAGATACCCAATGACACACTTGGAAATTTTTAAGAGTTATTCATTAGTACAAGTTCTCCGTCCACTTTGTGCATATTCATCAAGTCAGACTTTTGTAGAAATTAAGAGTGTCTGCAAACTCTACTAGGGCGATTGGATATGGAAAGACCTCAATTTTAACTGACCAGTCAAGATTTATGTCATTGAGTTTTGAATTGAAACAAAATTTTCAGTTTCATCTCATTTCACCCTTTTCTCTACAATCACACTAGCACAATAAAAAATAAAAATCAACCATTATTTTATATGTTCCAACAAAAAAGACTATTCACTATTCACACACTCTCATATTTCCAACTACTAATTACTTTATCAATCAATATTTTATTATCTTATATCACATCATTTGTATTTATTACAATTTTTATCTCACATCCATTCACAATCTCAAATCTATCTCACTTTACTTAAAACGACATTTTCCACTTCCCCGTCTCTTTTGTCAGGCGACACAAAATTTTTCAAAAAAGAACCTCATTTCCAATCGCAGAAAGTGATTGGCAGCTTCTAAATGGAAAAGAAATTCATTTTATCTTCCAATTAGAAGCTGAGATTCACATTTTCTTTTTTGTTTTGTTCAGTTAGAGCTTTGGTCGCGTTTCTTTACTCCACCAAATCAAGCAGCAACACTCATTGCTGGAAGTTGTAAAAAATCAATCCTTATAGCTTACCTGCGGTTATGTCTCTCCATATAGTGGTGCAACAATGTAGAGATATAACTCATGCCACTGCTAAATTTGATTTGCTTGCTTATTTCTAGAAGACACATTCTTGAGATAATTTAATGAACTAAAGCAACAATGAAACTATTCCTTACGTTGACATGCACCACTGAGAATGCTGTGTATGAAGTTAAAACTGCTTAGAATTATATATAAAGCTTAGATGTTTTGCTTACGCTTTCAGAAAATTTTGGGCTGGGAATTGCTGCTGCCACTGCTCTAAACAAAGGGGTCACGTGAACGGGGGATCTGAATTCGGTGTCAGAATATTCACGTACTTCATCATTTTTAGTTTCGATGCCATCACATAATATGTTCACTGCAACCAAAGAAGAGAAGTTATTAGCTTGAAACAAGAGCGAGTTATTAAACTAATTACAAATACTACACATGGCATTTAAACTAATTATGATATATAAAAGTTCATTTATGTCTCAAAAATAACAATGGACAAATGATATATATGTTTTAATTTTAGGAACCTGCTTTTGTGCTTGATAGCTGTATTTTGTAATTTTCTTTATATTCTACCTGCATTTGTGCTTGCAGTAGAGCAAATTCCAGTTTCCTCAGCAAGACAATTCTGATCGTGTATATGATTTGACTGAAATTCATGTCCAGTGTCTTGATTTAGCACACATATTTCAGCTTGACAGTCTTCCATTTTATCACCTGGCAAATTTGGCAGCATAGTCGAGCCAGTACTGTACTCCGAACTGGCTGGTGATGATTCATATACACCGTCTTCCCTGCAAAATTCTCAGTTAGATATAATGATCTTTTTTTTATTTTTTTTCTACAGATATATATTACCTCCAAGAAGGTCTACTGCCTTCAGTACTGCTCCTCAAATCATCCACCAACTCTTTCAACTTCTCGAGTTGAATATCAGTGTCCAGATTTCCAAATTCGACCAGCTCACTTTCTTTATTTTGTCTCAGAAAATCTTGAAGGGCCTGGACCACATTTATCGTCAAACTTAACGAGTCTCAATAATAGAAAAATGTAACCATTGTGAAAATTGTTGATGGCATCAGCAAACTCAGAATATATGTTTGTCATAGCAGAAAAATGTTAACATTGTGAAAATTTTTTCAAGTAAGGCTGAAAAGGGGACATAGAACCTTAAATTTGTCATAGCCGTACTTTCTTAAAGTAAGCAAAATATGTTCTCCAGAATTTGGATTAAAAGTTGACAACTTTTTTGAATCTTCAATCTCTTATTACTTACCTTCCAGGCACTTTCGAGACTTTGGTCTGTCTTATCCAAGTTAACTTTGATCGCCAGTGAACTAAGTAATTCTGCTTGTTGCATCAGTGCAAGCACCTTTGGATCATCCTTCTTAAGAAATGTTCCTTGAATTTCATTATTTTTGGCTGCATGAGTAAAAACAAAAATATTAGTTAAGTCCACTTTGAATGACTAGCATGTGGGCTAATTGCAAAAACAATGCCTGAGGTTTAGCCGAATTAGAAAAAACCGACCTAGTTGTCTTTAGAAATTACGAGTACCCCCTTTACATTTGTTTCACTTTTACAAATTCATCAATTATTTGTAAGCTCAAAAGAAAAAACCTCAAGTGGGTGTTTTAAGACATTTTAAGGGGTTAAAATTGTAATGCAAAGGACAATAATTTTTTTTTGTAGTTATGCTAAACCTCAATCAGTTTTAGTACAACCCTCTAGCATCTTCATTCAGTTCATTTCCTTCTAATGTGACTTTTTTGGTACACACTGCCAAAGCTAATACAGTTTTAAGTCACTCAAACTTACATCTGTCTACTGATTCCATCTGCTTCATGAGCAGATGGGTGTTTAAGTTAAAATCACAATTTTGAACATTTTCAGCTATCACCGCAAATGGGGACCTCAGCAAATGATTCTCCATGCCCGATTCACCTCCTAGTTTTTCTTCTCGACTTTCTGTTGAGCTAGAAAAATAGGCCCTGATAAAAAAATAAATAAATAAATAATGAGTAAAATTGTTAATTCTACAAAAGTACATTTATCCCAGGAATATCTTTCAGAACAAGAAAAGTGGATACTTGATGATATACCTCATCTTTTTAACTGGGACGGTACTTTCATCTCCTCCATTTGGGAATATGACCCTTTTGTTGTTTAAGTTGATATAGGAACTTTGGCTGTTTTCTTTAGCTAAAGCTTCGTGTTTTGCTCTCTTCTTGCACAATGTGGTGAATCGATTTTTCACAGCATTATCAGTTCTGAGAAAATAAAAGGACAATTGTTTCTTACAAAACTATGGCTTCCTTNCCACTCAAGAATCAAATTGCATAATCAGCCAATCAAAAGTTTCCCAAAAAAGCCATAGTTACATAACAAATGAGGGATCAATTAAATTTATGGGAAAAAAAAAAAGAACTTTTCGGAGAGTATTGTTGATAAAAGAAAATTCAAGTACAAGTAAAATACTAAAATCACTGCACTTATGACATAATCAATCAATAAAAAGTTCTACAAAAAACACTC
Organism: Striga asiatica; assembly: GCA_008636005.1. Classification (NCBI taxonomy): domain Eukaryota; kingdom Viridiplantae; phylum Streptophyta; class Magnoliopsida; order Lamiales; family Orobanchaceae; genus Striga; species Striga asiatica. The sequence continues at coordinate 2,060,032 of BKCP01008626.1, read as the reverse complement.
ATTAACACAACAAAGAAGGGATCTACTTATAGAAAGAGAATTTTATTGATAAAAATCCCATTTACAAGCTTCATAGAGTGTTGAAATAAAAATGGTGCATTTAAAATTTTTCACCTCACATAGGAGCATGTCCTCCTCAGGTGACCATCCTCCTTTCTTAAAATCAGAATTCAAATAAGTGAACCATCTGAAAAGTAAATAAAATTCAAAATCAGACACCGATAAAAAAATATATATATCCAAAATCAGATATCTTCAGAAATTGAATTTAAGCAGATGAAATTTGGCAATGAAACATATAACCTTCTTCGGCACTGCCTTGTCGTTTTATCTTTAAATTTCGACGCTATAATAGTCCAACTGAAACAAAAAGGCAGAACAAAACATTAACCTCCGCAAAACACCCAATAATCAAGTTATTACAATAACGAAAGACAAATGAAAATTTGAAAGCATCAAGATTATCTATTTTAAATACTTTTCAGTTCCATGGACTCTAATTTGCTCTCGCAGAATATCATCCTCCTGAAAAACAATCACATATTTCTTAGCAGTTGAAATAAAAACTTGACATCAGCTTTAGAAAATGATAAATTACAATAGAAGAACCACCAACAAAAAGGAACAAGAAAATTTACATATTCTTAGCAGATAAATTATGACCACAATCAACCAGCAATTAAAAAAATATTATTTAAAAAGGAAAATAATTAAGAATCTCACCTCCTGAGACCATGAAACAATATGCCTTTCTTTCTGTTTCGGCACTTGATCACTCTCATTATTTACCTTCTTCATATTCTCTGTAGCTTGTGATATTCTTTACCTTCTTGCATGCTCAAGACCAGAACTTTTCTTAATAACTGAGTTTTATATAACAAAAGAAATAAAAGAAACACGACCCCAGATAAAAATGATCGAGTCTTTTGACCCTCTTTTACACCAACTGTTTAGCTCTCAAACGGAGCAGAACAGCATTAGGCCACAAGAAACCAAACAGTTGATCTTCTTTACCAATTTTTTAACTTGGATTCTTACACTCAAATTCCAAACCCTCCTAATTAGGATTCCATTTTCAAGGGGTTTCGACAAAGAAAACCTTGGTAAAAACTTGTTAAACGCTTGTGCAGCCAGGTAACCGAGAAATTTGTGTTAAAATATGCCTTAAACCCTGCCTCGAGATTTGAAAAAGGAGTGTAGAATTTCCAATCAAAAAACTATTCAAGAATAATTATCCGAAAAAGAAAGAAATCGAAAGGAAAAACATGGGATTTTTTTTTTCTGGGTTTAAAAGATGAGGGTTGCTTTCTTGCTGTATAAAAGTTGGAGTTTTCTCTCTCTTAGGAATAATTGCAAAATTGTGAAATTGTATTGATTTTTATTTCAAAAATTAATCAACGGATTCTTGCTTTTGGGCGCGGGGGCAACAAGGAAAGTTTGAAAGAGAAAGAAAACAAAAAGGAAAATAGAAAAAAAGAGTAAATAAAATAACGCTGAAATCCATGAGACTATAATTAATGAGAGGCATAAATAACCCCACACCCCACACGCTCTCATCTCATGTTTTGTGTAATATGTAGGGTGTGCACAAATTAATGAACAAATTTAATCGTAATACTTTTATGATAATGTTTTGTTTTTCTTATTTTACGTTTTAATGTATTAATTTCAATTTGAAAGTATGAATATTTATTAAAAAAATATGAGTAATTAACGATTAAATTTGCATAACAATAATATTATTGTATTTGGTGATATGATTTGTTAGTTTGAGTGCCTAATATTTTTGAATGCTAGAGTGCTTGACAATGTTCCCCATTCAACTGCAACACTAGCCATGCCCATTTACCAAGTTGAGTTGATCATGATATTTTCAAAATTGTGTATTATTGCAAATAAATTTAGGATATTTTATAATGAATTGAGATACATTCAAAATTCTTACCTCATATCCACTTAAAAAATGCATTAAATTTAATAATTAATGACAATGTAACTAGCTCGATCCAGAGTTTGTGATCAATCGCAGTAGTGTACATAATTGGTTTTATTTAATTTAAAGAAGAAGAGGTATAGTTGAGTCAAGTATGACTCCATAAGTTACTAATGTTTGTGACACATTTTCTTATAAATCTTATACAGGGGTGGATCCAAAAAATTTTTGAGGGGATGCGATAAATAATATAATTTTCAAAACAGTCACATATTCAATATAATAGAAAAAATATGTACTTCCAAACTTCATTAGCAATTAAAGTTAATTAATTTTCTCAAAATATGGAACATATTAATAATTAACTTGAACATGTACAATATAAAAATACAGAAAAATAAAAGCATAATCTCATGTTCAAATTTTCTATAAGCATATATCATATGTTTCCACCACATTAAATTTCATATCTTAAATGCTCTACATATTAAATTTACTCCGTATTAAGTTATATACAAGCGTATTTATAGATATGACATACAAGATCTAATTGTTTTTTCTACTAATACTCTTATTTGAATTCTTTATTTTTAGGTAAGACTGTTGATTATCAAAGCCTAACTTATTTATTTAAATTGAGAATTAATGTAAAAATATAATTTTACATATACTTAATAGAAAAAAAAATGTTGGGGAACAATGGCCTCTCCCAACTTATATGTAGATCCGCCCCTGATCTTATACACTGAATTATATGGAGTTTAGGTTGTTTGCATTCAGTTGAATACTTCACTAAAATTTTGTAGTGGAATAACAGGTATACATGATCATGTGGATTTCAAATTAGAATACATAGGTGTTAGGGGCGTAAGCCACGTGACATACAGAACGACTGATTTACGTTGATACCCACATATTTTGGTCACAGGCCAGCCTGGTTCTGACCATTTCATCAATTTTTTTTTTCTTTTGACAAATATTTTTATCACCCAATTTTACTTTTCTTGAACGTAAATTTTAAAATAGTATTCAAGTCAAAAATTGCTTATAGTTTTTTACACACTAATAGTGGGATATATTAAAGCTATGATAAAAACTACAAGCAACCATATGAGAGAATAAATGTTAAATAAGTTTTTCCTTGTGCCTCTCAAGTCTCAGTTATTGAAGAAATTAGTATTTTAAATGATATTTAATTCACTTTTGGTGCTATTTGTCCCCTAAAACTTTCCTATAAATAGGAGCATTCATCAATGGTAGAATTACACCACAAAAATTCAGATTTTTATGTTATAAGAAAAAGAAATAGTAAGAATTGAGTTTTTAAGAGAGAAACCGAGCAATTTCAATAAATACTTGGAGCAAGTTTCTTTTCTTATAAATAGAAGAGGTATGTATTCAAACTTTGATATCATCAATTATAGCTAAGAGTTATAAGTGTTTATATGTGGTTTTCATATGTTATCATGTTTAGAAATTATAAATTTTATATATATAAGTATATAAAATAAGATTATAAAGTAAGATTATTTAAAGTTCATGTTGCAGCTGCTTATGTTTGTTGTTTGGATCAAGCTATTAAATTCCAAAAATTATAAAACTTTTTATATGAGATCATCATTATGCTGAGAATAATACAAGAAATTTTTAGATTATTTGAAGTTAAAATGAATTTTATAAAAATCATTGATTAAGGTGCTGTCCAGTGAAAAATCTGTGTAGTAATGATGACTTGAAGTATTTAATTACCCTATCTATTGATATTATTTTGAGTTGGAAATTTTATGGTCAATTCATATATTAGTTAAGAACTTCCAGTTTAAATTTTATCTTTATTGGACTTGTTTAGCATGAGATATAGATTTTTAAAAACAAGCATACAAGTTAGTTGAATATTTTGTTATATTTTCAACTTTGAAATAATATATCTTAATATATGAGTATTATTTTAAAGTTAAATTTTTATGGTAACTTTATATATATGTGGAGAGTACATATGTTAAAGTTAAGCTTAAAATGAGTTGAATTGAGTAATTACTACAATTATAGATAAAGCATGTTAATATGATTTTAGTATGAAATTTCTCATTATAATAATTAATGTGTATTTTGAAGAGCATGTGTTAGATATTTTCACTTGCAAGTTTATAAGCTATTATTTTGAAAGCATGATCTATATAAAGTTTTGGCATCAAATGATGATTCATCAAGAGTTTGAGTTATTAGAAGTATTATGATTATTTGAGCTATAGCATATTTGCTAGATACGGATAAGTTAAAAGTTATCAGTTAAAGTTATGAATATCAATATCTTATTGAGTATTCGAGCATAGTACTTAGTATATTTGTTTATATTTTTATGTAGCGTGAGAAGTTCGGCTAACAAGAACAACACTTTCATTTTTCAATACTTTTCGAGAAGAAAGGTGGGGACCCAGACTGGGTATTACATTGAGTATAATATTGATATCATGTTTGAGGTATGTATACAGTTTAAGTTTATACGCTTGGGATGAGAAGGCATTCAGTTGTCTCAGAATATATCCTAAGTTCTGATGGAGGCCGTTTGAGTTGCCTTGAGAAATATCCATCAGATTGTGCACAAGTACCCGATTAGATATCGGCCAGATTCAGTTTAAGTTACTGGAACAGATTTCCAGTCAAGATATATAGCAAAGATCATGATATTGTATTATTATTGCTGTTTACTTTAGTATGGGTGATTTCGGGGTACAAGAGGATCAGTACTCACCCCCATTGTGTTTTTCAGGTAACAGGGTCGGGCTAGAGGTGTGAGCTCAAAAAGTGGTGGTGGTGGTCGTGCACTTCTTTAAGTGGACATTTATTATGAACTTGATATGTCTGTATAATTATTCACGTTTTTAAGTATTGCCGCTACGCATATTGAGACTTGAACTTGCATTCTAATAAATTTCAGATTTCAAGTTTTTATCATTTCAGAAGTATGAATATGATATAGTTAAATGCAAGTTTAATTAAATCTGTTTTCTTTATGTATAAAGAAGTATTAGACAAAGTTTAAAGATAAACGGATTTCCAGAAAAGATGAGTTTGAGTAGCATCCTGAGTTAGTCGCAAAAGATTTCGAAAGAGTTCTAAGTATTTTCGAAGTAAAAGTTGCGAAAAATTTACTCTGATGAGCGGGGTGTTACAGGTGGTATCAGAGCCAAAGTTTAAGGGCTCTGTATACTAAAAGTTTATGTTTTGAAAAGAAAGTTTCAGGAAAACCGACCACACCATGCTCACACCTCGCCGGCTACCAGGTAAGTGTTGCTACAAGTTTTTATGAAGTTTAAATATATGCAAATTACTAAGTCTGCTCAATAAGAATTCAGATATACGAACTCTAGAAATCAGTCTATATGTTCAATTATTAAAGTTTGAAATTTAGTTTATCAAGTTAACTAGATCAAGAAAGAAACTCGAACATTCTAAGTTAAGCCATCAGATTAAGATTTAAGTTAAGATTGACTATAAAAGTTGATTATGAGCCAAGTATAAGAAGTAACGGTATTTCAGTATATAATAGCCATAAGTCCGGGTAAATCATGGGGGTTTGAAATAAGAACCAAAAGCCGGATAGATCCTGGAGGCTTGAAACTGAACCGTAGAAATAAAGTTAAAGAAAATAGTCAATCTTTATAAATCAGAAGTTTTGATATCTTATCAGTTAGATATCATAAGTTAAAAAGTGGCAAAGTTTAAGATCAGGTTATAAGTTATTTTGTATTGGTACTTGTTAGTGGCAGTACAAATATACAAAATATTTTCAGAAATCAATGAGAATAAGTTTAAGGTATCGACATATAATAGTCACATAGCCAGGTAAATTATGGAAACCTGAAATAAGGGTTATTAAGTCCGAATTACCTGGAGACCTGAAATTGAATCTTAAAAGATATCAGTATCACATTCCAGATACGAAATGATTATGTAAAATTCTAGAAAGAATTTTTGAAGTTAAGCAAGAATAATCTGGATATGTGAAAGTTAAAGACAGTCTTTTTAATAAAGCAAAGACTGAGAAGTTTTCATATATTGGGATCAAGTATTTATTTCCAATAATAAATGATGAGTTTAAAGCCATAAGTGAGAAATGGCGAGAAGAAACAAGAAAGAGATTTAAGATTAACCGGAACTCTAGCACAAGCTAGGTGTTTTCGGAAAATTATCAATTTCTTTAAAGTAGCTATTTATTAATGGTTATACTGTTTAAGTTATATGGTTAGTGGTATTAGAATGCCGCAAGGCAAAGTTTCAAGACCACAACTGAGTAAAGTTTAAGAAGTATAGAATCTTGACTGAATCAAGAAGTTTTCTCAGTCTAGAAACAAGTAGTATTGATGTGTGATTCAAGTATATACGAGAAAAGTATATTTTTCATAATCAATCTACTTGACATATGGTAATATCATTGAAAGTAAAAAGCAAGACAAGGATTCAAGTACAATGTTGAGAACTTCACTATTTCTAAGAAGCTAGTACAGAAATAACAGAGAAAGGAAATACAGACAAGCAGAAAGGAGTTCTCAACTAATACAAAGTTATATTACATAAAGGGAGGGTGCGTCTCAAGAGCACAAGACTCCATAACTCTGCCACCCAGCATGGCTGTAGTTTCACAAAGATAGATCTAAAGGATCAAATGCTCGTTTGCGTTTGAATCCTGGAGTTGCCACAGAATCTTGAACTGTTGAGATGCTATCTTGAAGCTTCTTGATAAGTTCAGCGGATGTACTTGCAGACTTGAATGTTTCTCTTTGTAAAGGAGATATAAAAGTTTGATACGCTCCTTCATCTAGAAATCCAAGCAAGTTGTGGAAAAAGTCATTGAAATTCAACAAACCAATAGGTTTTGTATGAAATTTCACTTCTGCCCAAGTAGCAAGGGTAAAAGCAGTCATTAAAGTTCCATATTCACCAGGAAGAACGATGAAAGCATCGCAACCAGATATCATTGCCATCAAGCAGTCATAAATTGAGAGAGTTATCATCAAAGTAGCAGAATCTTGATAATATTTGAGGAAGTGAGATAAAAAGGAAGGATACTTCTCACCTCAATATCAAAGCATTTAGCAGCCATTAAGAGGTTGTTAAAGAAAAAGATACTAGTCCCTCCATAAAGTATGTTGATCTGGTGTTTTCCCAACTCTTTCACCAGTTCGCCTACAACATAGATGTTATGAGGGAAGAGTACAAACCTAGAACCACCAAGAACGCACACGGTTTTGATTGGTTGAAGAAGTTTGGTACCTTGAGAAGACTCGGCAGTAGCCATTTATTATGAGAGATATTTGGCTATGAAGATAGATTTGCCTTTTTAAAGAAGAAAAGTTCCGACAAGAAAGCAGTTGAGTCTTAAATGACTCTTATCTATCAGAAGTAATAAGATTTATGTACAGTACATCGATACTATCAAGAACAGTGTTTACAAACATGATCTTTGGAAATAATATTTTCCAGGTGATAGAGTTTCTTTTCATGTTTGAACAGAAGCCATAAAGACATCAGTTCTCGATGCACATATCCATTAGAATGTGTTAAGAATCTGCTGAATAGTATGATCCAGAGATTCCTTACTCAAGCCATTCTTGATGAACGTTATTTTATCTTCTCGATTATTTGAGACAAAGCCTAAAGAAGTACAACAAGTGTCGCAGTTCCAGCGAGCGCATTTATAGCAGCCGCCTATTCGTTTTGCTCTACGTTTCTTGGCAAAAGTGCTTCTACCCATACCTGTCATATATTTATATGCATTGGGATACTCGCCAGAGACACGAACTTTCGCTTCAATCAGCCATCTTATATCATTTAGGATATTATTGAGCATAAGTACTATCAATCTTTCTACTCGAGCTCGATAAATTCTTTTTATGATGTTAAGAGGGAGAAAAGAATAGAATTTTCGGATGTTGAGAAGTGCTAAATCCATTGATGAATCGGACCATTGCTGAAGAAAATGGAAGGATTATCAAGTCAATTTATAGAAGGAAGAAGAGTATGAGATAAGCTTTCGGGTATGATTAAATTATACCGAATGCCAGAAGATGCAGTTAGTAAGCATTTAATGCTGTCAAGATCAGATGTTTAATGTTGTCAAGATCAGATGTGAGATGTCTGCAATAATTGAGATGTTGTCGACAGTTGCATTATTGAGGTAAATCAAGTTTACCTTAAGGATTGAAATTGTGGTATGACCAGAGGAATAGTTAGGTTTTTCTACATCAGAAATGACAGTTCAACGAAATTCTCGACTATTGTTAAGTCGGAGAAGTTGAAGTAAATATCAATAGTGATATTGAGTAATAAGTTTTTCGAAAGAGAAACAAGATTACAATAGTAAGATGTTAATTTATAATGAAGATGTGAATTATTAATGATTACAATTGACATCGATATTTAAGCATGCAGAGGTTCCGCACCCGAAGGGCCCCGGGTAGTGGGTAAATCGCATGAAAATGTATTATAGATTAAAGTTTTAAGTTAAATAAATATTTAATATATCAATTCTTATCTAAAGTTGTCCAGTTTGCATAATGCTTTTCGTAACAAAGTTACGTAAGTATGTGTGTGATTCAGAGTATGTGCTTTTGCACCAAGAATATAAGTTAACTTACGAGGAACAGCCGATAGAAGTGTTGAACCAGAAGGTTTATTGGCTAAAGAATCAAGATATTTTCCTTGATAATGTAAGAATGAATTGCCACATATAAAGTTAAGATGCCACTGGTAAGTGATAAGTTGATATAAGTGCTCAGTTTTCAGATATTGAATTATGATGTATATACATAGTTAGTATATATATATCCCAGTTTCAGTATTTCCGGGGGCGGAAACAGTTTTAAGGGGGGTAGATTATAATAACCCATATTTTAGTAAGTCAGTAAAAATGATTTACCGCAGTAAAAATTTATTTGCCGCAGTAAAAATTATTTACCGCAGTAAAAATTAATTACCACAGTAAAAGTTATTTACCGCATAAAAAAAAGTTATAAGGTAAATCAGTAAGAGTGATTAAATTAGTATAGATAATACGTAAAGTATTTCAAGATTTAGTTAAAAAAAAATTCATAATCGAGAATAGTAGAGATTATAATAAAATCTTCGGTTTTCAATCGTAAATGAATTTTAAGTCCGATTTTGATTCCGAAAATTTTATTATTGATATCTAAATTTTATTAAGAATAAAAGTTTAGTTATTATGGATTTTTAAAGATCAAGAATAGCATAATTTTAATTAATTGTGAATTTTCACAATTTATGCTATTATTAGAAAAATAAAAGTGTTTATGTTATTTTTAAGCATGTTTTTCCTCATTAAATCATTTGTAAATGATTTATATATTAGAGATATTAATAATTTTTGAAAATTATTTTCTGATTTTATTAGAAAATTCGGAATTAAAAAGAAAAAAAAATAAAAAAATAAATTGTGGAAATTATTTTTATTTTGTAGAATCTTCATCATTTGAAGCATCTTAATTTTTATATTAATGATGACTCATTTTTATGTTATTTTATGCAATTGATTGAGCTGATAAATTTAATAATATTAGTCAACTAAATTAAAAATTAAGAGTGGGACATTAGTTAGCATATTTGTTGATAGTATTTTAAATGATATTTAATTCAATTTTGGTGCTATTTGTCCCCTAAAACTTCCCTATAAATAGGAGCATTCATCAATGGTAGAATTACACCACAAAAATTCAGATTTTTATGTTATAAGAAAAAGAAATAGTAAGAATCGAGTTTTTAAGAGAGAAACCGAGCAATTTCAAGAAATACTTGGAGCAAGTTTCTTTTCTTATAAATAGAAGAGGTATGTATTCAAACTTTGATATCATCAATTATAGCTAAGAGTTATAAGTGTTTATATGTGATTTTGATATGTTATCATGTTTAGAAATTATAAATTTTATATATATAAGTATATAAAATAAGATTATAAAGTAAGATTATTTAAAGTTCATGTTGCAGCTGCTTATGTTTGTTGTTTTGATCAAGCTATTAAATTCCAAAAATTATGAAAATTTTTATATGAGATCATCATTATGCTGAGAATAATACTAAAAATGTTTAGATTATTTTAAGTTAAAATGAATTTTATAAAAATCATTGATTAAGGTGCTGTCCAGTGAAAAATCTGTGTAGTAATGATGACTTGTAGTATTTAATTACCCTATTTATTGATATTATTTTGAGTTGGAAATTTTATGGTCAATTCATATATTAGTTAAGAACTTCCAGTTAAATTTTATCTTTATTGGACTTGTTTAGCATGAGATATAGATTTTTAAAAACAAGCATACAAGTTAGTTGAATATTTTGTTATATTTTCAACTTTGAAATAATATATCTTAATATATGAGTAATATTTTAAAGTGAAATTTTTATGGTAACTTTATATATATGTGGAAAGTACATATGTTAAAGTTAAGCTTAAAATGAGTTGAATTGAGTAATTACTAAAATTATAAATAAAGCATGTTAAAATGATTTTAGTATGAAATTTCTCATTATAATAATTAATGTGAATTTTGAAGAGCATGTGTTAGATATTTTCACTTGCAAGTTTATAAGCTATTATTTAGAAAGCATGATCTATATAAAGTTTTGGCATCAAATGATGATTCATCAAGAGTTTGAGTTACTAGAAGTATTATGATTATTTGAGCTATAGCATATTTGCTAGATTCGGATAAGTTAAAAGTAATTAGTTAAAGTTATGAATCTCAATATCTTATTGAGTATTCGAGCATAGTACTTAGTATATTTGTTTATATTTTTATGTAGCGTGAGAAGTTCGGCTAACAAGAACAACACTTTCATTTTTCAATACTTTTCGAGAAGAAAGGTGGGGACCCAGACTGGGTATTACATTGAGTATAATATTGATATCATGTTCGAGGTATGTATACAGTTTAAGTTACTGGAACAGATTTCCAGTCAAGATATATACCAAAGATCATGATATTGTATTATTATTGCTGTTCACTTTAGTATGGGTGATTTCGGGGTACAAGAGGATCACTACTCACCACCATTGTGTTTTTCAGGTAACAGGGTCGGGCTGGAGGTGTGAGCTCAAAAAGTGGTGGTGGTGGTCGTGCACTTCTTTAAGTGGACATTTATTATGAACTTGATATGTCTGTATAATTATTCACGTTTTTAAGTATTGCCGCTACGCATATTGAGACTTGAACTTGCATTCTAATAAATTTCAGATTTTTTCAAGTTTTTATCATTTCAGAAGTATGAATATGATATAGTTAAATGCCAGTTTAATTAAATCTGTTTTCTTTATGTATAAAGAAGTATTAGACAAAGTTTAAAGATAAACGGATTTCCAGAAAAGATGAGTTTGAGTAGCATCCTGAGTTAGTCGCAAAAGATTTCGAAAGAGTTCTAAGTATTTTCGAAGTAAAAGTTGCGAAAAATTTACTCTGATGAGCGGGGTGTTACAGAAAGCTTATGACCGGACTAGTGGGAAAGTATTAGGAGGACAATGTTTGGAATGGGGTTTCACCCTACCTTCATGTTGATGCTAAAAAATGTCAGCAACATGGGGTGAACTGTACACTAAATTGTGTACTTTGCTCAATCTGCACGAATAGATTTGTTCTTGAAATATGGGTTGAATCCCTCTTCTATTCATGACTTTTGGATATATATCTTTTATGAGAAGAAAACATGAATTAAAGTATACAAAAAATAAGAAAATATTATTTAGTAGTGCCTCTCAGAGTTTTTTGTGCTGATGTTTTTTCTCCCACTTTCTTTTGAACGAATGTCCTCCTCTTTTTTTTCTCTATCATTGAGGCTTAGTGTATAGTTAGTTTATAGTGTAGTACACTTGTACTACATGTACTATTCACTATGTAGTACAAGTCTACTATTCACTATATGTAGTACAAATGATATTTTATTTGTTGTGTTTTTATTAATCGTAGTCAAATTGAGTACCAACAAGAGGCCCCCGAGTTTAGAACTGTTCTGAAGTCGAGTTTATTTATAATTTGGCAGTGCTTATGCTTGTAGCCTTTTGAGCTTGGGGCTCTTGTACGCTTTGTCGATTGTTTTTAGGCTTTGACCTGACGAATTTGTGTTGGTTTTGTTCTCCTGCACTTTGACGAGTGCGAATCACTGGAATGGATGGACAATTCTTTGGAATTGCAATTGAATGGGGCCTAAATGGCATGGTCGGGTAATTTGGTACCCGATTTTGCGTTTTGTGCAATGCAAATAGTTCGTTTATTTTTTGTAAAGATGGTAATGGTATGGATTTGTACGGACACTCGGGCCCCTTGGATTTTTAGCGATTGATATAAAGACGCTCGCTGATATGATTTGCTTGGCGGTTCTGAGTTGACCGTGTTTCTTGTAGGAATACTTTTTTGGATACTAGACATGAATGAGCTTCGAGCTCTTTGTCTAAGTGAGATTTTAGCTCTTTGTTCGATTAAGCCTTGGGCTCTTTATTCTATTGAGCTTTGAGCTCTTTATGCCATGCAAGAGTGTATGCGTAATGTGAGCATGAGATGAATGCGTGAGTTTATGATAAATGTATATGATGGATGTTCGATGCTCTTAGCGCCTTGAATCTTCCTTGTTATGCGAATGAATGTCTTTCCCGGACTAGTTAGCGTTGTCCAGTTGTGGGGTCGATTATCCCCGTATGATTTCGTTCATTTTGCGACGGATAAATTTACGTTATCCGGTCGTTTACCCTTATTGGGTTTTATTCGTTTTGCGCCGGACAGATTTATATTGTCCGGACTTATTACCTTAACAAGGTCATATTTACGTCGAACAAATTTACGTTGTCCGGTCATTTTCATTTTTAAGCCGGCCCGGACTTATTACCTTAATGAGGTCGTATTTTACGCCGAACAAATTTCCGTTGCTCGGATGTTTACCCTTAGAGAGTTTCATTCGTTTTTCACGGCTCGTAGTTTTATGACATTGCGGCCTCGTGGCTCATAGGTTCAGTCGGTATCGAGGCTCTGTGGCGAGTAAAATATGGATATCGATTCAACTGGAGTCGAGGCTCTGGGGCGATGAAATTTGGATGTCGACTCAGCTGGAGTTGAGACTCTGCGGCGAGGTAATTTGGATGTCGACTCAGCCGGAGTCGAGATTCTATGGCGAGGTAATTTGGATGTCGACTCAGCCAGAGTCGGGACTCTACGGCGAGGAAATATAAATATCGACTCAGCCGGAGTCGGGATTCTACGGCGAGAAAATATAAGTGTCGACTCAGCCGAAGTCGGGACTCTACGGCGAGGAAATATAAATGTCGACTCAGTCGGAGTCGAGACTCTACGGCGAGGAAATATAGATGTCGACTCAGTCGGAGTCGAGACTCTACAACGAGGAAATATAAATGTCGACTCAGCCGGAGTCTAGACTCTACGGCGAGGAAATATAGATGTCGACACAGCCGGAGTGGGAACTCTACGACGAGGAAATATAAGTATCGACTCAGCCGGAGTCGGGACTCTACGGCGAGGAAATATAAGTGTCGACTCAGCCGGAGTCGAGACTCTACGGCGAGAAAATATAAGTGTCGACTCAGCCGAAGTCGAGACTCTACGGCGAGAAACTATAAGTGTCGACTCAGCCGGAGTCGGGACTCTACAGCGAGGAAATATAAGTGTCGACTCAGCCAGAGTTGGGACTCTACAGCGAGAAAATATAAGTTTCGACTCAGCCGAAGTCGAGACTCTACGGCGAGGAAATATAAGTGTCGACTCAGCCGGAGTCGGGACTCTACGACGAGGAAATATAAATATCGACTCAGTTGGAGTTGAGACTCTACGGCGAGGTAATATAAATGTCGACTCAGCCGGAGTCGAGACTCTACGGCGAGGACAAATTCGGCCCCGGAATTGATAAGTGAACTCGGCCTCGTCGCAGGTAAGTGAATTCAGCCCCGACATTGACAAATGAGGTTGAAAACAATCAAATAACGAATCGGTCCGGTGGGACTGGGCGTGTCTACGAAAGAATAATAAATAAGCCCGGTAGAGCTGGGGCTCGTCGGCGGGCTGGGTGGAAATGTTGGCCTGGCCGGAGCGAAGGCTCAATGGCAGATGAAATAATAAGGTTGGCCCGGCAGAGCAGGGGCGTCGGCGGGCTAGGTGAAGATGTCGGGCCTGGCCGGAGCGATGGCTCAATGGCGGGCGAAATAATGAGATCGGCCCGGCAGAGCAGGGGATCGTCGGCGGGCTAGGAGGAGATGTCGGCCTGGCCAGAGCGAAATAATGAGATCGGCCCGGCAGAGCAGGGGCTCGTCGGCGGGCTAGGTGGAGATGTCGGCCTGGCCGGAGCGATGGCTCAACGGCGGGTGGAATAATGACGTCGGTCTGTTAATGAAGGTCGGATGATTGTTTCGGCGACAATCAGCTTGGTGGTCCATGATTTGATCGTGATTTCGAGCTTGGTCGTGATCACGTGGCTCGGCATTTTTCAGATCAGGTGATATGCTTGTCGCTTTTGTACCGCTCGCAGGTTCCGGCACACCGAGTAGAGACATGTTCGTCTCAATTGTGGGCTGTTACCTTTAGTTCGGCCCGCGGATTGATTCTGACGCTAGAGTGGTTGGTGTCCATTACGATGTGGGGATCCGTCGCCAAATAGTTGTTGCGAGTTTGGCCTTTTCGTTCTTTCTTTCTCTTTTTTACCTTTTCTTTTCTTTTTTTTTTTGTTTGTATATGCATACGTGTGCATATTTATTTTTTATGTATGTATATATATGTTTGTTTGGCCTGAAATCCGAATTCGGCCCGAGTGAGTCCGGCACAGGCTATGCAAATTTCGTTCTGAAGTGCCGGCAGCTAATGCGAGTCCGGCGACAGATCGACGGCGTCGGCCGGATGATGCTTCTGCCGGTCCGGGAATTTTATCTCTTCTTTTCACATCAATTCTCTTTTTAATTGAAATATTGTCATAGCTTTTTCACTTCCCCGTTTCGCAATACTTGAAATATCACCACTTTTCGAAATAGATTGCACTTCTCCACAAGATTGGATTTTTATCTATATTCTGTGAAGGATTGCATTTTTTTTTTAAGTGTTGGGGGCGACGTGGCTAATTCTTGTCCAAGGGAGAGTAATATTATCTATTTGTTTACTTCTGTTCGGCCAACATCTTAAGGTGCTGAACATCCTTTTTTTTTCTGCGATGAAATCTAAGAAATTTCTGGTGTTCTTCCACAAGTTAGAAAATTTACCTCAAACAAATTATGAGGCCCTTCGTCTAGCGCCATTTGTTGATGCTAAAAAATGTCAGCAACATGGGGTGAACAGTACACTAAATTGTGTACTTTGCTCAATCTGCACGAATAGATTTGTTCTTGAAATATGGGTTGAATCCCTCTTCTATTCATGACTTTTGGATATATATCTTTTATGAGAAGAAAACATGAATTAAAGTATACAAAAAATAAGAAAATATTATTTAATAGTGCCTCTCAGAGAATTTTTTGTGTTGATGTTTTTTCTCCCTCTTTCTTTTGAACAAATGTCCTCCTGTTTTTTTTCTCTATCATTGAGGCTTAGTGTATAGTTAGTTTATTGTGTAGTACACTTGTACTACATGTACTATTCACTATGTAGTACAAGTCTACTATTCACTATATGTAGTACATATGATATTTTATTTGTTGTGTTTTTATTAATCGTAGCCAAATTGAGTACCAACCCTTCATAAAGTGGATCATGGCATGCACTTCATCTAGCTTCTTTCTCATTCAATGTAAATGGCAAGGTCTTTGGGTTTCTGACTCCTTCTAGGGGGATAAGGCAAGGTGACCCTTTGTCACCTTACATGTTCATCTTGGTTTCAGAGATTTTTTCTTCTTTTCTAGTTAATACAACCAGCTTGGGGCAATTCAGTGGCATCAGGTTGTCTCAGAATGGTCCTACTATTTCTCATCTGTTATTTGCCGATGATTCTCTTATGTTCTGTAAGGCTGATGTGGAGCATGCTTACATTATTCTTGATATCTTAAGATAATACCAGTCATTTGCAGGGCAGAAGGTTAATCTGGGTAAATCATCTTTGTTTCTCAGTAAAAATTGTACAGATGTTGAGAAAGATAGGATTTGTTCCATTTTAAATGGCATTTCAATGCATAGTTCTTCAAGATACTTGAGGTTGCCACTGGGAACTGAGAGGTCTAAGAAAGATGCTTTTTGTTTTGTGATTGAAGCCGTTAGGAGTAGAATCTGCAGCTGGAAAAATAAAATCTTATCAACTTCTAGTAAAGAAGTTTTAGTAAGGTATGTTCTTAATACATTGCCGGTTTTTGTAATGCCATGTTTCATATTTCCAGCTGGTGTGCGAAGGGATGTGAGTAGGTTGATGGCCAACCTCTGATGGTGCAAAGGTGTTGAGCTGCAGCCCGGTTTACACTGGAAGTCATGGGACAAAATTTCTCTCCCAAAGAAGAATGGATGGCTAGGTTTTCAAGATATCAAATTATTGAACAAGGCACTAATTCTCAAGCAGTAGTGGAGAATTTTGAATCATCCAGAGTTGCTGGTAAGTAGGGTCTTAAAGGAGAAATACTTTCCATCTTGTTCTGTATTTGGTGGCCAGAAATCACATGGGGCTTCTTGGTTATGGAATTCCTGGGCACCATTGATTCCTATTTTACTGAATGGGGTGGAGGTTGTTATTAGAAATGGAGCAGATACCGAAATATTTGACTTTAATTGGGTTCTTGGAATTAAAGGGGGAAAACCATCTTTGAGAATTCAGAATGATGGATTCTTTATCTGGGTTAAAGATATCTTATGTGCAGGAGGAAGTTGTTGGGATGTTAATTTGGTTAAGGCTATTTTTCCAGGAGAGGGATGCTGAAAAAATCCTAAAGATCCAGACTTTGAATCCAAGCTTGTCAGATAAGTGGAAGTACTCTTTTGACATCAAGGGTAAGTTTTATGTGGCTTCAATGCATTGAAAACTTATTGTTGATAAAGTTGGTGTGTATGAAGAAGTTAAGAATAACACTAGTCTAAAGACAAAGGTCAGGCCAAGATGTTGGAAGTTGAAGGTAATGGGGGAAAATAAAGCATTTTATATGCAAATGTTTTTCAAACATCCTTCATGTTGGAGCTAACATTCAGAGAAGAGAAGTTTGTATTGATGTGACTTGGGAGGTTTGTGGAGAAGCGGAACAAACGCAGGAGCATATCTTTTTCAAATGTCTCAAAGCCCGAAAAACCTGGAAATTAGCACTTGTACATTGGGACAAAATCCTGACAGAGCAACTTAACTTCAAGGAGTGGAAGTGGTGGATAAGCACAATGGATTACAAGGAAACTTCAGTGGACAGAATTCAACTCTCCACATACATTCTATAGTGGCTATAGAAGGCAAGAAACTTGTGGGTTTCTTAAAGCATTTGGAAGCCGGAGCAAGTGATTATCAAGTCTTCAGTGAATGATTGGAGGGACTTCAAAGACAACATGGCTTGAGGGTTTCTGTGCTAGTGTTGGAAGGTTACTAGGTCTAGTGTCAGTGGTAATTTTCCTTCTGTAGTTATTGTCTGCTTGAATTCTTTGGTGGTTATGTTCTGTATGTTCTGCGGGGTTCGAGGGCACAACTGGTGTTGGATGCTTTTGTTTTGGTTAGCTGTCTAGGTTGCTTCCTGTTAGCAGTTCACCCATTATACCAGTTTCGAGGTTATCCCCTTGATCTCAGACTATTGCTTTTGCTGGTTGAATGAGTTGGAAAAAAAAAAAGTCTCAATTATTGTCATGACAACTTAAAGTTTTTATCATTAATGTGTCAATCCATTCAATTATATGAACAAAATTAATAATTTATACTATCAAACCTTATAATGTATGTCGTACTTTTATTACATGTTATACTTATTGTAAAAATACTAGTTTGGCATCGTCCGACAAACTTAAATGTTTTCTAGAAGATTTTCTTGTTAGGCAAGCAAAATAAATTAAACGAAAGTTCTCTATTAATTTACTTGTGAATGAATTAAGTTTCTAGTATTTGTTATTAATAATATATGGTATATATTTATTATAGTATCTATTATGGAGTTCTAAACCTTTAAAAAATGATTACATAATATATATCTTACATATATTTACTTACTATATATGTCACTTACATTAGTGAGTTTGATTCTATGCTATAATTAGTTTTCTCTCTCTTGTAGGAAAAGGAATAAGTGGGGAGGACTATAAAAGGATGAGTTATCCACACATGAAGAATCCTGGAAGATTTGGAGAAGATCTCGGGAAGATTTTGAAAAATTCACCGCAAGATCATCTTAGATTTGGAAGATCGACTATTTTAGGAAAATGGTGTTCCAACACCGTTTTGGAATTGGAATTTCAAAGATCTCCAAATCACATACACGAATTCTACTTGAAGGAAACTTACTTTAAATGAAGGGAGATCACGTTCAAGATATGAAGGAAGTCATTGGGATGGAAATCAATCTCACATGGAAAGGAGTCAATGCATGGGAATGAGAAGACCCCTTACCTTTGAGGAGTTTGTATATATATGTTATCATAGACTCACTGAAGAAAAGCAGCACTTATCGAATTATTATTCCAGACTTCATTGAGTGTTTGTGAGTGTTTTTTTTTATTCGGTTCAGTTTTTCAGTGTTTTTACACCGCTGAAGAACTGAGTTTGTTTTTATTTTTTTATTTTTTATAAACACTTTCAGTGCTTATGGATTAAGTACTTTTTGTTGGGATCTGTGAGGATTTCGTTATGTAAAGAATTCAATAGCAAATGTAAACCTATGAGCAGCGGATATAAAGGTTTGACGTAGAAAGCTTACGACTTAAAAATTTTCTGAATCTATCGGATTCGGGATGACCGGGATTGGCACACGAGCAGGCCGGGAACACGAATAGATCGCCGGGAGTAGCTGGTCGTGTCGCGTGTGGTGGTCGGAGCACCGAAAGTCACATGGCTGGCCGGTGGTCGCGTCGGGTCGTCGCGGCGTCTCGTCCGGCGGGTCGTGGCTCGTCGTCGACGGTCGGTGGGTCACGATCTGTCGGCTCCGGGGCTGTGAATATATTCGATCACGGGTTCTCGATTACCTCAGGATCTTCTACTGTATTACTCACACACCTCTTCAACTTGTACCAGTGAAGCAACAAGAAGAAAATAAAGCTCGAATGAGAACTGAGAGAGAGAGAGAGGGGGCGGACGACTCACGTGTATTTGTGATTGTCTGTTCTCTTCTCATGAGTTTAATGATATATATATATATATAGAGCTACAGTAGGAATCCTTAGGATCAGAAATAGGACTTCTTAATTAATTGGACTAACTGTGGGCCAAACCCACTCCTCCAATTAATTAAATAATATTATGGGCCACTAACATAATATTATTGCACTTCCTTTACCTAGCCCAAATTACATTTGAGACTCCAATTATAATTACCCAAATTACCTCCCCATGTTTAAGATATAATGTCCATTAATTATTTCGATTGCTGACAATCAAGAATTAATTGATTTATTATTTATTTCACCAAAGCTAGTGCTCGCTCATCACATTATTATAATGCCGGAACTTAATCCACCTGCAGGGTTTAGCATAACAATCCTTCATGAACTCACTTCGGGGACATCTCAAACTCACGCACATGGTGACCGTAACTATCCTTACAGCACATCATACATACAGCAATATTACTCAAAATAGTAGGAATATTAATCCAGCGAACTGAACCTCACCCAAGTGAATCAAATTAATATGTACTGCATATATATATGCCTGTTTAATATCTTACGGGTTAAGAGAATGCAGTAATTAACTGAGGCCTAGTTCGTTTACGACGATCAGTATAAAACGAACTTCTCATATCTGGGATCTTGTTCAATACATAAATGTACTAGTGCAACTAATCAGTCAAGACCAACTGTACTGTTGACACTAAAACCATTCGGATGGGGTGTTCATATCCATGTAGGTTGTGAACCACAATTCTTGTTTCGCAAGTAACTGATAGAATGATCTTCTGTTCACCCGATAATGACCCATTCTATCTAAGTTCAAAATAATATAACATAGAACTTGTTTAGTCTAACATGATTCTCATTCATAAAGGGTAATAGTGTAATATCATCCAAAGTCAAGTTTTCAGTATATAACACTAACACTTTTGTAGCTGGAAGGGGATCCATAGGTATTATCGAAGTCCATGTTTTTCGGCCAGGAAAGTAGTTAATAGAGTCGGGTATAGTGTTGGTTAGATTAAGAGAGAGAGTCCTATTCGTGTAATTCCAATATGTACGTAGTGCGCAAACTGATCTATTAATAAAAGAGTTCTGAGGGGTAGTGGGATGCTCCCCGAAGACATATTTCTATATCGCTTCCGCTTTTAATTTTTGTGTTTGAACACACCTTGCGCACTCTACTCCCCCAACCTATTTTTCACTTATGTTATGTAATATAAATCTTATATCATATCTTTATTTTACTCAGAATACTGTTGAATTAATTTTATATTAGAAAACCTTTTTTTAATGACCTGGATATGGTTGAACTCCATTTGAATCGCTCACGAGATGGTATATAACCTGCAAAACAGTGTCGGGGGTTGTCCCGGCGTAAAAGCTCCGACGCTCAACTTAGTGTTTAATGAAAAAGATGATGCATACAATGTATGTAAGTATAGAATGTTAATATTGTGTAGAGTTTGTGATGATCATGCATCACCTTTTATATAGACATGTTACCTTATCGGCCAAGACTACCCGATTGGGCTGCCTGAGTGCTTGAGCTGCCCAATTCTGCTAGCCACGTGGTCCTATCTACGTGCTATTCTTATCTTAATTATATTCGTACTTATCCATTATTTTGGTGTCTTCATATTATCCCACTACATTAGGTAGTTTGTAGCGCCCCTTTCGTCTTATATAATATTCCTTTATTTGCCATTTTATTTGTTGCATTTATATTATTATTGCCTTTGTTTCATTATACTCATTTCTTACTCGATTATAATTATAAATTGCTTGTTTTTGCCTTGTATAATTTATCTGCTTTATCTTTGTATTATTATGTGGATAATTTTATATTCATTGTTGTGTGATTGGTTAGACAGAATTAATTCGTTTATTAGATTAATTTGTTCGGTAATTTTTGGTTCAATCCCGTTGAACCGTTTTCGATCCGTTTCGATTCGTTTTCAAGCCATTTTAAACCGAACTTCGAGATTTAAATTTTAAGCCCAAAGATTACTTAATTATTTCGGACCAAACCCTTATTAAACCGGTCCAGTGCCATGGTTTAATACCTCCCCCAAGCTTAATCATTTGGATCTCATTTTAAGTCCAAATTCAAATACCTTAAGCTCTTTATGATAAGTGTTGGACCAGAATCCTCACACCCCTCTTATGCATTTTTCCTACCCCTCATTAGTGCTTAAATGGTATCCTATTAAGGCATGTTAAAATCTTTTAATTGCGTACATAATGAGAAGGAATCATCTCTCCATTCACTCCCTATAACTCACGTCTCCTAGCCGTATTTGTGACGTAGAAAGTCTGAAAACCTTCCTTACCAACCTCTGAAAAACTCCCTCTGAAACGCATGAGCAAACCACCTTACATCACCATCATCCTCGCACGCAGCCCATGTACTGCCGGCGCTTCCCCGCAGAGCCACCCGACGTGCGCGCAAGTCCAGCAGCGGCACCCCCAACCATGCACTGCTTTCCTCTCGCACGCCCAGCAGCAGATCGACATCCCCAGCCCATTGACGACCAAAGAAGCCCTTAGCCACGTCAAAGAGATCAATGACAAGCCCTCGATTGCCGATCAACCCCTTTGCACGCGCAATCCCTGCCGAGGCCGCGCGCTAGCCGCCCGAGGTGCCCTTTTACTCGATCCATCTACCACCTTCCTTGTAGATTCGTGGGTGAACAGTAATGGATGGCTTATCCTCTAATCTATGTGTTTTTGTTGAGTACTTGAACAGATATTTGTGTTTGAGTTTGAATCTAAGTGCTTTTGATTGAGATCTATTCATTTCATAGAGTATTTGACAGATATTGCATCATACTCGTGAAATCTCATCGATTTGGACCCATTCTATTGTGTTATAGAGATCTGGAGATTTATAGAATTTTTGTAATTGAGTTTTATGCCTAAATCGAGTTTTGAAGTCCATTGATGCCTTGTTGTTCCAAGAAAATTATAAAATTATTTACTCGTTCGTTTTATTTGAAATTCGAACTGAAAAACCCTACCTTGTTGATGTTGTTGTTTAAAAAATTTCAAATTAAAAATCGATCGCTAACCTCTTGAATCGAGGCTGTTTATGAGACCAAGTAGCCAGGTCGCAGCCGCGGGCACTAGTCACGCCGTCCGTGCTAGCCGCGACGGTAGCAGGCGGCAGACTACGTAGTGGACGCGCGGGAGCCCTTGCAGCGAGGCGGGCAAGCCGCAGTGGTCGCAGGCCGGCCACGCACTATGTACCTGCGTGCTCCCTGAGCCTCGCTAACCCTAGGCGACGCCTGCGTGCCCTCAACCGCTCGCCAAACAATGAAGGGAATTGACCCATTTATCTGGTACTATAACCCAGGAAAACATCTATTGAAAGACTATTCGTTTAGGACCTATCAATGACAGACGATGCTAGATGCCCGCGGCCGCTTCCAGCAGCTCCCAGCATGAAGCCCCGTGCCAGCGCACCGTCCAGCCATCCCCGCAACGTGTCAGGAGATGCCCAGCAGTCCAGCAGCGTGCCCAGGTGACACTAGCTCGCGCCCAGCGAACCCAGCAGTGTGTCAGCTGCCCCCAGCAGCACCCCGTAGCCCCTGGCCCACGCTCGTGCGCACCCAGCCATGGCTAGCTAACCCGAGCCCGTGCCGACCCAAATGAATCCGATTTTTATTTCCCGAGCCGTTGATCGGTTTTCAAACCTTTGACCTCATTTTTCGTGTCAAATCTATTTTTGGTCTTTTTAAATGACCAAGTCTTTCCTTTAAATCTGAGGGTTCTAAATTTCACAAAATTCCACGAGCTACTTAGTCGATAATTTTTCGACTAAGTATGATTTCTCATTGATATTCCCGATCTTTCAAGATAAGTATTTTTAAAATATTATCTTGATTAAATGTAATTATTTGAAGAGTTGAGCTCTCTGCCGACCCTCGTCTGATCATCGTGTTATCGTCTGCTTCGGCTGATCAGGTGGGTGTTGATAAACATTACCGTTCATGTTATTCTCTATATTGCTTGCCTTGATAATCCATGTATGCATGTGAAACATTAGTCTTCGAGAGTGTATCTACCGTTGATGGACAGTTCTCCTATTTGTGCCTAATGAGAGTGTATCTCCCGTGGATGTTGGTCCGGCGGTTTAGCTCCCTTTGATGGGCGGTTTAGATGTGATCACATGAGCCTAGGGTTGCATAAGAGGTAGACTACATGATTTGTGTTCATACTGCGATTATGATTTTAAGTCATTATATTGAATAGACTGCGTGGTATTCTCACAGTGAGCAAGTTGGTCGCTCACTCCCACTATTTTCGCCCTTTTCAGGCTAAGCTGGGGGCAGCGGCGAAAGAAGGGTGAGCAGGGTCACATTTACTTGTTCCTTATGTTTGTTATTGCTTCCGCTTTATTATTATTATTATTATTATTATTATTATTATTATTATTATTATTATCATCATCATCATCTACCTGACTTGTTAGAATATTGGTTTTGAGACTGGAACATGTACTTGACTATTATGCAGGCTTTGAATTATGAATTGGTTGTATTGGTAATGTTTTCAATTTACCGATGAAGCATGTTTACTTGTTTGGTTTGAAATGATGATCTGGGATGGTTAAGCATGTTTAGTTGCTTAAGTTGGTACATAAGCTGTTGATTCAAAGCATGTTTCAGGCTAAGCATGTTTTCAATTGGTTGTATTGGTAATGTTTCAGGCTAAGCATGTTTAGTTGCTTAAGTTGGTAATTAAGCTATTGATTGAGGTAAGTTGAGTAATGCCTGTTAAATAAAATTTTAAAATATTTTCGGAAATTGAACTCTGATTTATGAAAAATATTCAATATTTTTAAGAAATAACGGGGTGTTACAACTACGTTCTGTAGAATGCTTTTGAAATTGTCTAAGTGTTTATGACCCCTCGCTTTCGTCCAGTCGCGCCAGCTTAAGGTATAAGTTAATTGTTATATAATTGTTTAACTGTTTGTTTTGGGCTGCGGAATTTATCCTCATTCTTTTAATATTTTTTAACTTTAGTGTTTGAGACTTGTGCTAAATTTTGGCTTATCTTGTTTGTAGATATGCCTCCTCGTAGAGTTGTTGTTCCGCATGCTCAGCATGGTCCACCCGCGTAGGATGACGATCATGCATGGATGGTAGTGCAGTCTCAGAATATGCTACCGCCGATGTTTACTGGAGTGGAGGGACCGACGACTTTGACAGAGTGGATCCGTAAGCTGGATCGGATCTTCACCGTGCTCCGATGCTCAAAGACCCAGCGTATCGATTGTGCTGAGTTCCAGATGGAGGGCGATGCCTCCGACTGGTGGATGGATTACTGGGTCTTGAGACTGGAGGATGACCGTACCGCCATGAAGGAGATTATAACGGATAAATATTGTCCACAGAGCTATCGCGACCGCATGGAGCGAGAATTTTTGGGACTTTCAGCAGGGAGGGACCACTGTGGATGAGTACGCCCGAGCTTTTATTCGGATGAGTGCCTTCGCTAAACATCTGGTCGATACGGAGGAGAAGAAGGCTCGTAAGTTCAAGATAGGGCTTCGCCAGGACATCAGTGTGCTTGTAGCAAGCCATGGAGACCTACCTTTCACGGAGACCGTGATTCGAGCGCATCAGATCGAGAGATGCATGGCTCCTATTGCCCTAGTTCCCTCATTTCAGCATGTGGCCCAGACCACCCCGCTAGCCATCATAGCTCAGCTCCCTTTCGGCTCGAGCAAAAGGAGGAACACTATTAGGATTGCAAGAGGGATAAATGCCCCAATAATGGCAGACGAGATGACTTCCAGCAGCTCAGAACGTACAGCCCATCTACCAGGTTCCAGCCGGACTGCCACGTTATGGAGGTTGTGCTGGTTACCATGAAAATGGAGGTTTTCGTGCATCAAGGAAGACTTGCTTCAACTGTCACAGGCAAGGACATTTCGCCCATATGTGCCCTGAGCCGAAAAGGTAGAATCCCAGACCATTCTAGAAGCCGCAACAGCCAAACCAGCAGAGGACTGGAGGACATGCCCGAGTCTATGCTCTACCACACGAGGCCGCGAAGAACATAAGTACTATGTCAGGCATGCTTTCCATATCCAATATGCCCATATCTGTATTGTGTGACACCAGGGCCACACACTCGTTCGTCTCTTTGCGTTGTTTGGAGGCGTTAGGAATCCAGAGTGTCAGTAAGGTGAACACCCTCGAGGTTTGTAACGCCCCAATGATTTTTAAAGAAAATTCCGGACTTTTCCCAAAAATCACGATTAAATTTTTCGAAATTCATTTTTCGATTTTAAACATTTTCGGTGTTACTCATCCATTTCATAACATAGTTCAAGTCGTGTCTGAACTAACGGGGATTCATTACCCAATTTTCACAAATATTTCCTTATCCTATCACAAACATAACCATCACAACATAGGCATGTCAACATAGGAACCAATTCATCAAGTTTTATAACATAGAAAATTAAACCAGCTCATTGGGTTTAAAATCAATACATCATGCAAAAATCCACAATTTTCAAAACATCCCAGTTTGAAAATAAAACAAGTTCAACATGTTCAACAATAATGCGGAAGCAAATAATAATCACAAATGAAGACCAGCCACTCGTCTCCTCGGCGCCATGCCCGCTACTTGCTTAACCTGAAATGGTGGTTACATGGGAGTGACCGCAACACTTGCTCACTACTATGCAAATAAGTCAAATATATATGACAGATAAGTATGGTCGCAACATGAACATGAATCAATCAACATATCACATCTCCTAATCATATCATACTCCTGTGTACACATCTTTCATTAGCCACGGAAAGGGATTCATTACCCTACGGTGGGAGTACATGTCGAAGGCCTCAACATTGCCAACGACATGGCCTTTCATTATGTCCTAGGGAGATTTCCTTTCATTAGACACCGTATTACATCGATGGGGATAACCGTTTTGACGGCCAAAACAGCACACATCGACAGGCTACATGGTTCACACACATACATTAATCATACCGTCCAGCAAAATATAGACAATTTGCCGCATAGATATTTTTAAATAAACTCACCTAGATATTCTGAAATGAAACTGATAGTCGTCGCTTATGTGGAAACTCGAGGGCTCGACTCCTCAGAATCTACATAAAAATAAGCGATACTCGGATAAATAACTAACTCTTAACTCGGTGAACTAAATTACCAATTTGAAGTGTTTCCTAGCTTAAGGTTCACGACTTATTAAATCTTCTTTTTATTAGATGTTGGAACTCTAGACTCGGACTCTTAAATATCTCGGAATTTTACTCTAGAAATCTAAAATTTAGCCTCGGCTCAATAATTCATTTAAAGCTCGAAATTATTTCTAAAAATGCTAAAAATAGCTTGGGACATTTACAACATTTTCTACTCATTTATTATAATTTTTCTTAAAATTCTTTGGCTAAAAAACTAACACTTTATAAGGCTGGGAAATAATCCCAAAACAGAGGCTAATCCATTGAAAAATTTTGAACAACAAAGTATTGAAACTCACGGCCATTTGAAATAAATTTCAAGCAAAGTTCGAAGTTATTTCTCAAACTCCAGAAAGGCTTCAAACTCAATCTTCCTAAACACATGTTGAATGCTTTAAAAACTCTACATTCAGAGGCTGATCTTTTAAATAAAAATCTCGAACATCAAGCAACTGAAATATTGAAATTTTTCAAGTCTATACTCACGCCAATGAGAGCAGGAAACATAAGAGTCCAACAACAATACAAATAATAAATCTCATACTCATGAATTCACCTCAATTCAACATTGTGAATCTTAAGCCTGATTAATTCCTTCAAAATAATTTCTAAACATTAAAAAGAAGGTTAAGCCTTGTACCTTTTTCTAGGAATAGAACGAAAAACAGATGAAGGAGGGTTCAAATCAAAGGCCTCGGACAAGCTGCTATCACACACGCACGGCTCGGGACTGGACTCGGCCTTACTTGTACGAATGGGGATGCTGCTACTTCTTGACAAGAGAAACCGAGATACAGTTGCCACTCGACAACAAGGATGTTGCTGCGGGACGGCTACATCTCACTTATAAAGCTCTCGACAAAACGGCTCAGCTAAAAAAGAACCCGACCACTGCTCGTTGACAAAACTTCCGGCAACTGCTCAGGAACAGGAAAACGGGCATGTTGTCACGCGAATAACGGCCAGCGGTTTGCTGCAAGATTCGAACGGGGCTGCTTGGTGCCAGACTAAAGCACAGTTGCTGTTCGGTGGGCCCGAGTCTGCTTGATGATTGCCGACGGGGAATTTCTCTCGTACGGGGCTGCTCGAATCCGTAAGGCGTCATCGGCGGCTACAAACTTCCCGACGATAAGGGTCGTCGTGGTGGCGTCTCTTGCGAGCAAAGGTTCTGTACGGCTGCTTGCGTGTAAAGATCCATCGAGGGGCTGTTGTGAAACAAATGGGTCGATGAGGGCCGCCGCTGTTGTTCAGGCCACTGAACGAGGGCCGACGGGGTGCCGCTGATGTTCGGGCCGCTTGCTGCAACTTGCGATGGAGGTTCGATGGAATCTGAAATTCGAACAGGAGCTCGTTTAAATAGGCCATACACAGAATGCGAATGGACCGAAAGAAATATATTGCCGATAAATTGGGCCGAGTATCGAACTCCATGCTCTATTGAGAATAACGGCTCGGCCAACAAAACGCGATAATGTCGAAGGATATCGATTTATTAATCGATTGACGACTAACAATAAGATAGAATGTACGACTTATAATATTAATCAGACGAGAACATCTAATTAATTAATAACATGTCTAAACGAGATATGCCGAGCAATAACGAAAAATAATTATATAAACTGCAATTAAATAAATAACTAATATACGGAAACTCCAATAAAACAAATGGGGCACTACAAGGTTAGCCTAGCCTCAGGAAAGACGATCGCTAGATACTATGGTGCAGGGTTTGCGAGTTAACATTGGCGGGAGAAACTTGGAGGCCGACACATACATCATCGAGATGCGAGATTTCGACGTGATACTTGACATGGATTGGCTTACCCGATACCGCACCCACATTAGATGCTTGGAGCGAGAGGTGACCTTACATCCCGACGACGGCCAGCCGATCACATTCTATGGAGCAAAGTCGAGCACGGTGCCCCGAGTTATATCATCGTTGAAGGCGATGCGTAGTTTAACGAAAAGTAGTTGTAATATCCCATTCAGTAATTAATAAAAGTAATTAATCTAAGTTTGAACTAATTACTTTTATTAATAATGCTCGTTCCTAGTTCCGAGCCAGTTATTAAGTTATTCAGTTAAAAATTCGATTTTAAGTTGAAAGTATTCTCGGTTCAATTTTATTCAGTAATCGAGCCAGTTCAGTAATTAATTAGTTCCGGTCTGTTTATTTTTATAAATGGATTTATAAGACGAGATTAATTAATATAAGATGACGAATAATCGAAATTGAGTATATTTTGATTAATCGTTTAAGATAAGTAGTGAACTGAACCCAAGTATGTTCGGTCATGAGTTGAGTCTTAATTAAGTAATAGTCGAGCCTGAGTACTAAATACTTAGAATTTTTCTAAGGGTTCAAGTCATCAAGATAAGATCATAGTATCGAGCCTTAGCACAATTTGAGACAAGTTAAGTCTCGAAGTAAGGTTAAGTATCCATGAACATTTAAGTCATAAATATTCAAAGAAGTGAGAAAATTTATTTAGATATTATAGTCTATTTAAATTATTTTAAGAGAAACCGAAATTTTTAGAATTTTTTTAGTTTTTACGGTAATCGTTCGGTTTAAGTCCAAATGTGGTTCCGTAAATGTTAGAATATTCCAAGATCATTATATTAGCTTCTAAAAAGCAATATGTTCAGTAAATTGAAGGAAAAACCAGGAGTAAAAGATTTAAATTTTAGAATTTTCAGTTTTATGGTAAACGTTCGTTTTAAGTCCGAATTGAGTTCCGTAAATTTTATTATTCTTGTTTTTATTAGCATGATCCAAGACCACATATGAGCATTAATTTTCAGTAAAAGAGTTTTAAAAGTCAGCCATTTTGAAAGAAAATGCATAAGTAATAAAAAGGATGATTTTTATTATTTTTATTATTTTATTTCTAAAGATTTTTACATGATGAATGGGGACATTTTTTCAATAATATATGGAATCAATTCCATCAGATTAAGCATGAAATTTTGGTCATCAATTGGTGAGAATGAGATGAGAAAATCACAACTAAGTTTTGCTACGTCTTTAAGTTAGCATTTTTTTCAACAATTGGTGAGAATTTTATTACACTTTGGTAGACTAAGTTTTATCTATCAAAAGCTCATTCATGGCTATAAATAGAGGCATTTCAATCAGATTTTATCATCAAGTATCTTCTCAAATCATCATAGTGTCATCAAAAAGATAGAAAGAGAGAGAAAAATAAAAATAAAAATAGTAGAGTTTTAATTTTCGAAGAAATCAAGGAGCAACTTTAGATTTTCAAGCAAGAAGGAGGTAAGATGCTATCTTTTTAACATGTTTAGTAGATGATATTAAATATTTAATGTTGTTTTTATACGACTCAGATATTAAAGTTTTATATGAGTATAAGCATGCTAGAAGATAAGTTATTTCCAGCTCATATATATGTCATATGTGTTTAGTTATGATGAGATTTTTACCTAGCTATGAAAAATCTGGAAATATATGCTTCCTATGGTTATTTCTTGTGTAAAAGAGAAGTACATAGGATCAAGAATCAAGTCATTTAGTTTATTATAACTTAAGATATGAATTTATAAAGTTTATCATGCAAGCTGAATTTTATGTACTTGTTTCCAGCAGCAACTTTAAACTTGAATAAGTCGAGATATATATATATATGATAAAATTATGAAATTTTTATGACATATCAAATTATGAGTTAAGAATATGACTGTTAAATATCATAATTTAAAGATGAGAAATGAAGGAGTTAAGATAATAAGATAGCATATATGTAAAGATGAGTATATATGCAAGAATATTTATTATATGATCAAATTGTTAAAGTGAGATTTTTATGAATAATTCTCATATGAGTGATGAGCAATTTGACAAAGTTTTTGTTTAATATGTTGAGTTTACAATTTTTATAAAGATTGTTTTAAATCTCACATATTAAGATCATAATTTAGTATTATGATTAAAAGTTGTATTGTATGAGTATTAAGTTGAAATATTTAGTACCATACAAGTTAAGATGAGTTCATTATTTATAAATCATGAATATGATGTTGGTAAAAGTTAAGCATGGTTTGAGTTTAAATATTCAATCAAGTATAATGTGAAATTTCGTTATTTTCACACTCGAGTTATTTAAGTGACATGCGAGTATAAGCCAATATCTATGATTTTGAAGACATGATTTATAATAAACCTTGAGTAAAAGTTCAAGAAAAGTTAAGTTAAGTATTAACTTGAGCAATAGCATGTCATTAAATTTCGATAAGATTTGGATAAGTTAAGAAACCTAGTATCTTATTGAGTATACGAGCATAGTATATAGTATATTTGTTTATATTTTATGTAATTTGCAGATACAATTACCCAGTACAGCACTTATTGTTTTTCAAATGCTTTCAAAGACAAAAGGTGGGGACCCGGAGTGGGTATCACATTGAGTACGATATTGATAAAAGTTTAAGTTTATATACTTGGGATGAGGAGGCCATCAGTTGTCTCAGAGTATATCCTAAGTTCTGATTTATACGCTTGGGATGAGGAGGAATTCAGTTGTCTCAGAGTATATCCTAAGTTTTGATGGAGGCCGGTTGAGTCGCCTTGAGAAATATCCATCAGAGTGTGCACACGTATCTGATCAGATATCGGAAGAGAAGAAGAAAAAATTAAGTTTCAGTACCAGAACAGAATCCTGGTTACCGATCAGATATGGGTTTATGATTATCTTTATTCAGTACTCATCCCCATAAGTTTATTTTCAGGTAACAGGTCGAAGAGGAGGTGTGAGTGGAGCAGTGATGGTGTTGATCGTGGATTCAGATTATGACAAGTTTTTATATGGACATTTAAAACAGTCTGTATAATTAATCACGTTTTCAAGTATTTCCGCTATGCATATTAAGATTTGACTTTGCATTTTAATAAATTTTAGATTACAAGTTTTTACCATTCAGAATTATGAATATGGTACAGTTAAATGCAAGTTGAATAAATCTGTTTTGTTTATGTCTAAAGAAGTATTAGACAAAGTTTAAAGATAAACGGATTTTCAAGAAGATGATGTTGAGTAGCATCCCGAGTTATTCACAAAAGATTTCGAAAGATTTATAAGTATTTTCGAAGTAAAAGTTGCGAAAAAGTTACTCTGATAAGCGGGGTGTTACAGTAGTTGTCAAGGCTACTTGGTGAATATTGTTGGCGAGGAGAAGAAGAAGTCATCTCTAGAGAGTGTGTCCATCGTATGCGAGTATATAAATGTGTTTCTGGAGCAGTTTCCAGAGGGACCGCCGAACAGACAAGTTGAGTTCACCATCGACTTAGTCCCCAGAGCCGGTCCAGTCTCGGAGGCACCATATAGGATGGCACCAAAGGAGCTGCAAGAGCTCAATACGTATCTAGGAACTACTCAACCTTGGTTTCATTCGACCGAGTGTTTCACCTTGGGGAGCACCCGTGCTAATTGTGAAGAAGAAGGATGGGTTGATGCGGATGTGCATTGATTACCGGGGGTGAAGAATCTGACCGTGAAGAATAAGTACCCACTGCCATGAATCGAGGACCTATTCGACCAGTTGAGGGGAGCCAGTGTGTTTTATAAGATCGATATGAGATCTGGCTACCATCAGCTGAAGATTAGAGAGTCCGACATTTCGAAGATGGCATTCCAGACTAGGTACGTCACTACGAGTTCGTGGTGATGCCGTTCGGGTTGAGCAATGCACCAGCGGTATTCATGGACCTTATGAACAGGTTTTTCATCCCTACTTAGACCAATTTATCATTGTATTAATTGATGGCGTTTTGGTGTATTCGAGAGACGTCGAGCAGCACAAAGAGAATCTAAAGATTGTGCTGGAGACATTTCGCAATGAGAGGCTGTATGCGAAGTTCTCAAAGTGTGAGTTCTGGCTTGATCGTGTGGCTTTCCTTGGCCACATTGTTATGGCTAGAGGGATTGAAGTGGATCCGGGCAAGATCGAGGTGGTGAGCAAGTGGGAGACGCCGAAGAACGCTAGCGATATTCGTAGTTTCCTAGGCCTAGCAGGATACTATTAGAGATTCATCGAGGGCTTTTCGACGATAGCTCAACCGATGACACAATTGGCGAACAAAAGCCTTCCTTTGGATTGATAACACCTCAGGTAAAGAGTTTGTAGCACTAGCCTCAATATCCTATCGCCCTACTCCCTGACTCTCACCTTCCTCACTCAAAGTGTCACTCTTCTGAGCACCCTGCCTGCTTCAATTGATTAAATGCTCCACTGTTTCAAATTCTAACCAACCAAATCTAGCCCTCTACACCAGTATTAATCCACAACAATCTTCTTTTCTAAAAAGCCAGTTATTCCGGGTCCTCCATACCTACCATAATAGATAAGTGGAGAGGTAAATTTTGTTTTTACAATTGCTTTCTTTACCAATTTTGAAGAGATCCCCCCACTATTCCTGGAAACCAAGCTAACTATGTTGGAGTTTTCCCCAAGAGATGCCAACTATCTTCCAAACTCTTATAGCTCTGTTACACCTGAAAAAAAGTTTTCCAAGTCTCTTACTTCTTTTCCACACCAACAACAAATATCATCCCTTTCATCCCTTTCTGCTTCAATTTTGTTTAAGTAGCAATGAAATTGTGCCATCACCTCCTTGAATGTCTTTAGCTTAGGTTTGATTGGTAAGGGCCAAGTTTTTTTCCACGTAAGCTGTTTATTCCTCCTGTCTTCACTAGATTCAACTTTCCCTTCTTTCTCCTTTCTCTTGTTCAAGATCATGGTATAAGCTCATTTCACAGTGAAATTGCATTTCTTATCAATATTGCACGTCAACCTGTCTTTGGCTCCCCAATGACTTATGTGAATTTTCAAAATATTTTTAGCATCTCCAGGAGTAAGGGTATGCAAAATCAGATCAGTATCCCAAGATTTCCCACCTGAAACAAAAACATCAGATACCCTCCACAGAGACAACTTATCCTCCTCAAAAGAACATATAGTTTAAAATTTGGGGGAGTTAGAAATCCAAGGTAAATTCCACATATTCACAGCCACCCCATTTCCTATTTGATATATATGACCCAGCTTCAAAGACCTTCTAGTCCCCAGTTAGCACTTCCACATCCATTTATCAGAGATCTCTTGGAAACCTCCATTATTTTGACTTGAAGAATATATACCCTTTATAACCTTACTCATCAAAAGATTAGGATTTGTAAGCACTCTCCACATCTACTTAAGAATTAGAGCTTCATTAAACACTACAAAATCCCTAAGACCCAAGGCCCCGTCCAATTTGTGTTTAGCTAACCTATCCCAGCTAGCCGACGAGAAGGGGTAGCTCAATTAGTTGTACTCTTCACTTGGGACCAGTCGGTCTCGAGTTCGATTCATATAGGGGTAAATGGGAAACCACTATTGATCCTCATTTATAAAAATATAAAAAAACATATCCCAGCTAGCCCAATAAATTCTATCTTTACGCTCCTCGTTTTTCTCCCACCAGAATCTGCCTATAATTTTGCAAATATCTCTTGACACACCCTAGAGGGAATTCTAAACTCAGACATTACATAAACAAGCAACGCATTTAGTAGAGTTTTGATTAGTAACTCTTTACCTTCCTCACTCAAAAACATGTTCTTCCAACTAGTAACGTTAGCAATCACACACTCCTTAGCAAAATGAAAATTATATTTTTTCTTTTATTTTCCAATTCCCAAAGGGAGGCCCATATATCTAGAAGATTTAACAATACCAATACCATGAAAAACATGAAAAATATCAGATTTGATAGACAAAAGAGTATTCTAAGGATAAAATATTGGACTTGGCCATATTTACAGCTTGCCCAGAGGTAGAGCAATAAGACTTCAAAATTTTTAATAATTGAGAAGCATGAGACATGTCAGCTTGACAAAAAACAAAAGAGTCATCAACAAAGAAGAGATGGGACATAAAAGAAGAATTATTGCTAATTTTCAGTCCTTGAAAGCCATTATAAGAACATGATTGCTTAATTAAATTATAAAAAAGCCTCTAGCAGGATAATGAACAAGTAAGGGGACAAGGAGTTCTCCTATCTTAAGTCTCTAGAAGGCTGAACATTTTCTAAGACTTGCCCACTAAAGTTTAAAGAAAAAAAGTAAAAACAAGGTCCATGCCCAAGCTAGGAACTTATCACAAAGACGCATAGATTTACAGACTCTAATAAAAAATTACCACTCTAGTCTATCATAGGTTTTTGGCATATCAAGCTTTAAGGCCATAAAGCATTTTTTTGCATTTTTTCTTACTATTTAGATAGTGAATACACACATTAGCAATTATAACATTGTCCAAAATTTGTTTGTCAAGAACAAAAGCAGACTGGAAAGGGGATATGCAAACATGAAGAACACCCTTTAATCTCTTGGCTAAGTTAACCTTAGCAACAACCCCCCAGAATTTGGACAGAACTTCCAAAGCTAGCAAACCTAGAATTCTACCTTCTAATTCTCCCACTCTTATCCTCATTACCTAAAATGTCATTTAAGTTCTTCCCAATGAACCAAAGCTTTCCCCATCTAACCTTGTTCCTACCTAGAACTCCCATTGAGCTTGTCTTTCTAAAAAGTCAGTATTGGAATACGCAAAGATAGCCCACTTGGCTTCAACCTTCCTTTCTAAAGAAAAACAAAACTTTAAACTAAAGTAAGAATTGACCACCTCCAAAACGGTTACCTTTTTAGACCAACACTGCAAAATGCCCCCTTTGGTACCTGAAGGATAAACATAACACCATCTATCTTCTACATTAAGCTATTTACAAAAAGGTTGAACAAAAGCCTTTTTTTTTCTTAGTTTTATAGAAAAAAAGAAAATCAGTTAAAAAGGTCATAATATTGACCTTCGACTGGGGAATTGTAGAGGGTCCTTTCAAACCTCTACAATTCCACACAGAAGCATTCATTTCAAACGTTGGGACCATTTATGGTTGGACTTCTCCACCTTATTTTCAAACATTTGCAAGCTTGTTTTTTGTTTTTTATTATCATATGCAATTGGGTTTTCAGGAGTACTACTCTTCTCATTAATCTATCTTTTTCACTAGCATCCTTAGCCCCTTAGAAGACACATGAAAAGTTTCACACAAATTATCTTTAATTTCTATCCCATTTTTGTCTAGTGATTCTAAGAAAAGATATTTGTCTATTTACTTAAAAAGTGTCTGAAATTTTAGCTTCTCCTACTGGTATCTTGACAAGTTTGGACCTTCTATAACATTTTTTGTCAGACATTCCAGCTCCATATGAGCAAACACTAAAGCAACATCTAGTTTCTCCCCACTGACAACCTGTTGTTCTTCCCTCTGATCACTACCCTGAAGATCCTTATTAGTGGTTCTATCAGTACCAATAGATTTTTCCGTTAATCCTTCCAAAATTGGAAAGAGAACGGGATTTTTCTCTATAGAAGGGGGCTCTCGGTCTTTCAAATTGAAGAGGGAGTCTTGCACGAAAGAAGGAGCCTTGGTCGGAGTCTTCTCCTGATGACCCGATGGATGGCCTTTTTTACGTCCCTTTTCGTCTGGGTTATTGATGTGAGGTATGATCATTTTTGAACTCAAAACTACCTATAGGTAGTAGGGGCCAGGTTATTGATGTGAAGTATGATAAGTTTGAATTTTCCATATATAGAAAGTGATAGACTAGAAACGAGATCTGTTACCCCAAATGGGTATTGAATGAAGACTCACTAACTTTATCAGCTGAGATACCTCCATGATCCTCTACATCTAACTTCTCACACCTAGTGTTACTAGACTCTGCCTCAAGGATATTACTAATAGGGCTAGATGATCTCTTACATTGGACTCCCCAAAACCCCCAAATGAACCCCTAATCCGATCCCCAAACTTCCCTTTAAGTTAATTTTCACAACATCTTAATCTCACACTATCTATCACTGTGGCTTATAATCCCACAATAGAAACAAAACTTAAGCAGGTTTTCATACCTAAATTCAATCCATTTTTCTTCATTCCCCAACTTAATTTCAGTACATTTCAGGATTGGCTCATTCACCCTACTCTCCACTAGAACCCTCACCATTTTTCCCTTCGCACTTCCGACAGTAGAAGCCACTACATCCTGCTGGAACACTCCGACGAGGCGGTCCTTTCCAAGGATCGATATCGGATGCCAAACATGTACATACATGATCTCGATTAAACCCTAAGCATGCTCCTAAAGGACGGACAGAAAGTTTACCTTTCTACGAGGCTTTGATTCGATCTGAGCGATCTTCTAGTCTGTGTCCCGACCATGTTTGGACGCCGGATGGACGACGATCTACCAAACGGTTGAAAAGAGCGGATTGTATCTCGTCTTATCTGAACCCTTCACGTCACTTCTCCACTATGGTGGCTGCTCACGTTTTGTGATGTGTGTTAGGGTTGAAGACGTGCAATCCCTCCTTTTATAGAGGTCCTTGGGCCAGCCTAGGGATCTCTTAGAAGGTATAGGGTTTGGGCTCCCTACAGGCCCAAATTCTTATGTTCAGCCCAGAACACAATTTAGCCTGTAAATATTAATTCATTCCACTAGAGAATTAATATTGTACTCCCGTCCTATCCCGAAATGAATCAGGGCTTCTATTAGACTCGATATAATTCCCCGTGTTTAAGATATCGCACGTCCATTAATTATTAAAGCTTCTGACTGCTTTAATTAATTAATATCTTTTAATCCTTAAGTAGTACCACTCAACCTTATTATCGTACGGATTAAATCCACCTGCAGGGTTTATACGATAATCCTTATGAGTTCCTTAAGGGGACGTCACCAACCTGGATGTCCAGGACACGGTGCCCTAATGCCAATAAATAGATATCATGCAGATAGTGTTGTTACCCAAGATACGGAGCTATTGAACCAATACTTGGTCCTCACCCATGGTAAGTCAAAGTAACAAACAAATATCCCATATATCTAATTACCACAGTTAGGGTTAAGAATTAGTAGAGTCACCGAGACCTAGGTTCTTCATGATAGTCAGAACAGAAGAACACGTCTCAACTGTGATCCTTTCAATGCGACGCAGCGCACTAGTATAAACCAATAGCCAAGACAAGCTACATCCAGTTTATACTACAACCTACACCGATAGTCATGTCCATAACTATCTCAGTTGTGAATACCATTTATATCTTATAAGGAACCGACAATGCAATCTTCTGTGTGACTACTAACACACCACATTGTCTACAATATAAGATAATTGGACATTTAGCATACAAGCAATCATAAAGAATGCAACAATGTGAAAAACATTCATTTCAGTCAAATGGGAAATCGAATAATACAATCCAAAAGCTCACGTAAAAGTTTGCTTTACAGTATACTCCAACAATCTCCCACTTATACTAAAGCTAAACTTTTAGTATATAAACACATGCCATAACAATTCTCCCACTTATACTCAAAGTCTAGCTGCAACACATCGTAAACCAAGACCCTCTACGTGTTTCTCGAAGACATTGACAGTCAGAGTCTTCGTGAAAGGATCAGCCAGGTTTTCCAACGATGCTATCTTCGTCACAACCACATCTCCTCGTTTTACGATCTCTCGTATAAGGTGGTACTTTCTTTCAATGTGTTTACTGGCCTTATGTGCTCGGGGTTCTCTCGAGTTTGCGACTGCACCAGCATTGTCACAATAAATTGTGATACACCTAGGCACACTCGAGGATACCCCTAAGTCCAGTAAGAAGCTCCTGAGCCAAACAGCCTCCTTTGTTGCTTCTGAAGCAGCAACGTATTCGGCTTCCATGGTAGAATCTGCGATGCATTTCTGCTTCACACTCCTCCATGAGATCGCTCCGCCTCCCATCATAAACACATAACCCGAGGTCGACTTTCTCTTATCTCGATCAGCTTGGAAATCAGAATCTGTGTAACCCAAAGGAGTTAGACTGTCTGATTGGTAAACAAGCATATAATCCCGAGTTCTTTTCAGATACTTGAGAATATGCTTTACCGCAGTCCAGTGTCCTTGACCAGGGTTAGACTGATATCTTGCTACCATGCCAACTGCATAGCAAATATCAGGCCTCGTGCACAGCATGGCATACATAAGGCTTCCTACAGCCGAAGCATAAGGAACCTTAGCCATTTCCTCCATCTCCTTTTGTGTCTTTGGACACATATCCTTAGATAGAGGAACTCCATGCCGAAAAGGTAGCAACCCTTTCTTGGAGTTCTGCATGCTGAAACGAGCAATCACAGTATCAATGTAAGCAGCTTGAGATAGACACAACATTCTCTTCTTCCTGTCACGAATGACCTTGATTCCAAGAATGTACGATGCCTCACCCAAGTCCTTCATTTGAAACTGTTCTGAAAGCCATACCTTTACGTCTGACAAAACCTTGACATCGTTGCCAATGAGAAGAATATCGTCTACGTATAGTACTAAGAATACCACTACGTTTCCGTTGCTCTTTTTGTATACACAACTCTCGTCTTGACATTGATTAAATCCATAGGACTTAATCACCTCATCAAAACGAATATTCCAAGACCTAGAAGCTTGTTTTAGTCCATAAAGAGACTTCTTTAGCTTCCATACTCGATGCTCTTGGCCTTTCTTCACATAACCCTCGGGTTGCTGCATATAGATGTCTTCATCCAAGTTTCCGTTAAGGAAAGCTGTCTTGACATCCATTTGCCAAACCTCATAGTCCATGTGACTTGCTATGGATAAGAGAATCCGGATCGACTTAAGCATGGCTACTGGTGAGAAGGTCTCATCATAATCGATTCCCTCTTTCTGAGTGAAACCCTTCGCAACCAACCGTGCTTTGAAGGAAATAACCTTCCCGTCTGATCCTCTCTTACGCCTATAGACCCATTTGCACCCAATGGCTTTCTTGCCTTCAGGAAGGTCCTTAAGGTCGTATACCTCCATAGCATCTATAGATTCAATCTCAGAATCCATAGATTTCTGCCAAGAATCTGCATCTACGTCTTGGATTGCCTCATTGTAGGTCCAGGGATCACTATCATGCTCTTCACTTGGGATCAAGTCCGAAGACTCTCCCACAAACATGAAACGATCGGGCTGACGAACAACCCTCCCACTACGACGAGGTAATTCAGGTGTAAATACATCAGAGTCAACACGTTGTGCAGTCTCTTGTGGTATATCTTCTTGCACACTCGGTATGCCATTGTCTTCCCTCAACTCTTTGAGAATAATCTCACTCTTGGACTTATGCTCACTCATATAGTCTTCTTCTAGAAATCGGGCATTGGTGCTCACCACCACCCTCTGATCTTTAGGACTATAAAAGTAACCACCTCTCGTTCCCTTTGGGTAACCTACAAACAGCCGTACTTCCGTTCTAGGTGCCAACTTATCAGCTTCCTTATCCAACACATGTGCTGGGCAACCCCAAATCCGAATGTGGTTTAAACTGGGCTTGCGCCCGGACCACAATTCTATTGGAGTTTTCGGAACCGATTTAGAAGGCACAAAGTTAAGAAGGTACGCCGCTGTTTCTAAGGCATATCCCCAAAACGAGGTAGGTAATGAAGCATAGCTCATCATCGATCTCACCATTTCTAACAGAGTCCTATTCCTTCTCTCTGCCACGCCATTCTGTTGGGGAGTACCAGGCGCAGTCAGCTGGGATGTAATCCCATTCTCTAATAAGTATTGCCTAAATTCATTGCTAAGGTATTCGCCACCACGATCAGATCGCAGTGACTTGATACTTTTCCCTTGACGGTTCTCCGCTTCTGCCTTGAATTCTCTGAACTTGTCAAAGCATTCAGACTTGCGGCGCATCAAGTAAATGTACCCATATCTTGAGTAATCGTCAATAAAAGTAACGAAATACTCAAAACCACCTCTAGCTTGAATAGACATAGGCCCACACAAATCAGAGTGAATCAATTCCAACACATCATTGGACCTATTCCCCTTGGCCTTAAAAGGCCTAGAAGTCATCTTGCCTTCCAAAC
Organism: Striga asiatica; assembly: GCA_008636005.1. Lineage (NCBI taxonomy): Eukaryota > Viridiplantae > Streptophyta > Magnoliopsida > Lamiales > Orobanchaceae > Striga > Striga asiatica. The sequence continues at coordinate 2,019,612 of BKCP01008626.1, read as the reverse complement.
AGGATTCGCAGACTGGAAATGGTTCAACTTGGAAAGAATCCAAGAAGCCATTACCTACCAGTCTTTGGATCCTCCTTAGATTGACATGACCCAACCTTAGGTGCCAAAGATACGTTTGATTCGACTGAGAAGGTTCTTTTCTCTTGTTTAGTGATGAAGATGCATGAGCCTCAGTCACAGTATGATATGCACAAGTAATAGTATAAAGATTGTTAACCAACATGCCAGAACAGATAAAAGAGTTATTTCTCATAATAACAGCATTGTCATTAAAAATAACTGAATATCCATCCAAAAACAGCTTCGAAACCGAAATTAAATTCTTCCGAAAACTCGGCACGTACAAAACGTTCTTTAATACTAAAACAGAATCAGAAAAAGATAAGTGCACATCTCCCACTGCAACCACCGCCACTCGTGCAGCGTTGCCCAAGCTGATGGTAATCTCGCCCTCACTGAGCTGCCTTCTTTGCAGAAACCCCTGCAAAGTGTAACAAACATGATCAGTGGCTCCTGTATCTACTACCCAAGAACTGGTAGAACAAGCCGCAAAACATGTTTCGACAACTAAAGCAAGAGACATACCAGGAGTGTCCTTGAGGGGACAATCTGACTTCCAATGTCCTGTCTTGTTGCACTTGAAGCACTTGCCTTTCGGCTTCTGCACGCCACCAGAAGGCGCTACAGCTTTGCTCCCACTGCTCCCACCACTCTTTTTCTGCACTTGCTTTTTCTTCTTCCCGCCTTTCGACGAAGAAGGTCCAGCTTGTACAGAAACATGAGCCTGTGGTCCCCTGCCCATAAGACCCTCCGCTGCAACCAAGTCCACAAGAAGCTCGGCTAGAGTATAGCCCTTCTTGTTCATGATTGCATTCAGGCGGAAGTTCTCATAGGACTTCGGGAGCGAGTGCAGGATGATATCGATCTTGGCATCGCCATCGATATTTCCTCCGAGCACATCTATCTCATTCAGATATTCCATCATCTTGAGAACATGCTCTCGCACAGAAGCTCCCTCCGGCATGACAGAAGACATAATCTTCCGCATAGCCTCAAAACGAGCAGCCCTATCTTGCTCACCAAAGAGTTCCTTGAGGCTCAACATCATGTCAGCAGCAGTAGGCATGGTGTGATGCTGCTGTTGCAAAACATTTGACATAGATGCCAAGATGTAGCAACGAGCCATCTCATCAGCCTTATGCCACTTCCGATGAGCCTCCCTTTCCTCTTCGGTAGGAGCAGCGCCCAAAGGAGCAGGAGCAGGTGTGGTGAGCACAAATTTGTACTCATCAGCAACAAGGACAATATCCAGATTCCTCTTCCAGTCCAAATAATTTGGACCAGTAAGCTTGTTTTGATTGAGAATGGTCATAAGCGGATTGAATGACATGATGAATAACTGAAATAAATAATTGCAAACACGTAAGCAATAATTCACATAAATTTGAAGCATAAAATATGGAAACCTTCAAAACCATTATTTTAACGCATCCTTCGACAACTTAAACAAACACACATGCAAGCCACGTTAGGGTGGACGTTTACACATATGTCCATTAAGCAGACACCCGGTCATTAATCTCAATTGCACGCCAACCTGTCCTTATGGCGAATGAAATTAATAGTCGAAAATTTTTAACACTGGCCATGTGAATTAAAACAGGGACTCCGTTGGGGAGTTATATTAAAATTCACATCTAAGTGATGACCACAATTTAACCCCAAGAACAATCATTCACAATTGATGAACTTACCGATGGGGAAGACACATCGCTTGTAAATAATTTTCTAAGGTTATCTCGAAATAATCTTTACCGGTGAACTTATGAATGACACTATCCGTTAGGGAGGAGACCCCATGGGTCACGCGTATGCCACTCACTTCACCTAAAGATTAAGTCGTTTGAATAGAAGTCTTATCTAGTAAGCTCGTGAATGTCGCATCCGTTAGGGGGAGACTCCCAAGGTCCCGCGAGCGACAAACACCTTACTTAAAGACCAATTGTGGAGGCCAAATGAATTAATTAAAATTCATATCAAACTCACTTAGTCATTTTTACTTGAAGGTTTTATTAGCATGCAACAAGAAATAATAAAATTCCTAGCATGCTCCTAACACGCAAATCACATAAATCCTAGCATGCTCCTATAATTCAAATAAAAGCAATAACAGCTTTCTAAGAATTAAAAGCACCTATTTACATGATTTCTAGCATGCCAGAAAAGCGATTTAAATCAGCTAGACACATAAACAAATAAACATGCTCTAGCAAAAATTAAATCGGCATCCACAAAGCGATAAAATGCGAAAATTAAAACACATCTATCGCAGCCCCTTAAAACCAACCACTAACAGCCTATCAAAGCTATTACATGATTCAGCAAGGTCGTGGATGAACACTCGAATCGGCATCTCGCGCAAATCGGGCCATTCACGCGGTATCGGCATCCACCGACGGAAAAGAGCCAAAAACTTCATCTCGACGATTGAATTTGACCCCGCCACAGGCTGTTACGGCATAGCCGTAACTCTTGTAGATCTCGTTCTCCCGTTTCCGAATTGGTATTATGGGCTGAAATCGGACACCTGTAGCAAAAGTTATGGCCAAAACGGTTTTCGCCGACGAAACCGGCCCCGGTGAACGCTGAAACCCTAGCCGCCGCCTCCAGGATGATCATCTTCATCACGTTCGACTTTGAACACAAAAGTACAGCAAAAATCGAACAAGAACAGCCCTACTACAGTCTACAAAATCGCCTATACTACCCACACTTATTATCTGGTGGGAAAAACGATTACAACAATACACAAGGGCTGCGATAGACACCATCCATAAGCATAAACGAGATAAAACATCATCCACACCATGAACATGACTGAAAACGAATAAATGAATAAACGAAATCAACTACATGTTCCAGGCAGAGCCGATAATCTACGAAACCGAGGCTCTGATACCAATTGCTGGAACACGCCGACGAGGCGGTCCTTCCCACGGATCGATATCGGGTACCAAACATGTACATACATGATTTCGATTAAACCCTAAGCATGCTCCTAAAGGACGAACAGAAAGTTTACCTTTCTTCGAGGCTTTGATTCGATCTGAGCGATCTTCTAGTCTGTGTCCCGACCACGTTTGGACGCCGGATGGACGACGATCTACCAAACGGTTGAAAAGAGCGGATTGTATCTCGTCTTATCTGAACCCTTCACGTCACTTCTCCACGATGGTGGCTGAAGAATGTCACGTTTTGTGATGTGTGTTAGGGTTGAAGACGTGCAATCCCTCCTTTTATAGAGGTCCTTGGGCCAGCCTAGGGATCTCTTAGAAGGTATAGGGTTTGGGCTCCCTACAGGCCCAAATTCTTATGTTCAGCCCAGAACACAATTTGGCCCGTAAATATTAATTCATTCCACTAGAGAATTAATATTGTACTCCCGTCCTATCCCGAAATGAATCAGGGCTTCTATTAGACTCGATATAATTCCCCGTGTTTAAGATATCGCACGTCCATTAATTATTAAAGCTTCTGACTGCTTTAATTAATTAATATCTTTTAATCCTTAAGTAGTACCACTCAACCTTATTATCGTACGGATTAAATCCACCTGCAGGGTTTATACGATAATCCTTATGAGTTCCTTAAGGGGACGTCACCAACCTGGATGTCCAGGACACGGTGCCCTAATGCCAATAAATAGATATCATGCAGATAGTGTTGTTACCCAAGATACGGAGCTATTGAACCAATACTTGGTCCTCACCCATGGTAAGTCAAAGTAACAAACAAATATCCCATATATCTAATTACCACAGTTAGGGTTAAGAATTAGTAGAGTCACCGAGACCTAGGTTCTTCATGATAGTCAGAACAGAAGAACACGTCTCAACTGTGATCCTTTCAATGCGACGCAGCGCACTAGTATAAACCAATAGCCAAGACAAGCTACATCCAGTTTATACTACAACCTACACCGATAGTCATGTCCATAACTATCTCAGTTGTGAATACCATTTATATCTTATAAGGAACCGACAATGCAATCTTCTGTGTGACTACTAACACACCACATTGTCTACAATATAAGATAATTGGACATTTAGCATACAAGCAATCATAAAGAATGCAACAATGTGAAAAACATTTATTTCAGTCAAATGGGAAATCGAATAATACAATCCAAAAGCTCACGTAAAAGTTTGCTTTACAGTATACTCCAACACATCCAACACTTTGCCCAAAATCTTTCTCACTTTCAGGCCTGTTTCTACATATATCCAATGAAGTGGATAATTATGGATTTGCACACATAATTCTATCTTTAGCTCTTTCTCTTTGAATTCCACTTCATCCCTGACCCATTCCTTGAGCAACAAGTATTGACCATCAAAGGACTAGGACTTTCCTTTTAAGACCTTTAATTTGTCTTCCCTATTCTGATAGAGGAATTGGAATAGGTTCTGCCCAATCATTCTTATTGTAATTGGTCGATTTGCTCTACAAACCACCCCCTTCATTGTTCGAATCCCCGCTAAGTTCACCTTTTTTTTTTCACAACTACTTTTCAAATCAAGTTCCAACTTACATTCTTGAATTCCTAGTTCTAGATCAGTTTGCTCGAGCGTAATCCCCAATCTTTCGTTCTATGAAAAATTAAAATTGTGAAACTTATCGAGATCTTCCTCATCCATCAAATCCCTTGAAGATCCCCAAAATCTCGCAAACCTATGGATGATCGATCGATTGAGCCCTCCCTATTGTGAACCCTAATTCTGCGCACAAACAAACCCATGCCCTAACCCAAAACCCACCAAACTAGGGACAACCAGCGAAAAGTGAACAACGAAGAACGACACACTTAACGCACTAGCANCTCTAGAGAGAGAAAGGGCCTCCAACCAAGTGGAACTTTATTTTCATCCAAAAACCCATAGTTCAATTGTTCCAAAATATACAAAACTATCCACATATTCTCGCCTTAAAATTATGTGAAGTCACAAATAAATTAAAAAGGAAAAGTTAAAAAAAAAAAGAAAAAATACCATATCCTGTACTTTTGTCTTGTTAATATTGATACCACACACATGATAGATCAATGGGCCCATTAGAGTGGTTAATTCGATTCAACCAATCCATGATAGCTTTAGCTCGATTGCAATGTTGAATTCGCTAAGGAGATCGGAATAGCAACTCGAGGTACGAGTCAGCTCTGCATCCATGATAAAGAGCTGCCATCATCTGAGAGCTCGGCCAAAAGAGGGACTGTCATGACATGTAGGTCGCATTGAAGGTCATATAAGATCCTAATAAAGCATACAACAAAAGGCTCATGAGGTCGGTATGACGACCTAAAGACATGGGAAGCCCTGTAAGATTAGAAAACACAATCATGTTAATATATTAAGTGTATCTCGCTGAAAAATAGGAGATCTTGTAGACATGTTATACTAGAAAACGAAATAGAGAAAGATCTCTATGAGGTTGCGTGAGTAATAAGACAACATTCATTTAAAAGAAGGTTCCTAGGTTCTTTAGAATAACGCGTAATGTATTTTACATCCAACCATACAATTCACGAGCGAGATCAAAACTTGAGTATCGGAGGTTTTTCTGCTGGGACCCCCCTGACGTGTTTTGCAGGTTACCGGAGCATGAGTTAAAGGACGGTTCATGACACCAGTGATCCAAACCCAGTTCAGAGGAAATTTACAAATCAAATTATTACATTAAATTAAATCACAACCATTAATAATCATTTATTTAAAGGATAGAATGAGTTTTTAGTTCTTACCCTATGAAATTTCTCATTGAAATCTTTCGCCCCTCTCTATATGACTTTAAAAAGGTATAAGGAAGAGGCACTTTTTTATGAATATTCACATCATCATTAGAAAACGTCAGTTTAATGTTTATTGGAAAATAAATGTATAAACTTTACAATATATAAAACAATGGCGTGGAAGTAAATAGAGTACGCAAGAGATGTTTGAACACTAAAATTAAAACCAGAGGCAATATAAAAATATATGTTCTCAGAGAGCGTCCCTTTACCCCTAAGAATTCTGTCATTAATAGATCGGTTTGGCACAACGTACAACCTAGAATTCTACGAATAGGACTCCTTCCTTATCTAACCAACACTATCCGAATCTATCAACTACTTCCCTAGCCACAGCGTGTAGACTTCGAACTAGCTATGGATCGCTCCTAACTAAAAACATAACTAATTCCTGTAAGCACTCCAAGTGTTTGTGAATGAAGAAAGAAAACAGTTCTTCAGTGATATAAGAACACTGAATCACTAACAAATAAAAACAAAACGCAAAACTTATGAACACTCAATTGAAAGTATAGAATGACGAAAGATAATTGCAGCAACCTTTCATTGAGTCTTTGATAACGTCTATATACAGACTCCTCAAAGGTCAAAAGCTTCACACCCGTGTATTGACTCCTTTCCATGTGGAGTTCATTTCATTCATAATTTGAAGCCAAGATCTTTTAATTACGATCAACTCATTATTTCTTCCCTTTGGCGTGCGATCCTTCCTTGAGAGTATGCTTCCTTCAAGTAGAAGTCGTGTATGTGATTTGAAGATCTTCATAATTGTGTTTCTGAAATCGTGTAGAAACATGACTTTCCTTAAATAGCCTATCACTATACTAAAAATCACCATGACGCCTCGATTTTTGTCTAAGTGGTCATTCTAAGCGCTTGGGAAATTACGCGGCTCTAGGCAGTCTATGCGGTTGCGAATATGCGGTCTAGGCGGCAACCTAGGCGATCCAAGCGCCGCCTAGGCGCTTCTAATTTTTTTTCCTTCAAAACATATCTATTTTTTTTTATTTATATATGAAATGTATAATAATTATGAAATAAAAAATATTCAATATATTACATTAATACAATAATTATAAGCATATAAAATATATATATATTTAACTATACTGATCAGTATACTTTATAAAATATAGTTTGTATAAGTTATGCATAATTTTAAATATAAATAAGTTTATTAATATTTTACGACTCCGCCTAAACCCCTACTAATCTCCGCCTAGTCGCTAGGCCGCAGCTCACCGTCTAGCGAGCGCCTAGCGTCTTTTAAAATTTTGTAGCCTATATTCCAAATTTAAGATATCTGGCGGTGAATATTTCCAAATTCTCTGTAAATCTTCTCCAAAACGTCGTATAAAATCAAACTCATTAATGCTAGTGGCATATATGTTAATTGAATATATTTAAAATGTATATTATGATATCCTTCTCCTAAAATATTAGGAGTCCATAATATACTATAATAAGTATATACAATATATTAAATACTAGAAGCTTAATTAATTTATAAGTAAATTAAATCGAAAATTTAACATTAATTAAATTATATTGCTTGTCTAACAAAAAAATCTTGTAGAAAACACTTAGGTTTGCCGAATGGTGTCAAAAAAAGTATAAATAAACATTTTTATTATTTTCATTGAAAAAATGTTGCAGTGATCATAGCAGCATTTGTGTCAACCTTGTAATATAATTTGCAAATTAGAATATGTGCCTCCTGTTACATTGGATTATACGTACAAATAAATAGTCAGACGCCCAATGTTCCCAACGAATGTAATGATAATCTGTATGTATATACTTATAAGTGCGGAGTCTTGGATTCGGATCTTTTGCGCCCACTCATTCTTTATTTCCTTATCTCCTTAACAAATAAAACGAAATAACAAAAGTCAAAAGATTTTAACTTTTGATTGTTGTAGAAAATATGGGTTAGTTAGTCAACAATTNAAAAAAAAAAAAAAAAACACACACACACACACTCCCCAACTTTCAGCATGAATATTGTGAAGATGTCACAATCTATTTAATAGACAATTCACTGATTACGTGCTTGTTGAACAAATGTAGTTGTTGGTTAATGATATTTTTACTAATTAAAAGTTGTTCATTCTATTACACCATCCTACATTCTATTACACCTTCCCCTTCCCAATGATTATAGCCTCATGAAACATTAGGGGCTTTAACGGGCCCCTAAAACAAAATGAGGTGATCAACCTCATCCGGAAAAATAACAGACATTTTGGGTATTTTGGAAACGAAAACTGATGCTAGGCGGCTAGCTCTCTTTATGAATAGAAGATTGCCGGATTGAGAATTTTGTGAAAATTTTGATGTTGTTGATCGTGAGCGTATCGCACTACTATGGAACCCCACGAAGGTCAACATCACTGTGGAGGCTACCTTGCCTCAAGTCATCTCTGCGAGACGAAGAGGGTTGAGCGCAGTGGCGCATACCTCGCTCGGCGTATCCCACATCCCGAGTTCGAGTCACCTGGAGGGGAATTGGGGAACCAGTATTAATCCTCCTTNAAGTCATCTCTGCGAAGGTCCATTGTAAGGTTAGCAACCACTCGTTTATTGCTAGCTTCATATATGGACTCCACACGAGAGGAGATCGAAAATTATTATGGAATGATCTTAGAGCTGCTCGGGGGAGGATCTCCTTGCCTTGGATGCTCCTTGGAGATTTCAATGCCATCCTAAAACCGGAAGAGAGAATTAGAGGCGAGAGGGTCACCAACCGAGACACCATGGACCTCATTGAAGTTTGTGATGCATTAGGTTTATCGGATGTACCCTCAAGCGGATTTTACCACACTTGGACCAACAACCATGTTTGGTCGAAGTTTGATAGAGCTATGGTGGATACTCAATGGGAAAACGCCGATTTATTCGCACATGCGACATTCCTTGCACCGGGTATTTTCGATCACTCTCCGTGTTTAGTAACTACCTTTGAGGCGCGAAGCACTACCGGATCACCGTGACGATTCTTTAATATGTGGACGTCCCATAAGAAGTTTCTGNTTCCGTGTGTACAAGAGACATGGAATTATGGCGGAGGGGGCTCGAAGCAATTCCACCTAGCGTCAAATTTGAAGAACCTTAAGATCTCCCTTGAGGCTCTTAATGAGGAGGCCTTCTCGCACATTTCCTTCCGGGCCAAAGAAGCGAAGAACGCCCTTAAGAGCGCTCAACAAGTGCTTCATGATCAACCTGACGACCCCGAAACTAAGTCTAGGATGACATCGCTTAGACTCGAAGCTCTTAAGTTGGCCAAAGCAGAGAAACACTTCTATCAACAAAAGGCCAAATGCAACTTCCAAATCAAAGGAGATAAGTGCACAAAATTCTACCATGGCTTGGTCAAAAAACGATCGAAACGAAATTTCATTGCCTCGATTAAACGAGAAGATGGCACCGTTACCGAATCCACTGAGGAAGTCGCAAAGGAGTTTATCCATTACTATGAGTCCCTCTTGGGAACTGAAGTCAAAACGGAGGATGTTGAACCACTCATACTTCGGTCGGGACCGTGTGTTGGAGTTGACGACTGTAGGGCTCTTATTGCCCCGATCACCGAGGAGAAGATCTAGAACACACTTAGAGACATTGATGGTGGTAAGTCCCCGGGACCGGACGGATATACCTCTACTTTCTTCTTGAAGAGTTGGTCCATCGTGGGGGCCGATGTCGTGGCGGCTATCCAAGAGTTCTTTCGCTCCGGCTTACTTCTCAAGCAATGGAACCATACGACCCTCACACTTGTCCCGAAATCCTCCCACTCTTCGCAAGTCACAGACTTTAGGCCTATTGCGTGTTGCAACACGACTTATAAGATATGCTCCAAAATCCTAGCTAATCGTGTTAGAGGGGTCCTAGACTCTATCATTGACGAGGCTCAAGCTGCTTTTGTGAAAGGGAGGAGCATCACGGACAACATTCACCTCATGCAACAATTGCTTCGTCTCTACTCGAGGAATCGGGTATCCCCGAGGTGTATTATCAAAATCAACCTCCGCAAAGCGTTCGATTCAATTTCTTGGTCGTTTCTTAAGCAAGTGCTTGATGGTCTCAGCTTCCCTCCGGACTTTACGAGATGGATCTTGGAGTGCGTCACCAATCCATCCTACTCTCTTTCTATTAACGGGAGCCTCAAAGGCCTCTTCAAAGGAGCTCGTGGCCTAAGGCAAGGTGACCCCCTATCACCTTCCTTTTTGTGATTTCTATGGAGTACCTCACTCGGCTAATCAAGAGCAATACGGCGGTCGGCACGAACTTCAAATACCATCCTATGTGCGAGGACTTAAAAATCTCACACCTTGCCTTCGCCGATGACCTCATGCTTCTTTCTCGTGGAGACCCCCTGTCAATTCAAATTCTCATGGATTGTCTTAAGGACTTCGGAGCTAAGTCAGGGCTAGAAAGGAATGTGCTAAAATCTAACATTTACTTGGCTGGGGTCAAGGAAGATATTCGGGCTACAATCCTTGACGACACCAACTTGCGACACGGCTCAATGCCCTTTAGGTATCTTGGTGTCCCTCTCTTTGCGGACCGAATTACTGGAAGACTCTTTGATGATATGATCACGCAAATTGAAGGCAACTTAGAAGGTGGAATGGGCATACTCTTTCCTATGCCGGGAGATTGGAGCTTCTACGCTCGATAATACAAGGCATAGTGTGTTTTTGGATGGGAGTCTTCTACTTTCCTGGCATAGTCCGAACAAAAATCACCCAACTATGTCAAAGGTTCCTTTGGGGTTTGAAGAGTGCATCTGTGGCTTGGGATAGCTTATGCTTGCCACGGTTGGAGGGTGGTTTGGGGCTTAGAGAATTGAATGCGTGGAACCAATCATTGCTTACCCGGACACGTTGGAATATACAAGCAAAGAAGGACACCTTGTGGCACAAATGGATTCATAATATATATTTGGAGGGGAAATCCATTTGGGATTGGGAAATAAAACCGACAGATTCACCTCTTTTCAAAGCACTCTTTAACATCCGGCAAGGCTTGGTGGAAAAGGTGGGGGGTACCCGTGAAGCGGAAGCCCTTCTTAAAAGATGGAAAGCTCGTGAAGGCCAAGAAGGGACTAGCAAGTGCTATGAATTCCTTAGACCTAAACGACCTATGGTACCATGGAACGGGGTGGTTTGGGGCCCGTGTAACACCCCTAAGCATTTCTTCATCCTTTGGTTGGGGGTGCTTAACCGACTCCGGACAAGAGACCGTCTCGACTTCCTTGAAGAAGATCCAATATGTCCTCTTTGTGGAGTTGCGAATGAATCTTCGAGCCATCTATTCTTTGAGTGTTCATTTGGCTCGGATGAGATTCGTACTTGGATTAGTCTCCGACATAGGCCGTCGACTCTAAAAGGAGCCCTCAAATGGATCAAGAAGGAGGCAAGAGGGAGCGGTTGGCAAACCAATTTGAAGAAAGCGGCACTTGCGGCTAGCGTGTACTTTATTTGGAATGCTAGAAATCGCTTGGTGTTCGAAAACGAATACCAAGGCACGAGTTTTGTAATTCGCAAGGTAAAAACACATGTTTATCGAACAATCTTTGCTACCTATCCGAATGTACTTGTTGAATTTGAGAGAAGGAGTCTTGGGCTTTAAGAGCAAATAAGTCAAAAATCGGCCGAAAATGATCAAAATAAGCCTAAGGTTGGAAATTGGTCCCAGGACAGCACAAATTTCGAGCCTGCGAATCGCATTCCGCACCCTGCGAGTTTTGGCTTCCCTGCGAACACAGATCCGCACCTGCGAATTGCATTTTGCAAGGTCTGGCGCCCAACAGAGCTGAAATCGCTGAAATTCGAGCGTGCGAAAATGCTCCTCCATCCTGCGAGTTCGAGCCAGCCTGCGAATTTCCTCTTGAGTCCGCCTGGCACCTCCTGCGAGTCCACAGCACCTTGTGTGCGAGCCGTGCCCCTCTTGCGCGTATGCCCGCGACCCTGTCAGCCCAAATTGATGTCCTTGGACCGTTTGGGCCCGTACGTACTCGATTTTAAGTGCCGTTTTTCCCTCCTTGTACGTAGGAGCTGTTTATAAGATCTAAGAACGATTTTTTTTTTATTTGTTACTAGAACATGTGAAAGACCAACCGACTTGTAGTTGGCCTCATATAACTTTAACTGGTGAAATGAGGAACCGACTTAGTGGTTGTTCATTGCGCTTCTGTATGCCGTTGGACGGTTGTTCGAAATATTTCTGATATATATATTTACATTTAACGATAAAAAAAAAAAAAACTTATGTATATTTTAATGAAATATGTGCAAAACCAACCTAAACGAAAAAGAAAAATGCTACAAGTATATAATAAATGTACATAGAGATGTACATAACACTCACATGGAGTGGGATCCACTTAAGTTTTTATTTTTGGTAGGACCCACTTAATGTGAGTGTTATGTACACCTTTATGTAAACTATTATGTACTTATAACATTTCTCAACAAAAAAATGGAGTTGAATCTTGTAACAAAAATATTTGATTAGTCGCTAGACCGTCGAATGAGGCCTAGCGCCGAGGATGTTTAGATGCCATGGATGAGAAAAAGTTAATAAATTTATTTAGATTTGTCATCATGCATAATTTATAAAATAAACTAAATTAAATATATTAATTAATATGGTCGAATACAAAAATTATATAAAATGTAATGCATTAATTCATAATTATTGTATTAACTGTGAAATAATTAATAATATTTTTATTATATAACTAATACAAATTTCATGTGTAAAAATTAAATTTGTTTTTATTTTTCTAAAACTGAATTAAAAATCTGAAAAAAAAAAATGTACAGGTGCCTAGACGCCGCAAAGACCGCATAGATCCGAGTACCTTCACAAGCCTAGTCCGCCGAGGCGCTTCCTAACCGTTGGTGCGTCTAGAACCACCACCTAGGAAAAAGTCATGGTGCCATCTAGGCGGGCACCTGGGTCAACATTTAGTATAGTACAAGTGAAATTCGATTTGACTATTTCGTGTATAAAATTTGTGATGCGGCATGTGGTACATTTCAGTTTAATTATTCGTTTAAAACATCAAATTTTCTTTTCAGGATTGGTGTGTTCTTACAATAGCACCCTCTCGTTCAAGTCTCCGATTACCAAATCAGAAGGATGGTTTTCCTGAATTCTCAAGGGAGGATCCCTTTTGAGTTCAGTCAAATTCCTTTATGAATAAAATGAAGTGTTCCATCACGTTATCCTCTATTACATCTTCTCCCCGCCCAGTTTGCAAGCTTTGTTCGTAGTTAGACTCTGCGAGCAAGTTTTTTAGTAGCTTCATAGCTGCTAATTTCAAAAATTTCACCTCGACTTCTCCCAACTCAGCTTGCATGTTGTTCGAGGTTAAGATCAGCAAGCAAGTGTTTTAGCAGCTTCATAGCTGCTAACGTTGAAAATTTCAACTCGATCGAATTCTCCTAACCTAGCTTGTGAGCTGTTCGAGGTTAGGGTCAGCGAGCAAGTATTTTAGCAGCTTCATAGCTGCTAACTTGGAAAATTTCAACTCAACTTCTCCCAACCCAGCTTGCGAGTTGTTCGAAGTTAGGGTCAGCGAGTAAGTGTTTTAGCAGCTTCATAGCTGCTAACTTTGAAAATTCCAACTCGACTTCTCCCATCCCTGCTTGCGAGCTGTTCGAGATTAGGGTCAGCGAGTAAGTGTTTTAGCAGCTTCATAGCTGCTAACTTTGAAAATTTCAACTCGACTTCTTCCAACCCAGCTTGAGAGCTGTTCAAGGTTAGGGTCAACGAGTAAGTGTTTAGCAGCTTCATAACTGCTAACTTCAAAAATTTCAACTCGACTTCTCCCAACCCAAATTGCAAGTTGTTCGAGGTTAGGGTCAGCGAGTAAGTGTTTTAACAGCTTCATAGCTGCTTATTTTGAAAATTTCAACTAGACTTCTCCCAATCGAGCTTGCGAGCTATTCGAGCTTGGGTCAGCGAGTAAGTGTTTTAGCAGCTTCATAACTTCTAACTTTGAAAATTTCAACTCGACTTCTCCCAACCCAGCTTGCGAGCTGCTCGAGGTTAGGGTCAGCAAGTAAGTGTTTTAGCAGATTCATACCTGCTAACTTTGAAAATTTTAACTCGACTTCTCCCAACCTAGCTTGCGAGCTGTTAGTGGTTAGGGTCAACGAGAAAGTGTTTTAGCCACTTCATAGTTGCTAGCATTGAAAATGTCAACTCGACTTCTCTTAACCCAGCTTGCGAGCTGTTCAAGATTAGGGTCAGCGAATAAGTGTTTTAGCAGCTTCATAGCTGCTAACTTTGAAAATTTCAACTCGACTTCTCCCAACCCAGCTTGCGAGCTGTTAGAGGTTAAGGTCAGCGAATAAGTGTTTTAGCAGCTTCATAGCTGCTAAATTTGAAATTTTCAACTCGACTTCTCCTAACCCAGCTTGCGAGCTGTTCGAGGTTAGGGTCAGGGAGTAAGTGTTTTAGCAGCTTCATACCTGCTAACTTTGAAAATTTCAACTCGACTTCTCCAAACCCATCTTGCGAGCTGTTCGAGGTTAGGGACAACAAATAAGTGTTTTAGCCGCTTCATAGCTGCTAACTTTGAAAATTTCAACTCGACTTCTCCCAACCCAGGTTGCGAGTTGTTCGAGGCTAGGGTCAACGAGTAAGTGTTTTAGCAGCTTCATAGCTGCTAACTTTGAAAATTTCAACTCGACTTCACCCAACCCAACTTGCGAGTTGCTCGAGGTTAGGGTCAGTGAGTAAATTTTATAGCAGTTTCATAGTTGTTCGAGATTTTACTCAAGGGTACAACTTTGTAGTTGTTCTAAGTTTGTCGATTTCGTAGTCGTCAGCTTCATAGCTACTCGAGATTTCGCTCGAGAGTTCAACTTCGTAGTTATTTTGAGTTAGTCAACTTCGTACTCATCAGCTTCATAGCTGATCGAGATTCCGCTCAAGAGTTCAACTTCGTAGTTGTTTTGAGTTAGTCGACTTTGTAGTCGTCAGCTTCATAGCTACTCGAGATTCCGCTCGAGAGTTCAACTTCGTAGTTGTTTTGAGTTAGTCGACAGCTTCATAGCTGCTCGAGATTCAACTCGAGTGTTCGGCTTCATAGCCGTTTTGAAAAATCCAGTTTTTTCGAGTTGCTCATCAAGTCGATTTGCTAATGAAATTAAATAGAGACAAAGTTCAAAGAAGTTCAAGCATTTTCTTTTATTACTGAAGCTGATTTGCGCATTGTTCAGTACAAAAGGAAAGTTCTTCAAACATGACTTAAGCATAAAAGCGTTTTAGATGAATCACATTCACTACTCTCGGTAGCTGTCTCTCTCCTCCATCTTCGAGCTCGTAGGCTCCTCTCTCTAGCACCTTTGTGATGGTGTAAGGACCTTCCTAATTATCTCCGAGCTTTTCGACATGTTTGAGTAGATCTGCTCGCTTGAGGACGAGATCCCCAACTTGGAAACGCCTCGCTCGCACCTTCTTGTCGAACGCGGCTCGCATTTTTTGCTTGTACTCGACAGATTGCACCCATGCTTCTTCTCGTCCTTCCTCGACCAAGTCTAGGGCTTATTCGACCATCTTTCTTTTTTCCCTTCCTCATAATATGTCGATCAGTGAGAACTTAGCCTAATTTCCACCGACAGTAGTGCGTCCATTCCGTACACCATGCTAAATGGCGACTGGCCCGTCGGGATTCTTGGGTTTGTTCTATAAGGCCATAAAACAGCTGTCAGCTCGTTGATCCACGCCTCCGACGCTTTTTCTAATCTTTTCTTCAATCCTTGGAAAATGGTTTTGTTCGTCACCTCGACTTGTCCATTTTCTTGGGGATGTGCCACCGAAGTAAATCTTTACTTGATCCCCATGTCTAGACACCATTCTTGAATTTGCCTCCCTTGAAACTGAGTCCCATTATCCGAAATCTGCACTTTTGGTAGTCCAAATCAACAACTGATGTTGTTGAACAAGAATTGTATCATTTTCTCCTCAGTTATTCGGGCTAAGGGATCTGCCTCGACCCATTTGCTGAAGTAGTTGAGTGCGACTACTAGAAACTTCCTATGCCCCGTTCCCATTGGCAAAGGGCCAACTAGGTCGATTCCCCATTGAGCTAAAGGGATCGGAGAGTCTTTTGCATTCCCGCACCAACTTCTCTGCTGCCATTTGTACCTCCGGCCAATAATAGTCTGCTCGTAAGGCCCTCCCTGCTAGAGCTCGTGACCCCGTATGTGCTGCACAACATCTTTCGTGGATTGCTCTTAAGATATAATTTCCCTCTTCTTCGTATATGCATCTCAAATGCAGGCTAACAAACGATTTTTTGTAGAGAAATCCTTCTATCTCAAAGTACTTGCTCAGGAATTGAGTTGCTTTCTCTGCTTGTTGCTTATCTCCTGCGGGTACTCGCCCCTGCAAAAGTTCTCTAATCGTCATCCTCCAATCCTTCTTTTTCTTCTGTTTCCATAACTTCACCGAGAACACTGCCTTATTTAAGGTGGTAATGTTCTTTACAATTTTTCCCTCATTTGAGCTAGCTATTCGTGTTAGCCAATCTTCTCTGTTGTTCTTTTCCCTTGGCATTTATATTAATTAAAACTTTTCAGCCCCTGCACTAGGCTTTGTACTTTCTCGACATACTTCATCATGCGTTCTTCTTTGACTTCGCAACTTCCCATCACTTGCCCTACTACGAACTGCGACTCAGAATGTGGCACTATCGCAGTAGCTCTTCCTCTTATCGCGAGCTGAATTCCTTTGATGAGTGCTTCATACTCTAACTCATTGTTTGAAGCCTTAAAACCCATTATGATAGAAAAGTCTAATTTCTCACCTTCTGGAGTAACCTGGACTATTCCAAGTCCTGATCCTTTGGCTGCTGAGGACCCATTCACATGCATTACTCATTTCTTTTCCTCCCTTTTGGTGCATTCCTGAATGAAGTCGGCCAGCGCTTGGGCCTTTTGTAGCTCGTCTGGGTTCGTATTTGATGGTGTATTCACTTAGCTCCATAGCCCATTTGACCAGTCGACCCGACATCATAAGTCGTCCAAGTGTTTCTCCCAGTTGAAATTTCGTCCTCACCACCACAGTATGGTTAAGGAAATATGGCCTCAGCTTTCTGTCGTTATCACCAAAGTTAGTGCCGCTTTCTCTACTTCGGTGTACCTTGTCTCAGCTCCTTGGAGCATTCTGCTCGTGTCATAGATTGGTTGCTGAGATCCTCCTCCCTCTCAACGTAAGAGTAAGCTCAAAGCTACCAGTCCTACCGAAATGATTAGCACTAGCTCGTCGTTAGGCTCTGGTTTCGTCAACAAAGGTAACTCAATCAAGAACTCCCTAAAAATTTTTCAAAGGCCATCTGTGCTTTCTCACTCCATACGGACGTGGGTTTCTTCTTAGGCAATTTAAAGAAATGAAAACATCTTTCCGCAGCTCAAGCGATGAACCTGCTTAATCCTGCGATTCACCCCGTCAACACTTGTATTTTGCGGATGTTTTTTGGGGGCTCCATGTCTAGTATGGTTTGTACCTTCTCCTTGTTCACTTCTATTCCTCGTTCTGTCATGACATATCCCAGAAATCGCCCTGCTCTCACACCGAAGGCACATTAGCTTGTGAGTGTAACGAAAGTTTCTCTCAAATCGCTAGCATGCGACGTTGAACTCCTTCTTTTCACTAGAATATCGTTCATGTATACCTCCATGTTACTCCTAATTTGTGATTTGAACATTCTATCCATCAGTCTCTGTTAAGTCGCTCCCGCATTCTTAAGTCCAAAGGGCATCACAATGTAGCAGTAAGTCCCCTTGCTAGTCACAAAACTTACTTTTGTCTGATCTTCTGGTGTCAGGGGAAATTGGTGGTACCTCTGGGATGCGTCCATTATACTCAACAACTCGCAGCCCACCATAGAGTCGACGAGCTGATTAATTCTTGGCAGCAGATAATGGTCCTTAGGACACGCCAGGTTCAGATCTCGAAAGTCTACACATGCAACATTTGTTCAATGCTTTCCTCACCATCACTGTGTTTGATATCCATTCAGGAAATTGGATCTCTTTGATGTGTTTCGCCCTCAGTAGCTTGTCACCTCGACTTCAATGGCCTTGTCTATCTTAGCCCCGTGGTGTCTAAGTCTCTGCTTTACTGGCTTCCTCAAAGGATCGACATTGAGTTTATGCTCCATGATTTCTAGGTCTATCCCCGTCAACTCCTTTGGGGTGAAAGCTAATATATATCTGAATTCCCTTAACAGCCCCACGAGCTGCTCCTTCAACTCGTCCTCGAGCTTCTTTCCCACCTTAGTGGTTTGATCTTCCATTTCTCCAATTTGTATTTCCACCAGTTCTCCATGGGGCTCGAGGTCACTACCTCTCGCCCTCTTGTCCCAGGACACATGTCGCTTGTCTTCTTTGATTTCAGCTCTCTGATTAGCTTTGATTGCTATCTGGTAGTAAGTTCTTGATAGCTTCTGATCTCCCTTGGCCTCTCCTACTCGATCTCCAACGTGGAATTTCAACGTCATGTGGTAAGTGGATACCACGGCTTGAAAGGTGTTGAGCGCAAGCCTCCCCAAGATTACATTGTATGCCGAATCGACATCCACCACTTCAAACCTGATCATTTTAACCTTCCTCAAGTCGCCCTCCCCCAGGTCTACTGCTAGCATGGTTTCTACAAGGGGAGCTACTTCTGATCTATTGAATCCATAGAGTGATGTATGCATGGGTGTAAGTTCAATGTCTAGCTCCATTCTCTTAAGACAATCATAAAAGATAACATTCATCGAGCTTCCTGTGTCTACGAATACTCTTTGTACCTCGGACCCCGACACTTGTGTTGTTATCATCAAAGCTTCATTGTGTGGCCTCTCGACCTTTCAACATCTGCGGGCCCAAAGTTCATCACCGGTCCACTTTCATCAACTTGTTGCACCTCGCTCTTAGCATGTTGAACTCTAGCATATGCTTTTCTTGCTCGATTTGAGTCTCCATCTGTTGGGCCTCCAAATATCATGTGAAATACTTCTCTTTTCAGTGGGAGCTCCTTCTTTTTTGGTGATCTCGCCCTCATGCGAGGACTCTTGATCCTCTCCTTCCTCCGGCTGGATCCTCTCTCACTGTCTTTATATGAGCTCTTTCAAGTGTCCCGCCTTTATCAACCTCACGATCTCGTCTTTCAAGTGTCTGCAATCATCTATGTTATGCCTGTAATCCTTATGAATTCGACAGTACAAGTTGCTCTTGCGTTTGACAGGCCCGTCTTTCCTCGTTCTTGGCCATCTCACCATATTCTCATGAATCTCTTTCTCCATCACCTCCAAAATTCTCGCTTGAGGGGCTGATAAAGGTGTATATTGAATTGGCCTCCATCCTCGAGAAGATCTCCCTTCCCCTCTCTCTGCTCGCGGGGATCCCTTCCTTTCTCCCGAAGAGTGGGGCTTTTTATCTTTCTTTTCATCTCGAGCCTCAGTCTTGACCGACTTCACTGCTTGCAAGAAATCGGCTTCGACCTCCTCTACATTCATGTACTTTACACATCTAGCTAAGACCTCATCAAAGGTCCTACCAGGTCGCTTTGCTAAAGAATTCCTGCATAGCCCTGGTCGCAACCCGCGAGTTAGTCCTCCTGATTTGATTTTTTCCAACACAGAAGGGACGTCGACACGCCCGAGTGTATCGAGCCACATAGTCTCGAAGTGAGTCTCCCTCTTCTGCTGCATTCCAATCAAAGTAAGGTACATTTTCTCATCAGCTCTGACACTTGCAAATTGATTGATGAAGCTAGAGCTGAATCCCTTGAAGTCTTGGACAGCCCCTGGTAATAGTTGGTGGAACCAATCTTGAGCTGGTTCCCTCAATGATGTCAAGAAAGCTTTGCACCGTATGGGATCATTATAACGGTGTAGCACTGACATGTTCTCGAAACTTCTCAGATGTCTAGATGGATCCGTAGACCCGTCATACCATTTGTTCAACTCTGTAGACCCTTGTGGTACGTCGGCATCTAATATATGTTGGAAAAAAGGGTGTCCCCTCAAGCTACCTCTCTTCTTCCCCTCCACTCGAGCCTACAGGTCGCGGACCTAGACCATCAGCTGCTCTAAAGTATCATTCCTAGCCTGCGGATTGATAGCTCTGATTGAGGACTCCTCCTCGTCTACTCTCCTATTGTGTGGCTCGTTCGACTGAGAGTAGCTACTCTTGCTCAAGTCGAGGTGGCTGCTCGACTCGAGGCTGCTGCTCAACTCGAGGGGGCTCGAGTCGAGGTGTCTGCCCAAGCTGGGCGACTACCGCTTCTCCAATCATCTTTTACATCTAGCTCTGAGTAACGGTCAACGTCTGCTCCTCGGGTTGGGGCTGTGCTTGGGTTCCTTCTCGTTCCAATACTCCTTCCAGCTGCTTCCCAACGCCTCGGGGTGCTTCCCTTAACACCCGCTCCCCAACTCCAGGATTTGTGTTCAGCATCTAGCTTGTTCCTTCTTGGGCTAATACTTGAAATTTCACCCCAGGTGGGGTGATAAGCGTCTCTTCCTCCACACGCACTCCCGGCGGTACGTGTTCTCCAAGCATAGGCATCACTAGTTTGGTGCTAGGAACCACTGGGGGCCTCCTATCTGTCCATGTTCCTCTAAAATCCTCATTCAAGTTCCTCTACAAACCTTTCTTCTCAGCCATCTCTGACAATCGGAACTAGGTGCGAAGCTCTTTCTTCCGTCAAGAACTCCCCACAGACGGCGCCAGATGATAGGTCTCCTCCCAGATCTGGAGTACACCGGTTGAGATGAGCTCCGATTTGTCCGAACCGCCTCTAGATCTCCAAGAACACCTGCAAGAACTCAACGCCGGAGGGGTTTCCAGCGTAGAGTCTCCAATGCTTAAGTCAGTCTCAAGAAGAGAGGAGAGTGCTCTGCAAATAGAGCAGCAGCAGAATATGGAATGTGTAGAGTGTGTAAGAATTAGGTTTTGGTGTTACCTCAGCCCCTTTTATAGGGAAAATACCTTCTTAGAATGCCATGCCCGAGTGCCCGCGGTCAGCTTGCCCAGCTGCCCGGTTTATTCATATCCTAATCAGTTCTTAGTCAGATTCGAGTCACCTTAAGATTTCATCTTATCCTCTCAAGATTCTTCGTTATCCGTTAAGCCTGCTAAATATTAGAGTGGACTTACTGCGTGCCTCGAGCTACGAGGCATAAGACGTCGACCTCGAGGGATAAGAGGTCGACTTAGAATTATCAAAGACGTCAACCTCGAGGGACAAGAGGTCAACTTAGCATTATCAGAGATGGAAATCTTGCTTTAGATCCTCCCCAAGGTGAACAAAGTCGACCCTGAGGCGTAGAGGGTCGACCTCGAGGAGTAGAGAGCTCCCCGAGGTAAGTGAGGCCGACTACGAAGAGGAGAGAGTCGGCTTCGAGTGATTGGTTCTCGCAGTAGTCTTCTCGAGTCGTCGTGCAACAACTCGAGTCATCATTCAACAAACTTTCATCCCGGTCGAGATGCCCGTTCTTTTAGTTAACCGTGATATGGCTATATCAGGAGTGTACAAAAAAATTCGTCATTTTATTATTGTGGGTGAGTTTGTGATAGTTTAGGCTCCTTTGGGATGTCCTCTTTTTAGATTCGATTATTTGGCTGGCGATTTATTCGACCGCTATTATTCGGTATCTGTGTTGTAAATATTTATTTTTTAAATAAATT
>BKCP01008626.1:1966749-1992631 GCA_008636005.1 Striga asiatica | reverse complement strand
TATATATATATATATAGGGGTTGGTTCAAATAAAAATTAGTCCTGGTGTGAGAACCGTGAGAACTATATTTGATGCTATTTTTAATTGTGTACGATACTATTTTTAATCTCACATGGTGCTATCATTTTTACAAATACTAACATAAATTGTGTTGCTATTTTTAATAAAATACATCATGATTAAAAATAGCACTAAAATGCAATTAATCATAGCACTACATACAATTAAATATAGCGGTTCTCACGGTTCTCACGCTAGGACTTAGTTCTCATTTGAACCAAATCCTATATATATATATATATATATATATATATATATATATGTGTGTGTGTGTGTGTGTGTGTGTGTAGCAAAGCAATTAATGAAATTTCATTTGTTTTTCTTTTAAAAGACGTTACAAAAACATATTTACTTTACTATTTTTTCTTGTAATTAAAATTTTAAACAACTCACTAATCAATGAATATTGATTTATATTTATATGTATATAAGTGCTAGTAAAAAAATTAATAAAACTATTTAGATTTACCACCTTTCCCCATTACAATGTATTTTTTCTAAACCAGTAACTGAAACTTAATCAATAACTTTTTTTAACAATAGTTAATTAAAGTGTAATCACGTTTTTAATTATTTTATTATATAATAGTTATTACCCAACCTAACTAATTATAATCCACACTAAATAATATATGAAAGTTCAATAATTATAAAAAATTATATTGAAAGTTTTTCTCTTAAACAATTTATTGCTCTTAAGAAATTTTTAATAAGCTAATTAGCTTCAGTGATAAAATTTCATAAATAATAATCATAATAATAAATTACATAAATAATAATCATAATAATCATAAATAATAAAATTACATAATTTAAGATATGAATAGGTAAGGAACTCTCAAATAAATACATTATCCATTTTGTTTTATGCAACTAATATAGTGATGAAGTTGAATACTTTTATAATGTTCATTTTTACTAATGACAAAAATCTAAAATGTGATATTGTTATAAAATTTATAATTTTAGTATTATATACATGCATATAACTTATCATAATTTAAATATTTGTGCATGTGCACATGATCGAATACTAGTACTAGTATAAATATAACATCGTGCATTAATTCCTTCACTTATATTAATGTGTTGGTTGCTATGTTTCTTTCCCTGTTTTCTTTTCCCTTTTTAATCTAACTACATATTGAGTTTTACACGAGCAATTCGAACAAGGTCTTGATAAGTCGAAAATACTTGCTACTTTTGTAATGTAACTGAGAAAATATGTTTGATATTTGTGCTTAATTAATTTATTTTCGACCTTATCTTATAATTTCGAGTGGAAACTACCATTGTTGGAATTTTGTGTGCAATTCATCGTTATAACCAACATGGTAGCAGTGGAATTTTGATGGACATGGCAATGTTGGACTTCTAATGAACAGACTACTTACTACCAGTGCTGCGAGTTATTTTGGATGTGGGCCTATTATTGTTAGGTCCATTATTGCTACTAAAGGACAGCCGTAATAGAAGCAGCATATATCAGATTTTTGAAGACCTACACTGGAGATAACAGCCGTAAGGGGAGCAGACAAAAAGGATTTTAGACAAGCAGCAACCTTCACGTTCTCATTTTCTTTTTCTCTAGACTTTTGAATATACTTTTGCTAGACTTTATGGAGGCCTTGCGCGGCTAATTCTCTTTTGTTTCGGTTGAACACGATTAAAACCCCGAACTTAATACTGTGAGATCTAATTAGTTTTTATCTATTAATTCATATTTCGTATTAATTGTTTTGTGTGTTTATGTTTATGATTTTGTGTTAGGATCGTAGTCTGATCAACTATTGTCTTGTGCACTTAATCTATTGCTTGGTAGATATTGAATTGGATTTAGATAATTTTTCTATCGTAAGAAGCATCTAAGTGTGGTGATTGACCGGATTTAGGTGTTATCATTCTTAGGCAAAATACTTATACAAGTTAGCATTTAACGGATTAGTTATTTGTTGCTTGTGTTGTCGGGTTCTTCTTCTTAATACTATTGCTAGGATACTTTTACACAATGTTGGGAATTGCCTAGTAATGAGGGTTGTGTAGGAGGATTTATTTTGCATAGCCAATTTAGGAGTCAGAATTCATCATTCAACAACATCTACGTATTTATGAATTGATAATATTTGCATCGAGGATCAGTAGAATAATTCGGGATGGAAATCAGTTCAACCGGAGCACTTTAGCTATATATTCATCTTCATCTTGTTGTTACTTTTGAGTTTCTTATTCAATAATCTTTTACCAATACTCTCTTTATTTTCTTGTTAATTGGATAATTAGGATTATAAATCATATCTCCCCTATAAAGTCATTTAATTAAATTATTCCCCGTGGATACGATCCTTGCTCACGCTACTACATATATTCAAGCAAGGTTAATTTGGGTGCCCACGACAGCACTTACCAGGTCTATTAAGTAACCACAGTTTTGCTATGGAGCCATCGAATAGCTCGATTTATAGAGCTATCCACACTTATTAAAAAATAGTGTATTGACACGTGTCTTACAATAAATACAAACTTTATAAAAATAAACATGAATGATATCAAAAAAATTTATTGAACCTATTTGAACTTGAAAACCCCTAGTTCGGTTCGGCTTGGATCGTTAGCAACACTGATTATATATATACATAAGAATTTTGCTTCACTAGGATGATAATTCCAGGAATTTCAAGTTTATGCAAGTCGCATATGGTTACTTTCACATATTATATTTACGGATATATTCGACATTCATTTAGAGCTTGTTTGGAAATACTTATTGAAAAGTCCATTTGAAGATAGACTTTTTGAAAAGTGACTTCTCACGAAGTGTCCAATATAAACTTCTTTGAAATGGAGTTTTTGTGGGAGTTACTTTTTTAAAAGTCCATTTTTTTATTCACACCAAGCATCTTTTTATATAGGAAATGGACTTTTATAGTCAAAAGTTCATTACAAAAGCGCTTCCAAACATACACTTAGAGCATCTCCAATGGCATGTGGATTGCCTCATTTTGTTGTCACATGGCACAAGAAAACCTACGTAGCCTAAAAAAATTCTAGAAGTACTTCTAGACAACTTCTACTACATATTATATTATTTATTTAATTTTTTTTTCAACCAATTAGAAATTTACACATGTCAAATTAAACCATCTTTAACATTAACCATTTGAGACACAATTTCTTAATCTCCTTCTTTCATGCCATGCAACTCAAAATGGACAAGATACCATTGGAGATGCTCTTTAACATGGAAGCTGTTGCGCATCCACGAATTTGTTGTATGTAATTACTCTTTTATATTCACAACGCAAAATAAATTTGCTACATAATTTTTTACTCTGAGAACCATATATAGTAGCAATTATTGAATTAAGAATAGAATAATAGAGAGGACTCTTTTTACGTGGCAATATATATATATATATATAAAAAAAAATCACAAAATAACAAGGAAAATCATTTCAAGT
The DNA here is from genome assembly GCA_008636005.1 of Striga asiatica. Taxonomy (NCBI): domain Eukaryota; kingdom Viridiplantae; phylum Streptophyta; class Magnoliopsida; order Lamiales; family Orobanchaceae; genus Striga; species Striga asiatica. Next base: position 1,989,112 of record BKCP01008626.1, on the reverse strand, counting down.
GCCCTGTGGACCGAGCAAAATACATATGCATTCACATGTTTGGAATCATCGATTTAAACATGGACCAAAATCAACGGATGGCATGTCCTCTTAGACTGCAAAAGAGGAACGGCTGCGACATATATATTTATTCAAATTTATACATATATTTATGTGTATCGTCTTTGTCTATCTTTTTCAATAAATTGAAATGGTGGGAACCATATATATCTATATAATTTGTCTAACTCTACTCCTGATAGCGATTATTCCCGCCATAAGGAGTTATTGTCTTGATATATACATTTTTTTTTTGTTAAATTAAAAAAATGAAATTGAAAAAAAAAATATTAGATTAATTAATTATTAATCACATGTTCGTGCAGGTTTAACAAATTCAATCTGCCCCAAATTAGTTTGAATAGGCTGGTCAGTTTGTAACATATTAATGTTCATTTAAAAATTTCTGATCAAGTTTATTAGAAACATACACAGCTAATACAAATGGTCTTTTCCCCCACTTTTTTTTAAAACTATTTGTGTTTCTAAAACTGGATTCGATGGTATAGGTTAATATGTGAGCTTATTGAGATGTAAATTTGATAAACATGATAACTAATTAGTACTTATAATTGATAAAATATCAATATGCTTTTGGGATATAGGAAATCCGAATAAGCGCCCACAAAAGTGAAGTGTGGGGAGTTGATTAGAAGTAGACGAAGAGTTGTAAAAGGTCGGTGGTGGTTTGCCCCCACAAGAAACCAGCCTTCAAACATTTAAAGACTGTAACTATACAAAAGATCAACTATTTCAATGGAACCCTATGCAAAAATTTACAAAATTTTAAAATATAATATTAACTAAATGCCAATTATCTTTGATCAAAATGTAGCACTTTGCCTTCAACATCCCTTTTCATAATTGTACCTACTTAAATGAGACTTTTTTATTTAATATTTTCAAATTCCTATATGATATATTGTCTAATGTTATTCCATGTAACATGAGTAGTACTATGTCAAATATTTCGTCTACCAATGGATTATCATGAATATTACCTTTAGTTCAACTTTGATATGCACGAAATAATGACGTTCCATGCTAGCTACTCTCTTGGAATTAATGATACTATATATTATTACTAAAGTAATATAATTGGAGGTTGATTACGTAGAATTAATGATACTACATATTATTACTTAAAACAATATAATTGGAGGTTGATTACGCGGTATTTGGTCCAAGATGCCCAAAATCATGTTCAAAGTACTATCGTTATATATTAACGGAGCCTCAGGATGAATTTAACGGTCGTGACATGACCTTAATTTACATCATGTATATATATCAAAAATGTAAGAAACTCCATAAAATAAACCTTTGTACTTGCTCAAAAGGTAAATTAAGTCGCGCTTATGAATTCGTGCACTGTGGCCAAAAAGCAGCTTGGAGATGAATCATGAAGCTGAATTTATATATATATATATATGTTGATTTGATATATTAGAATGTAAATCATATATATACATTCTTTGGAGGAGCCTCTAAATAAAAAAGAAAAAGCAAGAGATTGCATAAGAATCATTTGAAAGCTTCAAAGTTATATTTATGGTAGGGCAATTATTAAAGTGTTGAGAGATATGCCATCATTTTACCTATCCAAAATTTAGTTATTATATGTTGGAATAAAATCAATGTATTGGCCTAGATATGGGCTCCTGAGGAGGAGCCTCCCCACGTACAATTATCAAATTTTATTTCGAATATATTTTTTAATCATAGTTCATCCCTCATTCATAATTTTATCATGACAATGATTTATATGGCATGGGCAACTAGTGACGGATCCAGAAATTTTACTCAAGGGGGTTCGATTTTAAATGTTATATAACAAGTTTGTAGTTTAAGTCAAAACGCTCATTTCATATAAAATGTATTTACCATAAATATAAATATCGATATGTGTACCGTCAAGTTTTTAAAAACTTAGAATCCTATCACCCTCAATTTTTTTTTTTGTTTATAAAAGTTAGATTTCAAGTATTTATAATTTAACTTCAATATCTAAAAGTTGTGGAAAAATAAGTTTTTTGGTTGAAAATTTTATTTGAATTGAACTTTTACAGCACATTGCATATACTACAAGAATAATCATTTTTAGTGACGATAATTTTTGTCGCTATGTCGTCAGAAAAAATACCGTCGCTAATAATGTCCTAATATTGTCGCTATATGTTCGAATGTCGTCACAATAATACTTCTTATTGTGACGGTATTTTTTGTGACGACATAAAGATAAAAATTATCGTCAGAGCATACCAATTGAACAATTTTTAAGAAAAAAAAAATAAAGTTAAAAATATATGATCACACGAAAATAAGTAAGAAATCAACATTAGAAAATGTAACAATCCAACTAAATACTCGGTTTTAATCACTAAATCGATTTACAATTAAAAGACTGAAAGAGTAAATCATTATAAATATTTTCAAAAACTTATTTATAAATGTAAAATATAAAGATTGTTATTACATTTTTCAACAAATAAATAATATTATAAATATTTTTTTCTTGTATTTTTATACATATATTATAGTATTTTCTTTATATTTATATATATGTATAAATTTTTAAAAAAATGAGGGGGGTCCATGGCCCCCTGGGCGTCATCTGGCTTCGTCAATGTGGGCAACCAACTAAGACCCCAACATTCTTTCCCTTTTTTCTTATACACCAAAATGATTATGCGGTTTAACTCAGTCCGTTGAATGAATATTTATAAAATCTTTAAAATAATTATTCTAGTTTTGTTTGGTTCACGAAAAAAATCAAATATTAAACTATTATTNATACATGAAATGTGGGATGTAAAATGCAATTACATTGTTTGGGCAGTTGAAAGTCCTACAAAACAACATATGATATCTTTCGTAAAATTAGCTGATAGTTGATAAATTAGCTGATAATTTATAAGTGAATTTTGAGTTTATAGTTGATAGTTTGTGACTAGCTAGCTGATATTATAAATATATTTAGTAAAATTAGTTGATAAAACAACTAAAATAAAAATTCGAAGAGTTAATTTAAAAAGTTATTCAAAGAAGTTTATGATATAAGTTTTAATTTTTTAAAATATCTCATTCTACCAAATTAAACTTATTTATATAAAAAAATTTATAAGTACTTTAACACAATAATAAACATGTAAAACATTTATATTGGTGAGGCCCAAGTTCCCGTAAAGGATGAATGATGTATACAATGCACAATTTATATTTTCTTTCCTTATTTAGTTCTTTATGTAAGAATTGAATAAATCAGCATGTCAATTACCGCGTTCCTTTCACAAATGTCAAATAGTCATGTGCCAGGTATATTATATTACAATATATAGGCTAATTCACTAGCGCCCACAAATTATAAGTTTTTTTTTTTAAAAAAAAAAATTAAATATTGACATAATATTTATAACTTCAATATATAATTTGAACTGTTACTTTAAATAAACATTAACAATAGAACGAATACATATAAGTGAGAAAAAGGTAAAGCGATGATACTTCAAACAAAAATAGTAATTTAATGACCACACGTTAATATGTAATGAAAGAATTATAATATATTCGAACTAAGATTTTATCAAATTTGTATACTTAATTATTTATCTAAACAATATTTCAATGTATAGTATTTAAGTCAGTAAATTTCATAGTTAACTAGTGCAGAGCCCGTGCGATGCACGGGATTGACATTTTTCAGGCTATATATCAAGTCTTATTATTATATTTGTGAATAAAGAAAATAAAATAAATATCATAAAAAGAAAAACTATTATATTTTATTAAAAACCTCATTGTAGACAGTATTTTTTGTATGATTTGTAGGCACATCATCCTCCCAGCACACTAATATCGTCATGCATAAGAAATCTTTAGAAAAAACTGTCTGTACTGAAATTTGAAAGGAACCCTATGTCGGAATTGGTAAGAGTCATCTGATATATCAACACATTCTTTACTGCATTAGATTCAGTCAATACATTACATTCACGCATGAGTGGAGAGTTTTGTGACAACCAATCTCATATCTTTGCACAACACCATAGAATGGTCAATGTTCTGCAACAACATGACTAAGGTTCCTATCTTTAGATTCAACTCATTGCTCGGCACTCCAGAACATCTGATAGTATTCAAAAGTTAAGGGGTGTGGAGAACGGCCAAAAAAATCATTATTGGAATCACATTTGTACATATTATTAGAGATTTTAAATGACCAGATTCCATAAGGTCTCTCTGTTAGCTCCAAAAGTAAAAAGTAATAGGATTGGATCATCTATGTTCTACCTGTTTTAGTCAGTGTTATTAAATTAAAACTATAGTTTAGTATAAAAATAACTTAGTCAAAATAGTTAATCATTATGAAATGGTCGTTTTTACCGAACAAAATTTAATACTTTCGCAATTGAATCAAACCCTGTTACTTTAACAAAAAAATAATAAAACATAATAATTTCTATTTATAATTTAAAAAAACTTAATATAGAATAGTAACATAATTCAAAACAACTTTATTATAATAATATATTTTAATAATTTTATGAAAAAAAAAGAACAATTATTACTCTAAAATATTTTTTCCAATAAAAAAATATACTAGTAATTAAATTTAAAACAATAAGTTTTAATAAAAGAAATTAAAATTAACTCTTTATTTTAATATACATTATAAAATTTTTAAATTTAATAACCAAATTATCGAGATTAATTAGTAACTAAGGGATATTATCAAATATAAAATTGATATAAACTAAATAAATACATACATGCTTAAAATTTTCAAATAATTAATGAAAATAAGTATGATTTATTTGAAGCTTAAAATGAAAATTATGATCAATTATTATAATGAAAAATGAAAATGTCGAATAATTTCAAATCATAAATATTGTAATACATGATTTTCGTCGATCTGAATCAATACGTAACAGTTATCCTGGAGTCCCGTCAACAGAAAATTTACATCACATTTGTATCGTATTATCAAAAAAGGCTAAGAGTACGAATCGTCGCAGCCAATCACCAGGGGTCGTCACTGCCAATCATCTGGGATTGTCATCGTCAATCCCTCCTAGATGTTCACATTGACAATCTCCCTAAGTGTCAATCTCCTTGTCAAAAGCCTACCAAAAGTTGTTTTTACCGCCCAGAAACATAACGCATCACCCAATGTGGAACGTCTCACTGCCTACAGATTAGATTGTTTGGACTGGTGTCCCACTACATGTTGTGTTGCATGTAACAAATCCATTCGGAGACTGCCACGTGTCCAATCAACCTTTCTTCTTTTGGCAATAAAAAGCCATGCTATTTATCTCCCAAAACCATCTGAGAAAACACCCGCTAGATACATACATTGTATAAAACGTAAAATAGTACCACACTATACTACCCAATTTTATCCCAGAGAAAATAATTATTCACCTCACTGGTCGCCTCAATAGACCGGCAAAGTTTGCGTGTCTTTATTTTTCGCACTTACGCTTTTAATTTGTTTTATTAACTGTTGATTCGCTTGATGCCCATGTTATTTTAAAATTAAAATATTACAGCTTCATAATTGTGTTAGCAAAATTGACCNAACTTATAGAATATCACATGCATTAGCATATATTTGCGATAAATTTCGCATTATTTTGAAACCAAATATTAGTTAAATTTCAAACATTACCATATTTTTTTAAAAAAGTATATAATATAAGTAAATAGCAATAAAAATAAATATACATAAGTAAGACGATATATTATCAGATTCCGTTATTGTTTTACTTAAATTATTCAAAGCAATCTTCATAAATCAAAAACATTACATATATTCATACAAACCTGCAGATCTAACAAATAAAAAAGTTATCATCTCAATCGAAGAAGCAAAATTTTTGAAAGCAGGCCCCTTCTTTCCAAAAAACTAAAAAAGAAGTTTATTGAATGAAGGACTAAGAATTAAGATTGAAAATTAAAGTTACCATCTCAATAGAAACCTATCGATTTCTTGAGAAACCTACTTTATTTGGATAAAATCATTTTCTTTATTAGTGTAAATGATATATATGGTGAATGGTGATTTATTAATGAAAAATTTGGATTAGAATCATTTTCTTCAAATGATCTGAATTTCAAACGAAAATAATATGTCAAATACGGTATTATTTAAATATTTTAAAAAAAATTAAATGTTGTAAAATTAAAATTTTTAGGCGGGATTTTTCTTATTATTTAAGGTAAATCTTACGCAACGTTTTTTTTATATTAATTGATATACTAAATAAAAACACATTTAAAAAAATTATATAGCTCATTAGTCTTAAATAAAAAAATAAGAATGTATGAAGGAGCTCAATATTATATATACATTGAATTCGTAAATATTTTATGAAAAATATATTTTATTTTCTTCCATAGTAAGATTGCATTCATAATTTTCTTAGTCACTTGGTAATCACAAGATATCCGAATAAGTAATGGTGTTAATTTTATTTGAAGATATTTATGCTCTTAATTGTAGTGCTATATATGTTTATGAATGCGCGATATCATTCGTGCATTAGTTAATTATGCACTTTACAAAAACATCATATTTAGCATTAGTTAATTAAGCACTTTACAAAAACATCATATTTACCCATCTAAATAAATAGATATTTTAGACATGAATAATTAATTAAATATCATTTAAATACCACACAATAATTTGTTCCCAACATTGTTGGTAATATTAAACTTTAAGTATTCAGTTAAATCTCATAAAAAAAATATTTTCATACACAAACCTAATCAATAGAATGGACTCACTTAAATTTGCACATTTTTTTTATAAAAAAAAATTGATAGAATTAAAAATTAAAAAATAGAAGTCTTAAATAATTTTTTTTAATATCATAATTCTTTTATCAATACTTCGGTCAATATTAATTAATGATAAGCATGAATGATAGAAATTATAAGAGGTGTTTCCTTTTGAATAAAATTAGCTTATTGACAAATATCACATAGATCTTCCCAAGATCCAGGATTTGAAAATATTTTAGTTCATACAACTAATAAAAGTAATAGCCGCAATATTTGACCAAAATGATTCTGTACATTAATTACATTGATTTTTTTATTTTGAATTTTAAAAATGACCGCCATTTTTCAATTTTTTCTGAAAAAGTTACTAATAAAAGTAAAAACGAAATTTTTTGGCGGGATTTCAGTTGCTTTTTCAGGTAAATGTCAAACCTTTTTATATTTATATAGATATAGATGTATCAAATAAACAAAATTATATATATATATATACATCACATAAATTAATTACATAAAAGTTTGCAATAAATAAACTAGTATGAATCCCGTGCAATGCACGTGTAAGAAATATTTATTAATATTTATAAATTAAAAATACTCATTAAATGACATTTATAAAATAAAAATATGAAATCAACATGTAATACAATTTACCTATATTAATTAACATAAAATATTATATGAAATTTAAATTGTACAACATTACATAAAAAATGTCTATTTAAAATTAGTACATGATCCGTGCGGTGCAAGTAACTGATAATAAATTACATTATATTCATTTCAAAATAAGTGTCATTTTGAACGTTTTTGTTCAGAAATTCGATTTGACTACAATATGATTTCATAAAATAATTATTTTGGTAAGATTTTATCATATATTTAAAANGATGATTTAGGTCATCTCAATACCATAAAATATATAATTTTTTCTTTTTGCCAGAACGATAGAGATGATATATATAAAACCAAAGAGAGTACAGTACAATACAGAAGGCAAATACCTACTAATGGAATGAAAGACTGAGAGATGCTACACAAAGCATCTAGAACCTCAACAAAGAACTAAAACCAAACCAACTAACACAAATGGAAGTCATGCATCTCTCCACTGCCAAAGCCTGGCTAGATAACATGACCACCTAGGACAGAAAAGAACACTCAAAAAACCAAAGACTCGAGAAGAAAATCTAACAAACTAACAGACTAGCTAATCAGAACCAGAAGCAAACAGAGGAAGAACAGCTAAGAAATATCCCTCCAATCCTTTTGAGCTGCTGCAATAACAATCTGGTCAGGCATGAGAGAGTGTTTAAAGATCCAGAGATTCCTGGATTTCCAAAGCCACCAAAGCAAATAGGTGGACAATTGGATCCTGTCTTTAATAACCTCCCTTTGCTTAATTGCACTCAGCTGCTGCCACCAGAGTTTAAAGGAGAAGGTGTAGGGAGAGAGACCATCCATTGCACAGGAGCATGGTCCCAAATTCTTCTGGCTCTTGAACATGTGAATAATATGTGTTCTGTTGTCTCAGGAAACTCATCACAAATTGAGCATAGTGTGCTGATGTCCACTCCTCTCTTCTTCAGATTAACTGTTGTTGGTAGTGTGTCTGATATACACTTCCAGATGAAGTGCTTGACTTTCCCAAGAATTTTCAACTTCCAGCATCTTTGGAAAGCCTGATGAAGGGGAAAGTTGCTGGAGCTTGATTCTGGGATGTCCATTCTAATGAGCTTCTGTGCAGCCAGATAATTGTAAGTGCTGGAGACAGAAAATTAGCCCTTGGGATCAAGTCCCCAGTGCAATCTGTCAGGCCTAGCAGGATTTAAGGAAGAAATGCTAAGGATTGCTTCACTGTCCACTTGGTCAAATAATTGTTTAACCAACCATGTATTCCATTCCAGACCATTATTCTGAAGCAGGTCCTTGACCCATATTAGGTGTCCCCTGGCAATCTCAAGCATTGTAGGAGATGGCTTCTTCAGGTTAGGAACCCAGTTCCAGTCTTCAATTTTTGTATTGAGTCCATTCCTGATTTCAATGTTCACACACTTGGAAAAGGTAGGCAAAACAGTGAGCCAGCTGTTCCATAGCCAAGATCCCTTAGATGATCTTTTAGCCCTGAGAAGAGAGTCAGATGGAAAATATCTATCTTTGAGGATTTTGGTTACTAGCAGCTCCGGATTTGTAGCAATTCTCCAGAGTTGTTTAAAGATCAGGGCCTCATTGAATAGGCCAATATCATGGAAGCCCAGACCCCCTTTAAGCTTTGGAAGAGTGACTTTATCCCATTTTTTCCAGTGTATGCCTGTTTCAGAATTTTCACCTAACTTCCACCAGAAAGCAGCACACAATTTAGAGATTTCCTTACAGATGGAGACTGGCAGCTTGAAGCAACTCATAGAAAAGATGGGCAGTGCTTGGATAACTGATTTGATTAGTACTTCCTTGCCAGCAGTGGACAGGAATTTGTTTTTCCAACCCAACAGCTTCTTCACAGAGGCAATAATGTAGTCAACCTCCTTTTTTGATCTGCCAATGCCCAATGGGAGCCCTAAGTACCTTGTTGATCTATGAGGAACTATGCCTTGCAGTACCTGGAAAATATTATCTTTGAGGCTTAGTGGAGTGTTCCTGCTGAAGAAGATCCCCGACTTCTGTAGGTTTACCCTCTGGCCAGAGAATAGCCTGTACTTTTCAAGGAGAGTCATTAGATGCAGGGCCTGATCCACTCCTGCTTTGCAAAATAGCAAGGAATCGTCTGCAAAAAGAAGATGAGAAATTGCAGGGCCATTTCTAGAAAGCTTGAGCCCTTTAATACTTCCTTGGCTTTGAGAGTTGAGGATTAGAGCTGAAAGTAGCTCAGCCACTATGATGAATAAATAGGGGGACAGTGGGTCTCCCTGCCTAATGCCCCTGGTAGGTGTGATATAGCCACTAACTTTTCCATTGACCTTGAAAGAGATAGATGTAGTGGAAACACAGACCATGATGAGTTTAATAAAGCCAGAGTGAAAACCCATTTGAGTCATGATTCTCTGGATACAAGGCCACTCCACCCTGTCAAAGGCCTTCATTAAATCCAATTTGAGAGTCATGAAATAGTTGTGCCCTGAAGAGTGCCTGTTTAGAAAATGGAAGGCTTCCTGGGCTATGATGATGTTGTCCATAAGCTGTCTTCCTTTCACAAATGCAGATTGATGGGGACTGATACATTCATTTAAGCAATGCATAAGTCTCTCTGCTAATACCTTGGAAAGAATCTTATAGATCACACAGCATAAACTAATATGCCTGAACCGAGACAAGGTTTCTGGTTGGGCAACTTTAGGAACCAGAGAAAGAATTGAGTGATTCCAGTATTTTAACATCATACCAGACTGGAAAAAACTGAGTATGGCCTCCAAAACATTTGCTTTAACCAATGGCCAGAAATGTTGAAAGAATAAGGCATTCATGCCATCCTCTCCAGGTGCTTTTTCAGGTGGTAAGGAGAATAGAGCAGCCTTGACTTCCTCTTCAGTGACAGGCTTCATGAGGCTCATATTCATATCATCTGTGATTGTTTGGGGAATGAGTGGGAGTATGGAATCCCCATCCCAACTACCTCTGAAGTGAAGAGATCAGAATAGAAGTGTGATATATGATGCTCAATGTCCTCCTGAGATGTGATGGTTATACCCTGGGGGGTTAAGAGTCTTGAGATTGCATTAAGCTTCATTTTCTGAGATGTATAAGCATGAAAAATTTTTGTGTTGCTATCTCCTTCTTTGAGCCATTTCAGCTTAGCCCTCTGCTGCCAATAAATCTCTTCATGCTTATGAGCATTATTCAGTTCTCCTTGTGTTGCACCATTGTTCCCAGTAGTCTTCTGCCTTTACCTCCCTTAGAACTTCTAGTTTTTTAGTTAGCACTTCAATGGTTTGCTGGTTTTTTGATTTGAGTTTAGAGCTCCAGATTAGCAAAGCAATTCTTGTGTTCTTCACCTTCTCCTTCAATCTGAAGAAAGGAGTTCCATAGGTTTGTTGGAGCCAAGCTTGTTCTACAATGTCTGACATTCCTTCCATGCCTATTCATCTTTTGTCAAAGTGGAACCTTGTTGCAGATTTAGGCTGAGAGTGTCCTATGTTTAGGAGCAGTAAAGAATGATCTGAAGCACTTCTCACCTTATTTAAAACAAAGGCATTTGGATATTCTTGACCCCAGTCAGTTGAGATAAATGCTCTGTCTAGCTTTTCTTCCACCATTCCTTCTTCATGTCTTAAGTTACACCAGGTGAGTTTGTAACCTTGCATTGGAAGTTGCTCCATCTCCATGTTATTAATAAAGGTATTAAAACCCTCCAAACTTCTGTCACTTCTCTGAGTCCCTCCAGACTTGTCCTCTGTGGCACATAAATCGTTCCAATCTCCTATAGCAAACCACTTGGACCCCCAATTGACTTTATCTCTCTCAAGCTCTGTCCACTGAATAGCTCGAACTTGTTTGCAGGTACTTAAGTACACAAAAATGCTCCACTGAGATGATAAGGGAGCTAATTCAAATTCAACAGCAATAGAATAAGAAGTTTTAATAATTTGGATAATGTGGACATTAGGAGCCCAAAACAATACTAATCCCCCACTTAACCCAGCAGGGTTTACAAAAGAAAGTCTATCTTCAAAACCCAACTTTCTAATTACAGATTTAACAAAACCACTATTGTTCTTAGTTTCAGAAAGAAAAAATAAAGAGGGGTGGTGAGCCTTAATGGTCTCTCTGATTTGGGAAATTGTAGAGGGCCAACACAGCCCTCTACAATTCCACACCGCAGCTAGCATTGGGGGTTGGGGTGCCAATTTAGGCTGGCATCCCCCACTTGAGATTTAGTCCCTTTAAGTTTTTTCCCTGCTGCTGGAATGATCATGTTCTGGTTGTTTGGTTGAGGAGAAGGTGGTGTGTCTTCCCTGGTCCTCTTAGCTCCTTGATAATCTTGGTTCATGGGTTGATGATCTTCTTCTCTTTGCAGCCTACCTTCTCTGCTAAGTGCTCTCTTCCAGGTTTTTTGTTTGGATATTTTGATTGCCTTAGATGTGTTGTTCTGGTTGAGCTTGACTTCAGGGGAGTTTGCAACAGCTTGTATGGCCAGTTCAACATCCATCATCTTGTTGGGTTGGGGTTCCTCAACCAGTGGGATGCTTAGCTCCAGAGAACTGTTATGATGAGCAGGAACTTTTTTCATCATTGATGCAGGAGCTGGAGGTGTTGTTTCTTCCTGTAGTGAGTTAGAAGCCACATTATCTGGGTGAGAGTTGTGGGAGGGTGATTGTGAAACCTGGATTATCTGCTTCCCTTTGTCTGTAAAGCTGGATGAGCTCCTAAGAGGAGAATCTTGCTCTGGTATTGGAACTTTGCTAGATGAAGGAGGGGACTTAGATTTTGATTGCCCAATCTCAACCCAATGCTGCCCTTCCACAGTTTTAATCCAGTCACCATATTGTCCTTCTTTGACTGATTTAGTTTTAATAACATCTATTCTCTTCGTGCATCCCCTATCTAAGTGGCCAATGAAGCCACAATAGTAACATAGATTATGCAGCTTTTCATATCTGAAACCCACACTGATGACTTGGTCTTTCAGCTGAATGTCGGTACACCTTGGAAGCAGCTCATTAAGATTCACTGTGACTAGGAGTTTAAGAATTCTACCCCCATGGTTGCCTGAGCTAACAATAACCACATTCTGAACAGTTTGGAAAATATTCCCTACTTTTAGCCCCACCTCAGTGCTCAGCCAATTGATGGGAAGGTTCCATACCTGAATCCATAAGGTGATTTCCTGGAATGTTGGGTGTCTGCTGGTTAAGCCCTTTTCCCATTCCTTGAGAATTAAATACTGGTTCTCAAAACTCCAACTTGTTCCATCTGCTACTTTTCTTTTGTCTTCTTTGCTCTGAAACACAAATTGGAAGAAATTCGGGCCCAACTCTTTGACCTCCATTTGTTGTTGCAATCTCCATATGTGGGTCATAGTTCTTTTAATCCCTAGCCAGCTTGCCTTGCGATTGCCAATCACCTTTCCAAAAAGGCTTCTCTGACATTCATCGTCGCTCAACTTGATATCATCATGTGCAATACTGGTGATTAAGCTTTCCTTGTCTGATAATGAGAAGCTTTTGATTCTGTCCGCTAGGTCATCGTCATGACCCATACAATTAGGTTCCACCATAACTAAAGGTTTAAGAGAACGTGCAGAGAGGAATGAAGTCGAACATAAGATTCACAGTCTTCACAATCAGAAAAACAAACCAAATCAGCAAGATTGGATCACGAAAATTGCTCCCACCTGAGAGAATCGCCGGACATGCTCCCACCTGAGAGAATTATAAAACATTAGTAGTTGAGTAATTTATAATACGATAAATAATTGACTATTCTATTTATGTCTAAGTTAATGTTAACTCGTAAGTTATGACTAATTACTTATTTTAATTTTAAATTTAGAACCAAATTTAGACTACACAATTTATATATATATATATATATATATATATCTTGCAATTTTCTAGATTTGTTGTCAGTTACCTTATCGTTCAAATTAATTAACTATTTCTCTATAATTAAATTACAAATTTTAAATTTTATAAATCAATATTTGTTCAAGAAGATTTCTTATTTTAAAAAAGGAATACATACCAATTTGCCGAATTATCATCAATATCTTATGACAATTTAACATAGAAGTATGCTAAAATTTAAGAACCATATCACCTTGATTTTATTACAACATGACTTTCATACACATACCAAATGAAATTCATACCACTTATTTTATTTTCAAAATTTTTAAATACACTTTTGTACATACCAAATAAATTATATATATATATATATATATATATATATATAGTTCGCAATTTTCTAGATTTGTTGTCGGTGACCTTATCATTCAAATTAATTAACTACTTCTCTATAATTAAATTACAAATTTTAAATTTTATAAACCTTGTTCAAGGAGCTTTCTTATTTTCAAAAGGATTACATATTAATTTACTGAATTGTCATCAATATCTTATGACAATTTAATATTGAAATTTGCTAAAATTTAAGAACCATATCACCTTGATTTTATTACAACATGAAATTCATACACATACCAAATGAAATTCATACCACTTATTTTATTTTCAAAATTTTTAAACACACTTCGATACATACCAAATAAATTTTATACCAAAAATAAAATTCTCACTTTATATTATAAATTCGGACATTTATTATTAACAATACATTTCTACCAAAAATAAAAATAGCCATCAGATACCTCAAATAAAATCGCCTACTTTATACGAAAATCGGATTAATTAGTTTTGCCAACTTTATACAATAAATTGATTAATTATTTTTTTTTTTGTTTACGAAACGATAGAGATATTATATATAACGCGCAAATGTGCACAAAGCAGCCACCAGCTAATTACAAACAGCCAACAGCTGAGTACAAGCAGCCAATAGCTGAAAAAGTAGGAGGACCGGTCTAAAGACCGCCTAAAACCGACCCCAACGGGGTAACTCACAAACACTAAAAACACACAAAACAACAAAAAGAAAAAACAACAACACAAGACCCCCAGAGGGTAATTCCCGAGTGTCGGACCCCCACAGAGTAATGAAAATGACACTCGGGTGCACAGAAGCCAACGGCCCAAACCTAAAACACAACGACAAACACAAACACCGATACAAACATACTAAACAATAATAACAAACCAATCTACTACAAAACATAAGAAGGAAAAACACAGCTAAAAAAGAGAAGCCCTTCCACAGCAAGTCAGCCAGCTCGAACCAGCGGAGAACGGTCGATATCAGAGGATAATTCAAGTCCAGGGACGGCTCCCGAAACTGCCACAAGGCCTATACAAGAAGTCGAGCCCAAACACAAACTACACTCCAATAGGACCCGCCTCAACCGGAGGACAACCAAAAACACACCCACTCTAGCACCATCCGTGCACGCCTAACACCACTAGCCGAGCGTCGGAGCACCAGATTCCCGTCGTCTAACACCACTCGACGAAACAGGAAGGTGTGATTCAGGCCCTCAGCTCCGACCCACCATCAGAGCCCCGCCCCGCCTCTCAACCCACAAGCCATCCAATATATCTGCAGACCACCGGCTCCCGGACTACACATCCTCGCACGGAGATCCGTTGAAAAAACAGAACCGTCCGAGGGGGCCCACCATTCGCTCACCAAATTGGAAATAAGAACAATAGCGGTAAAGACGACTGACTTACCTTCGATCGAGACCGGCGACCACCAGCTACAATCCAATCGACGACCAAGGGCTCGCTTCCTCCAATCGCTACTACGCCGGCGAACTAGGGCAGGCCAGACCGACATCGCAGGCATTCCATAGCAACACTGGAGGCTGGGGACATCAGAGGAGGGGTGGCAGTCGACCGCGACCACCGGCCGGCGCTGCACCACCGCCGAGGAAGGCAACGCAAATCTTGGTCGAGGCTTTTCTGAGGGGATTTGGGGGTTTTTTTTCCTATCGCTGTTTGTTGGGGATTATTATTTGATTAATTTCTAGAGGCGGACTATTTTGAAAATTTTAGAAAATAACTATTAAGTTTAGTAACTTTTAAATTTTATAGGCACAATTTTAGTTAATATCAAATAAATACAAAATTTTTTATAGACCTTTTAATAGATATATAGATATATATGAATTTCAAAATACGTCTTTTTATTTTAATAAAAAATCCGTTCTTAAGACCATCAAAGTTTTTTTTAGGATATATTATATAAAAAAATATTTACTTTTAATTAAAGTTAATTTTCATATTTTTAAAATTCACAAGGATATAATTTTCAAGAATTTTAAGGAATGGTTTGAATGCTTAAATGATACTTGTTAATTTCTCCCAACAAACTCAACCATGATTTTGTAAAGTGAGAAAGTGTAATCTATCATTATATAAAAAGAATAACCTTTTTACAAATTTAGAAACTTTTTTCCGCCAAAATCATTAAATATATCTTAATATAGTAATTGTTGGACAAATCTAAATAGACAAAAAAATCGGCTCATTTTTTTTAGTTTATCAAAACCGTTGTTTGACAATAAATATTTATTTTTCTTTTTTCTATTTTTAGTATAAATCTACACGCTTATCTCTTCTGTTACAAAATCCCATTGCATACGTCTCCCCCGTGTTTAAAAAAATTCATCCCTTATCTATACAGATTTAAAAAAATAAAAGAAAATAGAAACCAATTCATAATTACTACTAGAAATCCATTATCTTTAAAAAGAAAAAATAAATTAAAATAGAAACCAATTCATAATTACTACTGAAAATCCATTATCTACTTTAAGAAGCTAATTTTTATCGGTCTAATTACTAATATTTTTACAAATATTATAAGCTAACCATACAAAAAAGTATAATAATAATTTTGAAATGGTGTGTAATCAAATTTTTTTATATTATCTTATACAAAATAATTTTACATTGTTTGACCCCGAATCTTTAATCTATAATTATTAAGTATTGTTTATCTTCCTCTTTAATTTATAATTATTTTTTTTGCTTCCTTTTTTAAATAGGATCAATAGTAGTTTCCACTTCGGTCATTGAGTGACTCAAACTCGAGGTCTATTTATAATATTGTTAATTTAATATTGTTTCCGTGCATCGCACGGGGTATACACTAGTATATATTATGTGTATAGTGAGTGAATTCGTTTTGAAAGTATTTATTTATACTAGTTAAATCATGATTATGTAAAATATAGTGAAAAGGATAAATCCAAATAAATTTCAATGATCATGGAGGAATGATCTTATCAGAAACGTTAGTTATGAATAAGTATATAGATGTTACGGTAAGATATAATGTATCCAGATAAATCATTATTGTTTCAATTAAATATTTTAATTTATTTTTTTTTCCAAAAAAATTCAAAACTCATTTAGACTGAAAATTTTGAAATTTTAAAAAAATATTTATTTTAGTAATTCTGAAATTTTAGACGGAATTTTAACTTTTATTTCAAGTAAATACAAATATTTTTATATAGATATAAATATAGATAAAATTACTCAACTTAAGACAATATAGATATAAAGAAATTATGCTATTTATATTATAATTCTATCATTTTGGTGTGATTGCCTACTGACGTAGTTGGGCTACTTAGGGGGTGATTGTTTATGGATTCAACTAGTTTTTATTTGGTTTGTTTTTAACTATAGTTAATTTTGGAAAAAAGTGGTATGGTTAGTTGTTAGTGGATATATTAAAATAATATTTAAATAAAATAATTGAGGTTGATTTGATGTAAAGTAGGAGAAAAATAATTGGAAGTGATGGTTAGTTAAAATTATGTGAGTGGATGAATAGTGAATTAAAGTTGATTTGATGTGTAATAATGATTGGTTGATATTATTTAATTATATTGGTAATATTGAAGATAGTGAGATTGAGTTGAATTTGAGTTTTGATTGGATTTTTTACTATTCAATTTATATCCAATCGCCCCCTTAATTATTTAAGAACACTGTTATCTATGCTAATTATGATTTAGGAATAACCAAAATGTTTTTTCCTTATAGGTCCGCCATTGAAAAAAAAAAATATACTAAATAATTAGAAAACAGCTCAGCATGTTAATAGAAAGTACATATCAATGAACAATTCAAAATTTTATGTACATATATAGTGGCGGTAATTAATGAAATATTTTTCTTAGATCTCGCCCACTATAGTCCCCAAACTCCCCAAAACCCCTTTTCTCCTCGCCGTCAATTTTCATCAATCGACGCCTCTCTCTCGGCTTCCGGCCTCTCCGGTAGTCCCCTCCGTCGCCGCCCGGCCCTCCCTGATGCCGCGACCAAGCTTGCCTCTGGCGTCGGTGGTCCTTGGGGTGCCAAGTCTAATTTCGCTTTCTCCGGAAATTGGGTTATGGTTGGCCATATTCGACCACTTCAGTGCTGAGGAGGGACCTTGAGTCGCGGTGCTTTGGGTCAGGGTCGGGTGCGGCCCCGGTGGTCCATCTTCTCAGGTTGGACGTCTTGAGTTTATCAGGTGGTCCTCTCCCTCTCCCCGAATTCGACTTTGACGACATGCTTTCCGATCGCTGTGGGGTGCAGGAGTCGTCAGACTGCTTTGTTCTTTTTGCCGGCAGATTGGTGTGTGAAGGCGGTGAGCTTTTGGTCGAAGATTGGTCGGTTGCCGGTCTCGATTGAGGGTGAGTCTCCTTCTAGCTGCTCCTGTCTCGGTTTTCTTTTGTCTGCGTCTGGCGGTGTTCGGTGGTTCGAGGGTTGGGCTCTTGAGTGGCTCAGGTTCTTTTGGCTTTCGAGATGCTGGAGCTGAGGCTGCGGTATTGAGACAACTCCTTTCCTCCGGTTCCCTGTGCATGGGATTCGGGGTTTTCGGTTCTTCTGAGGCCGCTAGTGGTGTTAGGGGGCTTGGTGGGCTGTGTTGGGAGTTTTCTTGGTATTTCTGGTGTGGGAGAGAATTGGCTTTAGGTGGGACTCGTGGTTCGAATTGCGATTTAGCTAGGCTAAATTGCAGTGGAGGGGTCGTTTATCTCAAGCGGTGGGTTTCCCCTGGGTTGATTTGGTGGCTGCTAGTCTGGTTAGGAGTAGCTGTAGAGGGAGGGCTTGTGATTGTGTGTGTTTTTAGTTGATTTTGTGACGGCTTATGTGGTAGGATCGTGTTTTTGGGTTGGGCTCTTTGCCTGAGTGTTTGTGTTATGTTTTTTTTGGTTTGGGCCATTGGTCTCAGTTCGAGCGGGAGCAACTTATTATCCTGTGGGAATCTGCTCTTGTCTCAATTCTTCTGTGGGGAGCTTTCTTTTGTAGTTTTTGTGGTTTGTTGTGTTGTTGTTCTACGAGTCCTTTTTCGGTTCCTAGTGTTGCTAGGGTCGGAATTCTAGGCGGTCGTCAGACCTGTCCTCCCATTTTACTCAGCTATTGATTGTCTTATTCAACCTCGGGTTGTATCTTTGCACATTTGTGTGTTTCGTTATACAATTCTCTCTATCATTCCGATAAAAAAAATAAAATAAAATCTCGCCCACTATATACCAAAAAAAGATTCATTAACTTTGCCAACACAATACCATAAGTTGATTAATTTATT
Organism: Striga asiatica; assembly: GCA_008636005.1. Lineage (NCBI taxonomy): Eukaryota > Viridiplantae > Streptophyta > Magnoliopsida > Lamiales > Orobanchaceae > Striga > Striga asiatica. The sequence goes on along the minus strand of BKCP01008626.1, from coordinate 1,970,140 downwards.
TCTAAATATAGTAATTATGATTTTTTGGGGGGAAATAGTTGCTATTTCAGAAATAATCAAACCTTTATATATATATTGATTCCCACTCCTGATAGTAAATTCATAATATTTGACGAAAAAAATTGCAAATATATAGTCAGTTATTATCTCTCTAGTACAAACATAATTTTAGTAAAGAAGATAATTAACGAATATTAAAGAAATAATTTTCTTTCTTTATATATTATTATTATTTTACCATGTGCATTTGCACATATATAAATAAAATAATATAAGTTATTTGTATGTATATATTAAAATAATAAGTTAGATAATGGTATTATATTTTATACATAGAGTATTATAAGTTATATTTATAACATGTAATATTAAAATTATAAGTTACCTAATGGTTCGTATTATGTTTTAAAATTTGATCAATAGTTAAAATAAATAGTACATAACGATTTGATTACATATGAATCACTATATTGATTGCATAAAATGTAATAAATAATGTAATTTTTGTAATTTTGAGGGATCATGACCAATTAATTAAATAAATAATAATTATTATAACAATTATTTATGTGATTTTAAAGAATTTTACTATGACATTAAAACAAAGTAATTTATTTAAAAAACAATCGCTTAACCAGATAAAAAAATATAATATTAATTTTAGAGTAAATAACTTGAACAAAAAATTTTTATAATTTAATTTTTTATGTTTATGTAACTTTCTATATCATTTAGTGTAAAATATAATTATTAATTTTAATAATAACTATTATATAATTATTATTAATTTTAATAATAACCATTGTATTAGGACTTTGTCCTCCTTGAGTTCTATAATATCATCTCTGTCGTTTTGGAAAAAAAAAAATGTTTTTATCTTAATTAACCCAAAAAAGTGCAAGAAAATTATTTATCATTATTGGGAAAGTGTCGATTAATGTAGTAGTAGTAGTAGTAGTAGTAATAATAATAATAATAACAATAATAATAATAATACTAATAACAATAATAATAATAATAATAATAATAACAATAATAATAATAATAATAATAATAATAATAAAAAAAAATAAGGATGATGATGAGTTGTAACGGTTTTTGTGTTAGGAAAGTTGCCACGAAGGTAAAATTAATGAAGTAAAAATTAATGTTTAGCTAGCAATTATAAAGATATAGATTTCCCTCATCTGCGGTAACCGGGCCCTCTACCAGAGGGCGGATCTCTGCCGCACTTTCTTGGTCTCGACGCGCGCCCCTCCGAGTCTTCCAAGTGCCGGTGGTCGCGGGTGGATTTCTTCGGCCGGTTATTATCCGCTTCTGGTGCCGGTTCGGGGCTCAGGACGTTCGTCTCCCTGGTGGAGCGGTGGGGTTCTTCTGGCAGTTTCAGAATCAGTTCCTCGGTCTGCGGGTTCTTCTGAAGGGTCGACTGTGTGTCCAGCAGTGCTTCTAGGCTTGGCAGGGATAATTGTATTTACTCGTTTAGGTATTGTTTGTTTTAGTTTGTTTTGTTGTGTTTGTTGTTGTATAGGGCTTTTGTTTTAGGTCTGGGCCGTTGGCCTCTGTGAGCCCGAGTGAGAGCGGGTATTATTCTGTTGGGATCGTTTCATTCTCTTTTTGGGAGCTTTGTAGTGTTCGTAGTGTTTGTTGTGTTGTCTGTGTTGCCGAGTGGTTTCTAGCGTTGCTAGTGTCGGTTTCTAAGCGATCTTCGGATATGTCCTTCCAATTTTTTCAGTTGCTGGTTGAATTATTCAGCTAGGGGCTGTAACTTTGCACATTTGTAGGTTTTATTTATAAATATCTCTATCGTTTCGAAAAAAAAAAAATAGTGAGATAATAACTTTCAAAAAAACATGAGGAATAATAATATTATACTCGATACTAGTTCTACAAAGATTACTTATACGTCCTAAATTAATAAGATTCTGAGCATGGATAATTGTTCCTAACGATGATTTGGATGAGTATTGTAATTAGCAAAAATATGTTGGATTGGTTTAGAAAGTCGGTCAATTTCGAAAAATAAAAAATCATGCAACAACAAAATGTATCAATATTTAATTTAATATTATTGTTGTTTTTTTCTTGAAATAGTACTTATTACTTATCTATATCTATATATAATAAAAGAGGTTGATGAAATAATCTAAAATATTAACTTTGATGTTGTAATTAAGTAGGTTAATTTATAAAGAAAAATGGATATCAAATTATATTTACCTATAGTAAATTGAGCAATTCAATTAATAGAACAATTTTCCATAAAAATAAAGTGGTATCATTTTTAAAAATTATTTTGTGATAATTATCGCAATAAAAGTCCGATTCTTCATATTAATTACTAATCATTTGAATTTTTTATTTTTTTGATAATAAGCCATATAACATGTGTTCAAAAAGCATCTATTTAAAAGGTTTTTTTTTTAGAAAATATTATTTGAATATGCACGATAAAATTGCAAATATAATAACAAAGTTATAATTGAAAATCAGGTATCAGATTTTGTTATGATATTTATCAGAATGTACAATAAAATCTTATTTATCAACATTAATAACAAATTAACCGCGGTGATTTCTTATTCATTGATAACCAATCATATACCAAAATATTTCTTATTGTATCTTCAATGAATCATTTTATCAAGTGATTTATTTTAGAATCATTGACTTATCAATAACTCAATCGATTCAGTTTTTTTAAAATTTTAAACGCAATCTTCCATAATATCAAAAGAAATTAACTAATCTATATCTATATAATGGGCCAAACCTTTCCAAAATTGGCTAACTTTTTCCGGCCAACATTTTTTTGGATAAATTTAGAATTATTTTTGTTAATTCATTTTATATTCATTTGGTAAGTCATTAGCTATTCACACATAATATACTGAATATTTTTTGGCATATTCATGCATGATATATTGGTACGATCAAGAAATCATATATCTTCATAGATTTCAGATTAATCTTTATTTTGTAATATATTGGCATATTCAGGCATGAAATTTTTAACCAACATAAAGATGGTAGTATGCTTATTTTTAAATTACACTAATTTAATTAGTAATATTAATTAATAATCCATATATTTGTAAGTCATGCAAGCCTATATCTTCAAATATTCATGGGTCATGTACCACTGATAAATTTGATATGATTTCATAGATTCATGATTTTGGTTAATTAGTATTTATATTTCATTATTAGTATCTACCTCATATAATTGGTTTGACCTTGATTTTGGAAATGATTCTAGTGCATATAAAATTATTTATTAATTAATTATATGAATATTTTACTATCTTTACATGTGATGTGATTATATAAAAGTGAATAAGATTAACACTACGATCAAAATGCAAAAGACATATTTAACACGTACTCAACAAAG
>BKCP01008626.1:1946286-1963012 GCA_008636005.1 Striga asiatica | reverse complement strand
TTTTCTGAAATGATAGAGATATTATATAACCACTCAACGGGAACAACGTTCGAATACAAGAACCACCAAAGGCCAAAATAAAGACTGAGAGGACACGCTAGAAAGTGGCCTAGAAATCCCACAAACGGGATGAGATAAAACTAAATAACAACAAGCACAACAACTTGAATTGGCTTCTTAACCACTACACAAAGCCTAGATAAGAAGGAACCGTCCATAACAACCCAGGAAGAATAAAGCAAAACCAACCTAACACAGAGGAAAAACAGCAGCAACAGAAAAATAAAAGAACTAAGAGAAAAAGAAAGAGAATTCAAGTCAATCTCTTAGGGCTGTCTTGACTGCGACTCTAGCTGGTATGCATGTTTCTTGAAAAGCCACAGATTCCTCGACTACCATAGCCACCGCAACAAGTATGTGGTAAGCTGTATTCGAGCCTCAGTCACCTCAGAGTGATTAACTACACACAATTGCCACCACCAGGAGCAAAACTTGTTACCTGCCATACAAATACCATCCCACTGCACTGGTCCTATCTCCCAATGTTTTTTGGCCCTAGTGTCTGTCTAATTTTTGTTGCTAGTTTTGTTTGTATTTTGTTTGTCTTTTCTCCAATTTTAGGTTGTTTCTAAGGTTTTTCCAGTCCGCCTAGTTGTTTCTTATATTTTTATTGTTATTTCGGTGTGTTTGGTATATTCGTTATTTTTCTTCCTATTTTCCTTGTTTTTCGTGTTTTTATGGTTGTGGTAGTTACAGGTTCTCGACGAGGAAAGAGGTATTCCATTTCGGTTCCTAGGAGTTCCATGTTGTTCGTGCGACCCAAACAAGCAAATCGAGTTTTCATCTCGAGCAGAACCGGAAAGACATTAGCTGTGAGCTCACGAGTCAACCGAAGGTCATTAGCTGCTCTGAAACAGCAAAAATATGAAGATCCAGGCCTTAGCGCCGCTAAGGGAACTCAGCTAGCGGTGCTAGCATATCTAGCGGGCAACTGAAGCTTCAGCGGTTTGGACCCTAGTGCCGCTAGGGGGGTAGCGCCGCTAGGGTCTGTTTTGTAACAGGCGCGATTTTGAAGGATATTCGAATGGGGGGTTAACAGATCGGTCCTAAGGCATATTTTGTATCTTGGAACATTGTATTTTCGTTTTTCTTGAACAAAAAACATACTCTCTTAGTTTTTCTCTTAGATTCAATCTTGAAAGGTGAAAACCTCAAGATTAATCTTTCGAATTTGGATTGCTCTTGTTTTCGATATTTGATTTCACATTAATCGTAAGTTCTTTTTCTCATGTTGTATACGATGATAATGGCTTGGTGGGATGTGAATTTGGGTGTTGATATCGAGACGAATAGCTAAATTCATTAACTAGGATTATGGGATAATTGTTTCGGTTCGTTTTCGTTTACGTGTATGTTGATTGCTCAATCTTTGCGAGTTGTGCTAATCCTAGTGTTAGATGATTGATCACCATCCTAACCTAGTAAATCGATTTTTAGAACCAAAAGGGGAGAAATCGATCGATCTAGGCTCGTTTAGAATAGGCTTGTTCGTAATGGTATTGTCTATGTGTTAATTGACTCGATAATTGTTCATTTATGTTTATTCTCTTCTTACGAAGAGTTGTTGAGGATAAATCTCTAGATGAGTAAGTTTTTAGAGTCCTTTAGCCGAGTAGTTGATTGACCGATAAATGTATTTAGAACCGGAAGTGATTCTCCTCGACACCCTAGTCTCTTAATCACTATTTGAATGTGTTTTGAGTTGTGAGATTGAAATTGCTTTGTTTAAGAATTATTAGTTGATAATCAAAAACCCAACAATTGAATTAGAGTGTTTAGGATTTGTTTTATTTTCTCTTTTTGTGATTGAATATTTGCATAATTTAATCCGGCTAACCTTCCTTAGGACACGACCCGGGGACTGAATCCTTTGATTTAACTCCGGTAAAAATAACTACAACAAAATTGCGCCGTTGCCGGGAAAGGTTTAGGACTTATTTTGTGCGCCTATTCACTTTGCTTTTTGTGTTTCTCTTACTTCTTGTGATTTCTTGTTTCAGTGTTTCTTTTTGTTTCTTTTGAATTTGTCTAATAGTAATTTGATTTCTTCGTGATTCTAGTTGTTTTTCGTTTATTCTCTTCTTTGTCTATCTGGTGCCCGTGGCATTTTTGTTGTTTTTGTTTATGCGCACCAAGAGTGGACTTGTCATTATCCCAAACGACAGTTCTATTCACGAGAATATGAGAGACTTGTTGGCCAATCTTCTTCCAGAATTGTCAGACTCAGACAACCGAGGCAGCAAGAAACGACGAAGAGGAGGTAAATAACCCCTCGCGGTATCTTCTTCGGGATTTGGCTCAACCGGCAATAGGGCCGGTGGCTTCTTGCATTCGGTTGGGTCTAGCAGCTCGGAACTACGTGATCAAAATGATCCACTACAACCAACTTCCATTCCTTCCCGATCTCCTGAACGAGAACCCGCTTCATTTCATTCGAGAATTTTATGCTGTCCTCCAGACCTTTCCTCTCCACGGTTTGAACGAGGACCATCTAAAAATGAGATGCTTCCCGGAGACGCTTAAAGACCGGGCCAAATCTTGGTTTATGACACTTGCTCCTGACTCCCTTATCACTTGGGAGCAAGTGTACTCAAAGTTCATTGGGAGGTACTACTCTCACCAGAAGACAGAAGCTATGGTCACAGATTGTTTCATTTGCCCAACAGCCGAACGAGCCACTCCATGAGGCGTGGGAGCGCTTCAAGGATCTCCAAAGACAATGCCCACACCACAACTTCTCACAAGCTTTATTGATGAACAACTTCTATGACTTTCTCCATCATAATCTTCAGTACATGATGGATAATGCGGTTGATGGAGATATCGGGACAAAGATTACTGAAGAGATGATGGATATTTTTGAGACGATGAGCACTAACTCTTCTCAAAAGAGCATTCGTGGAAAGAGGACAATGGTGAATGAGATATCACCCGGACTGGATGCTATGGCCCGACAACTAGCCGAACTCACTGAACAAATGCGGCTACTTAATGCAAGAGGAGTTCAACCAATGCAATCCATGGCTATTGATGTATGTGGGGTGTGTGGGAATCAAGGGCATGGATCAGAGGTATGTCCTTCGGCGTTTGAGCAAGACTTTGGTGAACATCATGCAGACGCCAATGCATTACAGGGATATCAGAACCGACAGGCCAATGATCCCTTCTCCAACACGTACAACCAGGGGTGGAGAAACCACCCAAACTTCTCGTGGTCCACCAACAACAATGTCCAACAGCCTCGGCAAAATTTCATGCAGCAACAACCCCGTCCCAACTTCATTCCCCAAAGCAGATGAGGTCGAACTACCCTCAACAACAACAACAACAACAGAGGGGCCAAATGAGTGGAATGAGCACAAGGGGCCGGACCGAGCTTATCAAACCAAGACGACAAGTTGGACAAGATCCTTCAATTTATCACAAACCAAGATTCATCAATCAAGTGTCCTGAGACGCAAGTAAGCCAACTAGCCACCAGAGTTAGGAACATGGAAGCCGAGTCGGAGAAAGGAAATTTACCTAGTCAGCCCAAGCAAGCTAAGGCTATTAAGGTGTTGAGGAGCGGAAAAATTGTCGACAACCATGTGGAATTGCCCGAAATGGATGAGCCTAAGCTGATTGACCAACTCAAGAAAGTGGAAGAGAATATTGAAAAGAGCACAGAAGCTGAGTCGGGGAAGCCGACAGATGGATCAATGTTGCACAAGTCCCCAAACACATACAAACCACGCATACCTTTTCTGAGCCGACTTCGAGAAAGAAACAGGAGCAGCAATTTCGAGACCTATACAACATGCTCCCAAAGGTCAATGCCAACTTACCACTTTTAGACGTGATCAAGAATATGCCATCGTATATGAAGTTCTTCAAGGACTTAGTGACAAAGAAGAGGAAATTCAGAGACGGGAGAAAGTGATGGTTTACGAGGCGACGATTACGATGCAACACGAGTTGCCAAAGAAAGAACGTGACCTCGGAGGCTTTGTGATTATAATAGTCCTCGGGAATGGAAAAGAGGCTTCGGGGATGCTTGACCTCAGAGCAGGAATTAATCTTATGCCATTCTCTATTTTCAGCGGCTCGGTCTCAGAGACTTGAGACCCACTCGTATGTGCCTACAACTCACAGACCGCTCAATCCGACACCCCAAGGGGGTAGTAGAAGATGCTCTTGTTCGTGTGGGGAAGCTCATTGTCCCGATGGACTTTGTCGTCCTAGATGTAGGGGATGTGCAAGAAAATAAAAAGGATCACACCATCCTCTTGGTGCGACCCTTTATGGCTACCACCAACAAGCTAATTGATGTGAAGAATGAAACCTTGAATATGACGGTCTTGGGCGAGTCCGTATCTATCTCCATCCGAGAAGCCACATCCGCATCCTCGGTGAACATTGTGGAAGAGGGTGCCTTTGTTGATGTAACTGACCCTTTAGTTGATGGGATGACCATACGGGATTTGGAGGAGAGGCTAATCACCGACCTGGGCGATGAAAAAGGGCTAACCATTGTGCTCTTTGAAGCCGAAGAGTCCCATGCAAAAACTCCATCCACATTAGATCTCAAGGAACTACCTCTTCATCTCAAATAAGTATTCCTTGACGATGAGAAGCAAAAGCCGGACATCATCTTTGCCGAGCTCAACCGAGACGAGAAAAAAGAGCTAATTAATGTGCTGAAGAGGAATCAGAAGGACATTGGAGGGAGCCTTGGAGACATTAAGGGCATCAACCCTTCCACATGCATGCACCAGATCATCTTGTAGGAGGAGCTAAACCATTTCAGGATAGCCAACGGTGGCTGAACCCGAACATGATGGAAGTGGTGAAAAAAGAAATGCTAAAGCTCTACTCAGAAGGGCTCATTTATCCGGTGGCTGACAGCGAGTGGTTCAGCCCCATTCATGTGGTGCCGAAGAAAGGGGGCATCACTGTCATTGAGAACGAAATGAAGGAGATGGTCCCCACCCACACAATGTGCATAGATTATCGGCGACTCAATGCCGTGACAAAGAAGGACCACTTCCCGTTGCCGTTCATCGATCAGATTCTCGACCGTCTCTCGGGCTACTAGTTTTATTGCTTCCTAGATGGACTCTTCGGCTGCTACCAAGTGGCTATAGCTCTAGAGGATCAGCCCAAGACAATCTTCACGTGCCCATTCGGTAAATTTTCTTTCAGACAGATGTCATTCGGCCTGTGCAATGCACCTGAGACTTTCCAATGGTGCAGGTTCTCCATTTTCTCGGACATGCTCGAGGATTGCTTACAGCTATTTATGGATGACTTCTCAAACTTTGGCACTTCATTTTTTGATTGTCTCCATAATTTTTCTCGTGTCCTTGAGAGGTGTATTGAATTTAATTTGACATTGAGTTGGGAGAAAATGGTGACAAGTGTGTTAGGCCATGTAGTGTCTAATCAGGCGATTGAAGCTGATAAGGTGAAGGTTGATGTCATTTAAAAACTTCCCCCACCTGTGAATGTTCAAGGAGTTAGAAGTTTTTTGGGTCATGCTGGCTTCTATATGCAATTTATTAAAGATTTTTCAAAAATCAGCCAGTCTTTGTGTCACTTGCTTGCTAATGATGTGCCATTTGATTTTGATGATGCATGTGTAGATTCCTTTGACAAATTGAAAAATAATCTTTTAAATCTATTGTTGTTGCTCTTGATTGGTCGTTGCCTTTCAAGATTACGTGTGATGCGTCAAATCTTGCAGTGGGTGCCGTTTTGGGTCAACAAGTTGACAAATTGCTTCGTGTGATTTATTATGCTAGTCTGACCCTTAATGGGCCCAACTTAATTATACTACTGCCGAAAAAGAGCTGCTAGCCATAGTATTTTCTCTCGAAAAATTTAGATCCTATATCTTGGGATCTAAATTGATTATTCATTCTGACAATGTTGCTTTTTGAGGTATATTTTGAGTAAAACTCAATCGAAACCAAGGCTCATTTGGTGGATATTGCTTTTGCAAGAGATTGATGTAGAAATTCGTGATAGAAAGGGTTCTAAGAATGTAGTAGCTAACCATTTGTCTTGTATTGTTCCTTTTGATCATTCATTCACTTTGCATGAGCATGTTGGTATAAATGATAGTTTTCCCTATGAGCATGTGAGTGAGGTGATTAGCGTTCCTTGATATGAAGACATTGTCAACTATTATCAGATGGAGTTTTGTTGTATGATCTCTCTTCCCAAGAGAGAAAACGTTTTGTTGTGATGTGCAGAAGTTATTTTTGGGATGACCCATTCCATTTCAAGATGGGGAAAGATGGAGTCCTTCGGAGGTGTGTGCCTGAAGAAGAACAGGCGGAGGTCCTTGCTTCCCGACAATGAAAGTACCCTTACGCTATTTGGGATGCCACGAGCTTTAATGTGGAGGACATTTTGGAGGTTGAAAGACCGCCTTCAAGGTTCTCCAATCAGGTATATTCTGGCCGAACCTTTTTAAAGTTGCTTATATTTTTTGCAAAGCTTGTGACCGTTGTCAAAGGATTGGGAATATTGGCCCCAGAAATGAGATGCCCCTCGTAAACAATCTTCAAGTGGAAATTTTTGATGTGTGGGGATTGATTTCATGGGACCATTTCCTAAATTCTTTGGCTTCAAGTATATTCTTCTTGTCGTAGATTACGTGTCCAAATTGGTTGAGGCTATCCCCACAAGGACATGTGATGCTAAAGTCGTGATTTTTGCAAGGTCATATATTGAGCAGGTTTGGATTTCCACGGACCATTGTGAGTGGTGATCAAGCATTTTTGAAATTGAATATTTGAGAAGCTGATGAAGAAGTATGACATTTCGCATAAGGTAGCCACCCCATACCATCCACAGACTTCTAGCCAAGCAGAGACGAGCAACAAACAGATCAAGATCATGCTGGAGAAAACAGTGAGCTCGTCTAGGAAGGATTGCTCGAGTCGGCTCGACGATGCATTATGGGCCCAACGCACAACTTACAAAGAAGTTTTGGGGATGAGCCCCTTCCGGCTCGTCTATGGAAAAGCGTGCCACCTCCCGGTTGAGATCGAGCACAAGACGTTCTGGGCGATTAGAAAGATGAATTTTGACTTTGATGCCACCAGAAGAGAGAGGATGTTACAACTCTTGAAGCTTGAAGAATGGAGGAACGAGGCCTAATTCTCAGATCTACAGGGACAGAGTTAAGAAGCTACATGATGCATCTATCGTGCGTAAGAGTCTAGTTTCCGGTATGAAGGTTCTGTTGTACAACTCCAGAAGCTTAGGTCCCGTTAGAGCAGACCCTACATCATCGATGAAGTGTTATCACTTGGAGCCGTCCGCCTTTGCAATCCCGCGAATGGCGAGTTGTTTGTAGTAAACGGAGAAAGAGTTAAACCATATTTTGATGGAGAATTCGGGAAGCACCATATCGAGACCATCAGTCTTGACTCGAAGCCCTTGTCAGCACCCCGCTTGCTTGATTGGGACCTCCTTGCGGATGTTCACATAAAAGAGGATGTCAAATGCCACTTATCATTGCTTGACCTTGAATACTTTGAGGATGTTTGCGCACGAGCCTACCAGACGTTGTCTTTGGTGTTTTTCTCCACAATCGCCATGCACGAAGAAGGGAAGTACCTCACTTCTCGACTCAAGGGCAAAGAATACAAAATCACGGACAAGGTACTATGTGACATTTACAAGTTGAAGACTAAAGATCCACGAGCCAATCCGATGGGATTTAAGGTGGACTCGCATTGGCCACTTTTATCCCCGTGTGAAACATATAAGAAGACCGGGGCATCTTCTGATTTGATCTCGGACGTGGCGCTCGGCGTGGTCCACAAGTACCTTTATCAAATGATTTTCGGGAAACGAGAATCGAACAAGGTGAGCGAGCAGTAGATGTTCATTTTGTTCTCGTTGTCCCAAGACAAACCAGTGTGCATGCTTCCATACCTTAAGAATGCCCTCATGGACACGCGGCGATATGTAAGGCGTGGGGCGAACCTGGACCACATAGTGGCGGAGATTGTCGAGCATTTCAGAGTTCAGGCTGATGAACGGAGTATCCTTTCCGAGTGGATAGGCGTGAAGGAACTCCACCATGCCCAGTTCATGGCACAACTGGGAAGGAACTCTAATGAACGCGCGTATGGCCGAGGGCACACCCGTGAGGGAGCACGCCCTAAGGGTCATGGCACAACTCAATGAGCTGGAGGTCTTAGAAGGTTTTGTTGACGGGGAAACCCAGGTTGATATTATGCTCCAGTCTCTGCCGAAGAGCTTTTATCAGTTCTGGTTGAACTACAACATGCACTAGATGCATATGGCTCTTCCAGAACTGTTAGCCGAGCTTCAGTCGGCGGAAGCCTTGTTCACTCAGAAGTCTCACGTGCTAGTCGCCGAGCAAGCTGACCTTCCAAGCCTTATAAGGGCAGGAAGAGAAAGAAGTATGCAAGAAAAACGAAGGCACAGGTTGCTCCAATTGCACCTTGACCGACCCCTCAGGCAGTGGAAAAGAAACGAAAAGGGAAATGCCACAAGTGCAACAAGTCAGGACACTGGAAGGTCGCTGTCCTCTCCTCAAGAAGGGCAAATAAGGTAACTCTCTTATTTATGTCGTAAAAACATGTTTATCGGTTGTATCTACCAGTACCTGGTGTGTAGATACTTGAGCCACCGAACATGTCTGCAATTCTTTGCAGGGGTTCCAGGAAAACAGACGACATAAGGAGGGAGAGATCACCATCTACATGGGTAATGGCACGAAAGTGGTGGCTGTTGCAGTGGGGGACATATTTTATCTTTTGATAGTACTAGTTTGGTTTTGAGACATTGCCTTTATGTTTCGAGTTTTAGAAAGAACTTTGTTTCAGTTTCTAAGCTTGTTATGGATGGTTATTCTGCTTCGTTTGATGTCATGGTTGTTATTCGTTTGAAAATTGTTCATATGTTCTGGTTCATTAGTTGACAATTTGTATGTTCTTAAACCAAACAATCCCACAGTGCAACTGTAGTGCCCAGACTGAATTATGGATTTTTCTAAAATTTTTATTTATCGGCATTTTTATTTTATTTTTTTCTATGCCTTGAGTAATTGCCTATTTTTATATTATTGATTGAATTATATAATTATATGTGCTCGTCCAATTTTATTTATTGTTCGCCGTTTTGATTTTCGGTTAAATCGCGTAAGCCAAAATTTTATTTGTTTTGATTCATTTTCGAACTGTTGTGACCCGAACATCGAATACTTATATTTGGCCCAAGATGATGTTCATATTCAGCCCATTTGGAGCTTAAAAATCAGCCCTTTGGTAACCAAATGCCCGACCCAAATCGATAGAAGAAGGCCTTTTGGCTTGGTGAAAACTATTCCATTTTGCTTTCAAAATTCAAATATTTTTAAGGTTATTAAAAGGGAATTTTAGTCAATCTCCTCAGCCCTAGAGTCGTGCCTAACCCATCTCTCATTCCCTTATATATGGTAAGTCAATATTTTTTATTCCCTTATCCCTCCCTTATATCCGCCTACACTCTCCTCTTCACCCTTAGTCATTTTTTTTTTTTTTTTTTTTNGTTTCTCCCTTCATGCAAGAAAAATCAGATTAAAAACCTTAAAATTCAATCGCTCCTCATCCATCGCCACCAGTCCCTACATCGCTGCCCCATAGCCGGCGCTCCTCTATTCTCGCGCGCACTAGCTAACCCCCGCGAGAAGGCCCCAGCGATCGAGCCGACGGCCAAACCCTTGTTCGATTCATCCCCTCTCGACCAGCAGGCCCTGATTGCTGCCTCTGATCGTCGCTGCACACCGGTGATCACGAGCACCCACAACGAGCCGAACGATAGTCGCCGAGACGCCCGTGACCTAGCTCGAACCGACCCTCCTTATTTCACTTTCGCGTATTTTTCCTTGGAGAATAGTACATGATGGCTGGAACCCCTCTTTTATGTGTGTTTACATTGGTATCGTTGATTATGTGTTAAAGTTTTGCATGAATCTATTTAATTTTGTCAAGATCTATTTGGATTATGATGAAATCGATAGACCTTGAAGGGAATTCGTGAAACCCTTGTAGAATGTGGAACCTTGGAGTGTTCTTGGTCTGAGGGTGAAGGCCTTGGTCGATTCAATGTGTTTTGAGGCCTATATGAATTTTTAAAGTCATAGTGTCCTGTGAAAATTGGAAATATTATTAAAAATCTTACACTCAGCCAAATTACGTGAAATTTTAAGGGTTGTCCCCTATTGTTATGAGGTTCTTTTTGTTAAATTTTCAGATTAAAACTCGATTTGTAGATTCCTGAACTGAGGGATATTAGTTTTTCCCTAACTCTTTGAAAAATCATGTTAAATAATCGGCTCGACCATTTGGTTTGATTTTCTGGGTTTAAGAGTCTAATTTATTGTATGTCCTACTATTAAAATTTCAAATCGAAATTCGTTCTGTAGCCTTATCAACCAGAAACACTCCATTTTGCTCATTCTTCTGCAAAAATTCATTCTAGGTTAGGGGGGTATTTAAGGGTCATCCTTTGTTGAGTTGGTTCTTTTTTGGTCTTCTGCATTGTATTAAAATTTCATTTTGATCTCTCGAGCCTATCTCCAAAAGGTTCGGTTGAGATGTTGAACTTGTCAGTTGTCCCTGTCCTCTGCCAGTGCCACCCGCGTGCCTGTGTACCGTCCTGCGTCCCCTGCACGCGATCTGTGACGCCCGCGTACACATTCCCGTGCCTGCGCATATCTCCCCGCATCCAGTGGCCATGCCCCGCACCGCGTACGTGCCCAGACACATCCAGCAGTGCCCGCACCCACACCCAGCGGCCACGACAGCCTGCGCCCCGCGCCTTTGCGCATCAGGTGAGCCCTGGCTGTGCCAGTCTGCACCAGCCCATGTCCAGCAGCCCCAAATCGCACCAGACCGAGGCCAGCCCGTGCCAGCGAGCCAACCCGTGCCCGTGCCGAGCTGTTTCGAACTGTTTTTTGTTTTTTTCCAAACTAGTTGACTTTGTTCTGACCCGTTGAATTCGTTTCCCGTGTCGAGTCTATTCTTATTGTTTTTAGACGATTTTTTTGAGTCCATCCTTCAAATCAAGTGTTCCAACTTCCACAAAATTCCACGAACTACTTAGTCGATAATGTTCGACTAAGTATAAATTCTCGTGATAAATTCTAAGTGTCAAGATAATATATTGATGAAATTATCTTGATTAAATGTAGGTTTATGACGAGCTGAGCTCTCAACCTACTCCACTGATCGAGCATTTTTCTGCTTTAATTTTCTAGGTGGGTTTATTTAAATATCTATGCCATAAATTGTTTATATTTGCTGGGCGGTATGGTCAATGTATGCGTGTGAACCATGTAACCTTCAATGTGTACTGTTTAGACCTTCGAAACGGTTATCCCCATCGTTGTGTGCTGTTTAGACCTTCGACAGCGCCTAATGATAGACAGTCTCCCTTAGCCTAATGACAGGCCATGTCGTTGTGGGCTGTTTAGACCTTCGACATGTACTCCCATTGTTGAGTGTTGTTTAGACCTTCAATGGCTTTTATAGGTGTGAACATGAGTATTATATGATTAGAAGATGTTATATTATGATTGATTCATGTTCATGCTGCGACCATACCTATCTGTAATTATAATTGATTTTTGTGCATAATTGATTTGTACCAACTTATTTCAGGTTGAGCAGGTGGCAGGCATGGCGACGAGGAGATGAGTGGTTGGACTACATATTATTATTTATTTCTTCCGCATTTAGTTATGAACTTGTTTTACGATAAACTTATTGGTATTTATCAAACAATGATGTTTTGAAAATTTGATGAACCTGATGTTGTTTTGGGTACTTGACGAATTATTTTAAAACCTGATGATTTGGTTTGAACTATGGTGTTATGGTTTTGAGATTCGATAATGATGTTTATCAGGAGGACGACTATGCCATGATGTATTTATTATGATGTTATATGTTTGGATAATGATATCCTTTGTGAAAAATATGGGTAATGAATTCCCATCAGTTCAGATACGACTTGAACTATTATTTGAAATGATGAGTTGTTTGGATTGTTGGGATCTGTGAGGATCTCATTATGTACAAGTTATGAACTCAATAGCAAATGTAAACATATGCGCAGCGGATCTAAAGGTTTGAAGTAAAAAACTTATGGCTTAAAATTTTCTGAATCTGTCGGATTTGGGATGACCGGGAACAACATACGAACAAGTCAGGAACACAAGCGGATCGGGTCGGGATCGCGAACATGTCGTGTGGAATCATCGGGTCGCGTCGTGTGGTCGCCGGAGTGTCGCGATCAGGTCGTCGGTCGTCGCAGCTTCTCACGGCGGGTCGCGGAGTTATTCCGGCTCGTCGGTGGTACTCGGCCTACGGGTCGTGGATCGTCGACTTCTATCGAACATCACCGGGTCTCGATTACCCTTAGATCTTCTACTATATTACTCACACACCTCTTCAACTTGTACCGGTGGAACAACGAGAAGAAGATAAAGCTCGAATGAGAACTGAGATGTATATTTATAGCTACAGTAGGGATCCTTAGGAGATTAGGAATAGGGCTTCCTAATTAATTGGACTAACTGTGGGCCAACTCCACTATTCCAATTAATTAAATAATATTATGGGCCAATAACATAATATTATTGCACTCCTTTTTTCTAACCTAAATTACATTTGAGACTACAATTATAATTACCCAAATTACCTCCACACGTTTAAGATATAATGTCTATTAATTAATTCGATTACTGACAATCAAAAATTAATTAATTTATTATTAATTCACCGAAGCTGGCGCTCGTTCATCACATTAATATTATGCCGGAACTTAATCCACCTGCAGGGTTTAGCATAACAGTCCTTCATGAACTTACTTAGGGGACATTATCAGACTAACGCACATGGTGACCGTAAATATCCGAACAACACATCATACATACAACAATATTACCCAAGACAGTAGGAATATTAATCCAGCGAACTGAACCTCACCCAAGTGAATCAAAGTAATATATACTGCATATATATGCCTGTTTAACAT
Organism: Striga asiatica; assembly: GCA_008636005.1. Classification (NCBI taxonomy): domain Eukaryota; kingdom Viridiplantae; phylum Streptophyta; class Magnoliopsida; order Lamiales; family Orobanchaceae; genus Striga; species Striga asiatica. The sequence goes on along the minus strand of BKCP01008626.1, from coordinate 1,949,908 downwards.
CTTACGGGTTAAGAGAACGCAATGATTAACCAAGGCCTAGTTCGTTTATGACAATCAGTCTAAAACGAACTTCTCCTTTCTGGGATCTTGTCCAATACATATATGTACTAGTGTAATCAATCAGTCAAGACCAACTGTACCGTTGACACTACAACCGTTCAGATGGGGTGTTCATTTCCATCTAAGTTGTGAGCCACAATTCTTGTATTGCAAGTAACTGATAGAATAATTTTCTGTTCGCCCGATGACGAACCATTCTATCTAAGTGCAAAACAACAGAACATAGAACTTGTTTAATCTAACATGATTCTCATTTATAAAGGGTAAAAGTGTAATAACATCCAAAGTCAAGCTTTCAGTATATAACACTAACAGGAATCTATGAGGATCTTGTTATGTACAAATCACGAATTCAATAGCAAACGTAAACCTATGCGCAGTGGGTCTAAAGGTTTGACGTAGAAAACTTACGGCTTAAAATTTTATGAATCTGTCGGATTCTGGATGACCGGGAAGAGTACATGAAGGGGCCGGATTGAACGGGTGATAGGATCGGGTCGGTCATGTGATGCGTGGGTCACCGACGTTGGTCGTGTGCGATCGGGTGGCCGGTCGGGTCGTTGTGTGGGGCTGCCGACGGCGGTCGGCTGGTCGCGGCGATGCTCTGGCTGGCTGGGGTCGACGGATCTCGGCCTTCGGGTCGTGATTCGTCGACTTCTGTGGAAGATCACGGGGTCTTGATTACCTTTGGAATCTTGTACAGTATCACTCTTACACCACTTTAACTCGTACCTGTGGAGCAACGAGAAGAAGATAAAGCTCGAATGAGATCTAGAGAGAGATGATGAGAGGCCCACGTTTCACGTGTATTTGTGTTCTCTCTTCTCTTCTCATAAGCTTAGTTATGTATGTATAGAGCTACAGTAGGGATCGTTAAGAGAATAAGAATAGGGCTTCTTAAGTAATGGACTAACTGTGGCTAGGCCCACTCATCCAATTACTTAAATAATATTACGGTCCACTAACATAATCTTATTGCACTTCCTTTTCCTGGCCCAATTACATTGAGACTTTAATAATAATTACCTGAATTACCTCCCATGTTTAAGATATAATGCCTATTAATTAATTCGATTACTGATAATCAAGAATTAATTAATATATTTTATTACCGATGCTAGCGCTCATTTATCACATTATTATTATGCCAGATATTAATCCACCTGCAGGGTTTAGCATAGCCAATGAGTTCCATCTTTCCCGGGCAGGCCAGTCCTTTATGAACTCACTTCGGGGACATCATCAAACTAAACGTACATGGTGACCATATGTCACACCCCGCCTTACTAGCTTTTGAAAAATCAGAGTAAAATTTTTGCTTTTGTTTTCGAAAGGTGGTGCGAGCTTGGTTTTCGAAAACACTAACTTGTTGCGGGATGACACAGATAAAACTTACTTATCTTGCTCACAGACGTAAATAAACATGCAACCAAACTATCCGCTACGGATATGAAATCATACATGCCATGTCTGTAATGTCTCACACAGTCTAAGTCTGCTAGCGGAAGCATATCCGAAATACAACATACATGCATACATATCTGAATGAAATACATGATCATAAAAATAAGGACATAAAATATGCGTAAAATGTCCTCGCTTTCATGACCACGCTTCGCCACGTATAGCTCACCCGGCTCGCTCGACTCTGTCTCCTGAAAACACAATGGGGGCGTGAGCAAACCACTATGCTCCGCAAAGACCAGTACTGAATAAAACAACATGTATAATAACGTGTCATGAACATAAATATATAAGAGCTGAAACTGTAAACTTTTCTTTTCTTTCTTTACTGTGGTCAAAAGTCCCTCGGCCCTCGGCTGGTCGTGTGCACACCCCGATGGAATATTATGGCCCTTGGCCTCCACCGGGTCCCAAGATGGGATATTAAGGCCCTTGGCCTCCACCTGGGATAAACTAACTGTCTCGAACATACCTCTACCATGATACATATATTATACAGGATGTTGAATCCAGTTCATGACCCCCACCTGATAACTGAACTGACGCAAGTGCTGAAAATTGGAGTAGCAGTCGTAGGCTCGACTCTCCTTAGGCTACATAAACATTTAAGCCAAAATAATACTAAGTATAATGCTCGGAATATTAAATTATATGCTAAAATGCTCGGATTTATCTAATCGATTAAACTGGACTGGCTTGGCTCGGAAAAACACTAAAATTCCGAAAAGAGACTCGGACCGGAAGTCACAAATCAAAACAGACTCGAACCGCCAGTCGAACCAGCCGATTCGCTGACTACTCAACTGAGGCTCTGTCGTGCGGTAGGGCATGGACAGGTGCGGCTGGGTGCGGGGTAGGCGCGGACAAAGGCCACACGGGCTCTGTCGGGCGTCCCCGAGGTCACTGGGCACTCGGGCATGCTGCTGGCCACGCACCGAGGCCTACTGGGCTCAACAGACCCGACTTGGGTCGGCACTGGGCATGGCACGAGGCTCTGGCGCGAGGCCTCGTATGCTGGGGCTTGGCACAGTGCTACCGGGCACCGTGCGCGAGGCATGGGCACGCTGGGTGCTGCCACCATGCGTGCTGGCACGTACTCGCGCTGCCGGGCGCAGTCGTGTGCACTGGGCTGCGGTGTGTCACGCCTACAGGGCGTGAGCACGAGCCGCGACTGAACTTAGCCTCTGAACATGAGGACTGGCATTGGCCAGCACTGTCAGAGGCAAACTTAACCTCTGTAAGGCACGAACTGGTGCGAGCCGGGAACTGCCGCGCTGCATGCGCGGCCAGTGACGAAGGCCGGCCCTTGCCGGACCTCTGGCGACTTTTTCCGGTGACATGCATTACATAACATCATAATATGATAAAATAGCCACAAAAATGCTAAGGGTCACTAGTAGACCCCGGTTCTACATGCATGTGGCTCGGGAGGCCTATATGGCACCTACGAGCTCTAACTCTTCGAACCAACTGAAAATTCTTAAACTTATGATAATGGCCGAATGTTTATCATAAAAAAGGATGACTATAAGGGCTAAGACTTGGGTCATAACTTGCATGGATTGTACTAAGGCTCGAGGGTCCAAAATGGCACATTTTCATGAACGATTTGACCGAACAAACAACCTCTAATCATGCTCAACTTTTTACACCATCAATGTCATAATATATGAGGGTGATTTAGCTATACATTTCGACTTAGGCATACTTGCTACTAAAAATTTATTTTTAAGGCCATTAAATTTTTAAATTCGGATTTTAAGTTTAAACACATGCATGGCTCGATTTTTCTTCATGAAAAATCCTAAAATATCATAAAATAGCTATGGTTAAAAGATAGGTCGAGCTAACCTTCACTCAAAATCGAAAATGGCTACTAGGGCTTGAATGTGGCTTGTTCACGGCTTTGGAACTTAAACTCGAGTTGGAGTGGGATTTGGCCGAGGTTTGTGAACTCCCAAGACTTATAAAAATCCAAGAAACACTTGGATAGTGATAAGCCTCAGAAGAAATGGCTGGGAACACGAGTTGGTCGACCCTTCCTTCTCCTTGGGGCTGGTCTGGCGCGCGCGGCTAAGGGATAGGGCTTTGGTCTAGG
>BKCP01008626.1:1893270-1931870 GCA_008636005.1 Striga asiatica | reverse complement strand
TACCAAGTCGATTCCCCATTGTGCGAAGGGAATCGGAGAGTTGATTGTCGTCATATATTCTGCTGGAACATGAGTGATTTGGCCATGACGCTGGCACTTCTCGCACTTCTGAACTAACTCCTCGGCCGCTGCTCGAATTTTGGGCCAATAGTAGCCTGCTCGCAGAGCTTTGCCAGTTAGGGCTCGTGATCCGATGTGTGCTCCGCAGCATCCTTCATGGATTTCTCTTAGGACCAGGATTCCTTCATCTTCGGAAACACATCTTAAATGAGGCCCGACCATCGACTTCTTGTACAGGACCCCGTCGACTTCGAAATACTTGCTTAGATATCGGGCCACCTTTTCCGCTTCTTGTTTGTCTCCTACAGGAACTCGACCCTGCATGAGTTCACGAATCGACTTTCTCCAGTCGTCCTTCTCGTCAACTTCCATAGCTTCGTTAAGAACACTTCCCTCCAGGTGCATTGTAGTGATGTGATTTCCCACTTTTCCCTCATTTGAGCTCGCAATCCTAGCGAGCCAGTCGGCTCGTTTGTTTTCTTCTCGCGGGACTTGTATCAATTCGAACTTTTCCAGCCCTTGTATGAGATTCTGAATTTCCCCGACATATTTCGACATCCTCTCCTCCTTGATTTCGCAGTTTCCCAGCACTTGTCCGACGACGAGTTGCGAGTCGGAATGTGCTGCGATTTCTGTTGCTCCGCCTCCAATCGCTAGTTGTATTCCCTTGATAAACGCTTCGTATTCAGCTTCATTGTTTGAGGCTTTGAACCCCATTCTAATCGCGAAGTCGAGCTGTTCGCCCTCGGGGGATACGAGGACGACTCCCAAGCCAGATCCTTTTGCGGCCGAGGATCCATCGACATGCATTGTCCATCTCCTTTCTTCCCCTTTGGTTCCCTCTTGAATGAAATCAGCTAGAGTCTGGGCTTTAATGGCTCGCCTCAGCTCGTACTTGATAGAATATTCGCTTAGCTCAACTGCCCACTTTACGAGTCGACCTGAGACAGTAGGTCGACCCAGCGTTTCTCCCAACTGAAAGTTCGTTCTCACCACAATCGTATGATTCAAAAAGTAAGGCCTCAGCTTTCTGGCTGTTATAACAAGTGTCAAGGCGGCTTTCTCGACTTCCGGATATCTCGTCTCGGCACCTTGGAGTACTCGGCTTGTGTAATAAATAGGCTGTTGGAACTTCCATTTCCCGCAGCAACACTGAACTCAAAGCGAACTCTCCTACTGAGATATACAGAATCAACTCGTCACCTGGTTCTGGTTTGGTCAGCAAGGGCAGTTCGCCCAGGAACTCTTTCAACTTCTCGAAGGCCATCTGTGCCTCGTCACTCCATTTGAAAACCGTCTTTTTCTTGAGTAGTTTAAAAAAAGGAAAACTCTTCTCGGCTGCTCGAGCGATGAATCTGCTCAAGCCTGCGATCCTTCCTGTCAGCACTTGGACCTCTCTGACGTTTCGCGGTGGAGCCATGTCGAGTATGGCTTTCACCTTGTCTCCGTTTACCTTGATTCCTCGTTCTGTGACAACATATCCCAAGAATCGTCCTGCTTTCACTCCAAAGGCGCATTTGCTCGGGTTCAACTTCATCCCAAACGCCCTAAGGGTGTTGAAGGTTTCCCTTAAGTCGTCTGGGTGTGAAGTCGAGGATTTGCTTTTCACCAGGATATCGTCAACGTATACCTCCATGTTTCGACCAATCTGGGGTTTGAACATTCGATCCATCAATCGCTGATAGGTTGCTCCTGCATTTTTGAGGCCAAAGGGCATGACAACGTAACAATACGTCCCCTTACTCGTCACGAAACTTACTTTACTCTGATCTTCCGGAGCCAGAGGGATTTGATGATATCCCTGAGATGCGTCCATCATGCTCAGCAACTCGCAATCGGCCGTGGAGTTGACTAGCTGGTCGATTCTCGGCAAAGGATAATGATCTTTAGGACAAGCCAGGTTCAAGTCGCGAAAGTCGATACACATACGCCATTTGTTCAATGCCTTCCTCACCATAACTGTGTTAGATATCCATTCGGGGAATTGGATCTCCTTGATATGTTTGGCTTTTAGCAACTTATCCACCTCGACTTCGATTGCTCTATCGATTTCAGCGCCGTGGTGCCTGAGTCGCTGCTTCACAGGTTTTCTGAGGGGGTCAACGTTGAGTTTGTGCTCCATCACTTCTGGGTCGATTCCGGTTAGTTCTTCAGGTGAAAAGGCGAATATGTCCCTGAATTCTTTCAACAACCCCACCAACTGTTCTCGCAATTCGTCTTCTAATTCTCTCCCGACTTTGGTGGTTTGTTCTTTCGACTCCCCAATTTGAATCTCCATCAATTCTTCGTGAGGCTCGAGGTCACTCCCCCTCGGCCTTTTCTCGCTCGTCATTGGTTTTTTGCCTTCTCTGATTTCGGTACGCTGATTGGTTTTGACTGCGATTTGGTAGCATGTTCTCGACAACTTTTGATCTCCTCGAGCCTCTCCCACTCGATCTCCTACTGGAAACTTCAGCTTCATGTGATAGGTTGACACAACTGCTTGAAATGCGTTGAGCGCTGGTCTCCCCAGAATCACGTTATAAGCCGACTCGACATCAACCACGACAAATCTCACCATTTTGACTTTCCTTAGGTCACCCTCCCCTAGGACGACAGCGAGCATTGTTTCTCCTAGGGGAGCGACTTCCGAACCATTGAATCCGAAGAGTGACGTATGTAGGGGCGTAAGTTCAATGTCAAGCTCCATCCTTCTGAGGCAGTCATAGAAAATTACGTTCACAGAACTCCCAGTGTCGACAAACACCATTTGCACTTCGTACCCCGATATCTGCGCCGTTATCATTAGGGCATCATTATGCGGCCTCTCGACCTCACCCATATCTGCCGGTCCGAAATTCATTACTGGTCCGCTTTCCTCGACTGGTTGCACCTCGACTTTCGCATATCGGCCCCGAGCATAGGCCTTCCTTGCTCGATTCGAGTCTCCATCAGTCGACCCTCCAAAGATCATGTTAATGACTCCTCTTTTCGGTGGGAGTTCTTCCTTTTCTGGTGATCTTGCCCTCTTGCGAGGGCTCTTACTTCGTTCTCGTCTCCTACTTGTCCTCTCTCGATCCTTATATATAAATTTCTTCAGGTGACCCGCCTTTATCAACCTCTCAATCTCGTCTTTTAAGTGTCGACAGTCGTCTGTGTTGTGCCTATAGTCTTTGTGGAACCGACAGTATAGGTTGCTTTTGGGCTTCAAAGGTCCATCTTTCCTCGTCCGCGGCCACCTTACCACATCGTCGCGGATTTCCCTCTCTATAACCTCCAAAATTCTTGCCTGAGGAGCCGATAGAGGTGTGTATTGAGTTGGTCTCCATCCTCTAGACCTGCCTTCACCCCTATCAGCTCTCGGGGACCCTCTCCTATCTCCTGTCGACTTCTTTTCCTTCCTGTCGTCCCGACTGTCAGTTTGAGCCATCTTCATGCTCTGCAAGTAGTCGACCTCGGCCTCCTCGACGTTCATGTATTTGGCACATCTTCCCAGCACATCGTCAAAACTCCTACCAGGTCGTTTGGCCAAGGAGTTCTTACACAATCCTGGCAGCAGTCCTCTCGTCAACCCTCCCGACTTAATTTCCTCTGTCGCTGTTGGGCACTCGACACATGCCTTGGTAAATCTCGCCACATATTCCCGCAATGACTCGCCTTTCTTCTGTTGCATGCTAATTAACGAGAGGTAAGACTTCTCCTGCACCCTCACACTTGCGAATTGGTTAAGGAAACTCGAGTTGAACCCATCAAAGTCCCGAATCGACCCCGCTGGCAATTGATGGAACCAGTCTTGGGCCGACCCCGTTAAAGTCGTCAGGAAGGCGCGGCATTGTACTGGGTCGCTGTAACGATGAAGCACGGCCATATTCTCAAAACTCCTCAAATGTCGAGATGGATCTGTGGTTCCGTCATACCATATGTTCAACTCTCTGAAGCCTTTAGGTAAATCGGCTCTTAGGATCTGCTGTGCAAATGGATGTTCTTTGGTTCCCCTGCTCTTCCTCCCGTCGACTCGAGCTTGCAAGTCGCGAACCTGCGCCAGCAGTTGCTCTAACGTCTCGTCCCTCGCCTGCGGATTGACAGTTCGAACGGAGGATTCTTCCTCGTCCACCCTCCTGTTCTGTTGCACGTTCGACTGGGCTTGTTGCTCGACACGAGGCTGCTGTTCAATTCGAGGCTGATACTCAACGCGGGTCTGCTGCTCGACTCGAGGTGGGTTCTCGACTCGAGGCTGCTGCTCGACCTGCGCCATTTGCTTCATCTGGGCCGCTAGAGCCTCAGCGATCATCTTCTGCATCTCACTTCTCGTCATCGTCAAGGTCTGCTCTTCGACCTGGGGTTGGATTTGGTCCTGCATCTCCTGTATCTGTTTTCCTTCACGCCGAGACATCTCCGTTAGTTCCTTCTCCCCTCCTGGATTAGGGTTTTGACTTGTCCCTATCTGGGTCAACACCTGCAACTTCACGCCGGTTGGAGTAACATGCGTCTCTCCGCCCAACGTCGGCCCGGGCGGTGGAAGTCCTACGAACTGCGGTATTCCTGTCATCTGAACTATGGAGTGTTTGGTAGTGGGAAGTGGTGGTGGCCTCTTGTCCATCCACGCCCCTCTGAAGTCCTCGCTCAGGTTCCTCTGCAAGCTCTCCTTCTCCGCCATTGTCAAACAGATCGGAACTGGGTGTGAAGCTCTTCCTTCCTTTAAGAACTCCCCACAGACGGCGCCAAATGATGGGTCTACTTCTGGATCCGGAGTAAAATGGTGGTTGTGAGTTCAGATCTGCTTGAACCGCCTTGAAACCGTCTCTAGACCGCAAGAATATCTGCAAAAACTCAACGCTGGAGGTGCTTCCGGCGTAGAGCCTCCGACGCTCAAGTCAGTATCAAAGGGATGAAGAAGGGCTGCGCAGCAGCTATAGGGAAAGTGAGAATGAATGAGAGTCAGGGTTTAGGGTTACCTCATCTCCTTTATATAGGAGTGAACACTTACGCAGAGTACCCAAAATACCCCAATCGGTGGACCTAGAAGGTCCAAAATGCCCTGGTCGATTCGTCTCCCCTTAGTGCTGAGTCACCGCTAGACTCCTTCTTATCCTTCATAATAGGTAGGATTTCAAGTGTATTACAAGTGTGATGAGTCGTCGTCATGTCTTTGTTACTCGAGGTATGTGGAGTCGACTTCGAGATCTAAGAAGTCGACTCGTGGGTATGTGCGAGTTCGGAGGCTACGCTTGACTAGTTCTTTGAGTTGAAGTCATCTTCAGAGAGTCGTCTTAATTCAGTCGACTTCTTGGGGTCGACTCAGAATATCTGGATGAACGGGAGCTGTACTCTCGTTGTTCCTCTTCTTACTGATGTCGATTAGTGAGAGTCGATAGGTCAAGGTCGACTCGAGGGAGTCGACTAGACCCATCTCTGCATGATTGCTCTTAGTAAAATCTTCCTTAGGGAAAGTCGATTTGGGCATGTCGGCTAAATCGTGTCGACACGCGAGTAATGCGAGTGGTTTGTTGGTTAAGGAGCTTCTGGACCGGGCTATACTTATGTGGCTATATCATTATATAATGATAATACACAATTTAAATTTTTGGAAAATAATAATAATATTAGTAAAAATACAATTACACATTTTAATTAATTAATACCACTTAGACAATTAGGAAATTAATTCAATATGTAGACAATCAAGAAATTTGACAAATAAATCATATTGGACAATTAATAACTTATAGCATTCCAACCAATAATATTATAAATAACACATGAATATAAATAATAATAACAATAATAATTATTCCTCAAAATTCTATAATTCAAACGGGGCATTACAATCTATCCTTCTTAAAATATTTCCGTCCTCGGAAATACGAAAGAACACACATCATAGATAACGAGACCCAAACGGGAATTTCCAATCACGAGGTCCGACATCACTCTCCAGAACTCGATTTCGTTCCCATGAGTCCTATCGCCTTATACTCGAAAGGCATATACTCACATTCAGGAACCAATCCGACTCGTCCGATGCTTATATGTTTACCTTCTTGCTTGGGAGGGTTATCAGTCCTACCCGAGCTCAGGCGTACATCTTCTTGCAAGGGACCCAGTTCAGTTTAGCCTATACTCATGAGTATCAACGACTTGATTCGTACCTAACAGCACACAAGACCTCAACAGGTCGTTCGGTGTATTGTCAGCGTACTCCGACTATCTCACTATCAAGGTGGACACGTGACGCCAAGTTTCAGTCTCGTATCCGAGTCGCACCGATAACTTGCTCACGATTCCTTCACAGACCGTGCATCTCAATCCGAGACCACAACACGGTACCACATACATAAAACATGACACTATCTCACTATCTCACTATCCGAGCTTGATTCGTACCTAACAGCCCACAAGACCTCAACAGGTCGTTCGGTGTATTGTCAGCGTACTCCGACTATCTCACTATCAAGGTGGACACGTGACGCCAAGTTTCAGTCTCGTATCCGAGTCGCACCGATAACTTGCTCACGATTCCTTCACAGACCGTGCATCTCAATCCGAGACCACAACACGGTACCACATACATAAAACATGACACTATCAAGCTCACATTCTAATGATATCGACCCCACGAGTCGAACGCAACCCTTATGCACAAACATAAGGCTTGACCCAAATCAACACGACATTCCCAATTTGCCGAATCGAGAAACTCTCAAGTAAAGCATAGGGTCTCATCGACTACTCTCCTTAATCCGAAATCATCGATTAAGGTTTACACACATTTAGTGGGACTTGGAGCTCTCGGTTTAAAGTTCGGACGAAAGGGGGTTCAAAAAGAACAACCAAGTATTCCAGCATGAAATGGTTTCAACAGCTCAGAAAAACATCGATGGTTGGCCATAAACGCTAGCCTGGGGAGTTCGTGTGTGTGGTGATGGCGGCTGCAGTTCTCATGCGAGTCAACGGTCGGCCGCGTGCAAGCCTCCCATCTCTCAGCATGGTTGTGCGTGCTCAGCCACTACTTCGCGTGGCTACACCCAGCCAGGGTCGGGGTTTGGTCCAGGTTTCCACCAGAAATTACAATTCAAGGCTACCAAAAAGGATTGGTCTTACTACATTTCAAAATTTTAGGGTCAACAAACAATACATAGTTCAGGCGTTTCTCAATTTCAAAAGTTTCAAAAAGGTCTCAAAAACAGCAAGGTGCAAGTTCGAGTTCCAAGTCCCCCAACATTCTAAATCAACAACACGTAATACGCCACAGATCGAATAATATGAGAAATCTCAAAGATCTCTCATGACGATTATCCCTAAGTCAGTGGCTTCTGCTGAGACATTAGATAGATGGCTCGCCTCGGCTCTTTTGTCTCTTAGCGCCGGTCGATACGTCAGCTCTTCGTCGGGTAGCTAATCGCGTCAGCAGTCCTAAATGAGTGCAACTCACTTCCCAATCTTCACACTATGGAATTTGAACGCGAAGTCCCTCCCGGGATTCCGAAAGGAGGAAAAGAACAAATTTTACGATGAACAAGATTTAGAATAAGGACGGGTTTGCACTTCGCGATGTGCTTGACTGACTCGTCTATCCTCCTTAAAAGGCTTCTTCTTAATCCTTTAAGGTGGAAGACACTCCATCCGGAACTCATTCCATGCAAGGAAAGAAAAGACAACGAAATTTATAAATTGCGATAATTGAATAACCAAGAGGAATCTCCAAAACACAATTCAAACTGTCTTGCGAGCAAAAGAAAATAAACAAGGTTTACCTGTAATATCCAGTTCTGTATTAATAAAATGACAGTTTTTAGTTCCCAGTTGAACTATTTCTTTTTATTAATACTGCTCGTCTTGAGTTCCGAGCCCAGTTATCAGCTATTCAATCTCAGTTATTAATTCCGGTCCATTTATATTAGTAATGGATTTTATTCAGTCGGAATTAATTATTCCAGTTGACGAATAATTGAAACCTAGTATGTTTCGATAAATCGTCCAAGTCAAGCCGTGTCCGGAACCGAGTCGTTCGGTCACGAGTATCGCGCCTAGTTGCGCCTAGCCAATTCTCAAGCCCTAGTAGTCTCGAGTCTTGTTCGAGCCCTAGCCGTGCTCACAGCCTTACTTAGAATATTTTCTAAGTATGAGATCATTTTTATCAAGTCTTGGATATCATTCCCTCGGCCTAAGTAACCCCGCACCGAGCTCGTGCACGGGTCCGAGTCCTCGCGCCCTAGTGTCGCGTGCCTCGCCAAGCCGCGAGTGCCCAAGTCATGGTTAGTGGTGTGGCATAAGTTTTGTAAGTATTTTTGGGTTCCTTTTTGTGCCACAAGTTTAGCCCTAGCCAAGTGTTTCATGATCGGCCCGAGTCCCTAGTGTCGCGCCCTAGCCTCGCGCGAGTCAAGCATGGTGGCCCAAGTCATGGCCAAACACCTTTGGAATTTTCTAAGTGTGGAGAGTTTTATTTCCAGCCCTATGCATGTGGCATTCTCGGCCCAAGCCTTTTAGCACGCGCAGCCCAGCAGTTCCCGCGCCCAGCTCGCGCCCAGGGCCCAGCAGCGCCCAGGCCCAGCGCCAGCAGCGACAGCCCATCATTTGGAGCCCAATTCTTGAAATTCCGGCCCACTCCCTTCCATGACCCAATGCTGCGTGTATTAAGGACTTAATGAGGGTCATTTAGGGCTAAGATGTCCCTAAGAAAGTGTTGAGGAAGTCAGCCTATGATTAAGCCAAAGTGGAGCATGTGCTTGTGGAATATTTTATTCAAGTGTGTAAGGCATTGTCCCCCACTACCTCCTCCTCCACCTTGGGACCGACCAGACCTGCTCTCCATCATTTTTTAATGCCTTGTTCAGTCAAGATGCCCCTGCCAACCCTCCAAGTTCGTGCAAACAGCCCCAAACCATGTCCCCATGCACATGTGATGTGTGTGTGTCTCCACTTTGAGCATTGCTTTCTCCGCCCATGCATTTCCCTTATAAGGCCACCTTCAGCTGAGTGTTAGAGCTCTTGGATACTCATAATTTTCGAGCATAACACTTAGCACATTGAGGGAAAACAAGAGAAAAACCGAGAGCAAGCCAAGGCAAGCCTAGCCGCGCGCGCGTGTGCCCCGGGGAAGAGGAGTGCTCGTGTTCAGCTTGTTCTAGCCTAGTTATCTCGGGGTTTATCATTATCCAAGCATTGTTTGGATTTTTCTAAGTCCCTTGAAGCTATCCTCCTCAGCCATTGAATCCTCCTAGCCGAGACCAAGTTCCTAGGGCCGCGAGATCCCCGAGCAAAGTCCTTTGGCACCATTTCGACTTTTGAGCAAGGTTAGCTCGTGCCAACCATTTTTCCTATCTTATTCATGATAAAATAAGAATTATCATGTGGAAAATGATGCCATGCATGTGAGATATTAGGAGATATGAATTTTTGATCATATGAGCCCTAAATTCGTAAGTTTATGTACATGCATGATATGGCCGAGATTAGTATCTTAAAAATCCTCAAAAATCATGAGTATGACATGGTTAAAACAGTTTAATGGTTTGAGTTCATTTGTTTGGTCAATTTATTAAGTGAAATCGAGCCATTTTCACCCCCGAACCTAAGTATATGTGCATGCATGTATTGACCAATGTTCTAGCCTCATTAGCCATGATTTTTGATGTATATCATTCGGCCCTAGGTCAATTTTCATGTTGAGCATGTTCATCTTTGTGCCCTAGGGTGGCCTCGTGCCTAATCACCCCTATAAGCCCACCACCAAATCCAACCGAGGTCCCTCAGTGACTTTTGGCATTTTTGAGCATTTTATGTCATATTAGGTTGATTTGGTTCAGTATTCCCCGGCAAAGTTGTCGGATGTTTGGCAAAGGACCGGCTAGGGTCACCAGCCGCGCCAGTCGCGCGTGCCGTGCCCGTGCCGCGTTGCAGGGGCCAGGCAGTGCCCCTGTCCGTGCCCGCGCCTAGCGCTCGCGAGGCACCGCAGTCCCCAGTGCACGTGACAGCGCCCAGCCGCGCCTGTCCGTGCCAGCCCGCGAGGTCTCAGCGCCAGTCGCGCCAGAGCACCTCCGACAGCGCCCGGCAGCGCTGTCCCAGTGTCATGCACGCGTGATCCCGAGCCAGTCGCTCGTACCACGCGGAGTCGACCTCGGGTCGTGCCAGCAGCGCACCCGAGTGTCCAGTGCCGTGCTGTAGTGACCCCGAGTCAGGTCCAGAGGCCTCGGGACGTGCCCAGCAGCACGCCCGAGTAGTCAGTTAGCCCGGGACGTGCCCAGCAGCATGCCCGCGTGCCCAGGGTCGCCCGGTAGCACCCTGACAGCCCTAGCCGCGCCCGAGCCGCGCGAGTAGTGTCTGGCCACGTCCGTTCTCGCGCCAGTCGCACTCGGGTCGTGCCAGCCGCACGCCCAGTGCCCAGTCAACCCGGGTACGCGCCAGTTCCCGCGTCCCTCGTGCTCGACCGTGCCCAGCAGCACGCCAGCACACCCAGTGACTCTCGGTCGTGCCCAGCCGCACCTAGTGGCACCAGTCGTGCCAGGGCCCGTGCCAGCCGCACAGCCCGCGCCCAGCAGCGCCTAGTACCGTGCCCGGTCGCACCCAGCTAGTGCCCAGCGCCGTGCCATGGCCCCAGCAGGCCCGGCACGGGATCGAGCCCGGCCAGTCCGAGCAGCCCGTGACCAACCGGTCCAGTGTGACCCGGTGGTCCAACCGGGTCCGGTCCAGCCCGACCCGGTTCAGCCAGTTAGCGAACCGGCCGGTTTAGCCGGCGGTTCGAGTCCGTTTTGGTTCGTGATTTTCGGTCCGAGTCTTATTCCGAAATTTAAGTATTTTTCCGAGCCAAACCAGATCAGTTAAGCATATCAGTATTATTTCCGGACTTAGAATTATTTCTGTGAACCCTTAGAGCGTTCCTTTATATCCGGATGAGTAATCTGATAGAGTAGAGCATCCTAGCATATTTTTGAGCATATGACGAGCATAGTACTTAGTATATTTGTTTGCTTATATTTTTATGTAGCTTGAGGAGTCAGCTACCAGCACAGCCGCACTTACTCATTTTCAAAACCGATCAGGTGGGGACCCAGTCTGGGTTATACATTGAGTTTAATAGTCGATATCACGTTCAGGTATGTATATGAGTTTTATCCACTTTGGGTTAAGGCCAAGTTTGCCTTCCCTAAGTTCTGGTGGTGGCCCAGTTTGCCCTAGTTATACCATCAGAGTGTGCACACGGTTACCGGCCAGAGTGTTCCGGGAGTTACCGGCCAGAGAGTTCCGGGAGTTACAGTTTACTTATATATACCAGTTTGTGATATCATTATTAATATTGCTGTTTACTTTAGAATGGGTTTTTATGGAGTACAAGTGGACCGTACTCACCCCCACTTTATATTTTCAGATGGCAGGGTCGGCGGGCAGGCGTGAGTCAAGCTGTGGTGGTGGTGGTCGTGAGTTCCGCACGAAAGCTGTTCCCGGGACATTTGTTTAAACTGTTTGTAAACTAAATAATTCCACGCATTTCAGACTTCCGCTATGCTTGTGTTTATTTTCGAACATGCATGATGCTATTTTCAGACTTAAATAATTTTACCCGGTTCGCCAGTACGAACGGGTCCAGACTAATATGCATGATTCGTAAAAATATAAACCTGAATTCTTTAAGTCTAAACCAGTTGTTAGACCTAGGTTAAAGAAACGGGTTTTTAAGCAGAAAAGTCCTTAGCAGCATCCCGAGATAGTTTGCAAATGATTTCGAAAAATTTATAAGCGTTTTCGAAAGAGTTAAAATTTGCGAAAAATTGGCCCTAGTTAGCGGGGTGTTGCAGTTGGTATCAGAGCACCGTTTGTGCTTCTGAATGTTTTAAAAGACAGGGAAATTTTGCAAAACTCGACCACACCACACTCACGCCGCGCCGACTACCAGGTAAGTGCTTGCTGTAAAAGTTTTTCAAAGTTTATATAAGCAAACCGTACTATGTCTATGCTCAATAGGATTCAGATAATCCGAACTCTAGATGCTCAGATCAGTATAAGACTCCTAGTAGTATCAGTTATGTCCTCTATCAGATTTCAGAACTCTAGATTCGCACTCTAGTCGAACTCTAGATTATCGAGTTATTTTTAGCAACTCGTCAAGAAATTTGTGCCTATTCCAGTATTCAGCGTTTCCTTTCAGCCTTATGCAATTTCATCCTCATGTTCTGACCCAGTTACGCGGCTTATTCTCAGATGGCCCGTCGTCAGAACCAAGCTCAGAGAGAGATGTCCCAGGCTGAGGTAGTCGCCCAGTTTCGCGGCTACAACCCAGACAAGTTTTCGGGGCAGGGAGACCCTCGACTAGTCGATGAGTGGATCCAGGGTCTCGAGGCCATCTTCGAGATCATTGAGTGCTCCGAGAGGCACAGCATTCTGTGTGCTCAGGTCCAGATGACAGGAGACGCCAGGCTGTGGTGGAACTCCTACTGGGGCTTGCGCCCTGGTGAGAAGGAGAACCTCACCTGGGCACAGTTCAAGAAGATGCTGCGGGAGAAGTATTACCCGGATACCTACAAGGCTGAGATGGAGCGCCAGTTCTTGGCGCTTAAGCAGGGCCACCGCTCCGTAGATGAGTACGAGCGGGAGTTTGTTCGTCTCGGGTCCTTTGTCCCTTATCTTCGTGGACACTGAGACGAAGAAGGCGAGACGTTTTCGTGACGTGCTTCTGCCAGCTATTCGTCACCATGTTGCGGGACACGGCGTCCAGTCTTACGCCGATGTCGTCGCTAAGGCCCAGGAGACAGACGCCAGTCTCAGGATGGACTCAGCTCAGCCCCCAGCGTTGCCCCCAGTTCAGTATCCGGCACTACCGCCAGCTCAGCCAGCGCCTGTCCAGCAGGCGAAGCCTAAGAACAAGAGAAAGTGGAAGGGTCAGCAGAATGACCGGAGGAACATGCAGAGACAGCCTCAGGTCCCACCATGTGGCACATGCGGACGCCCACACCGCGGAGAGTGTCTTGCTGGGCAGAACGTCTGCTTTCACTGTCGGAGGCCCGAACATACCGTCCGGAACTGTCCGGATAGGCAGCAGCAGCAGCAGCCTCAGCAGCAGCCCCGACAGCCACAACAACAGCAGTAGAGGCCGCCTCAGCAGCAGAGGCGAGGACAGCAGGCTCAGGTGTATGCAGTTGAGCAGGCTGAGGCAGAGCAGAACCCAAGTACTATGTCCGGAATGATTGTTTTGAATGATGTACCTATATTTGCTCTGTTCGACACTGGTGCGATGCACTCTTTTGTGTCGACTCAATGTGTGGAGGCCATTGGAGTTCAGCCCATCAACACTGTTGACCCTCTCGAGGTGAGTCTAGCCTTGGGAAGGAAGATAGTGACGAGCTCCAAGGCAGAGGACCTTAACCTTAGTATTGGCGGCCGAATTCTGAAGGCCGAAGCTTATGTTATCGAGATGAGGGATTTCGACCTCATTCTCGGTATGGATTGGTTGACGCATTATCGAGCGGACATTCGTTGCCACGATCGGGAGTTTATTCTTCATCTTCCGAAGGACAGTCAGATCACCTTTTTCGGCTCGAAGACGCGAACCCTACCTCGTGTTGTATCGATGGCGAAGGCGAGGAAGATTCTGCGCAGAGAAGATTATCAGGGTTACCTGGTGAGCCTTGTCGATGAAGGATCGAGAGCACAGACACCTCACGATGTTCCAGTTGTTCGTGAGTTCGTGGATGTGTTCCCGGATCAGCTACCAGGAGGACCACCCAGCAGGCAGGTGGAGTTCACCATCGATCTTGTTCCAGGAGCAGGACCGGTGTCTAAGGCACCATACCGTATGGCTCCGAAGGAGTTGCAGGAGCTGAAGACGCAGATCGAGGAGTTGTTGAAACTCGGTTTTATCCGACCCAGCGTCTCACCTTGGGGAGCACCCGTCCTATTCGTCAAGAAGAAAGACGGATCCATGAGAATGTGCATCGATTACCGGGATCTCAACCGGTTAACGGTGAAGAATAAATATCCGCTCCCCCGGATAGACGACTTGCTTGACCAGCTGAGAGGAGCCCGCGTATTTTCCAAGATCGATTTACGCTCCGGCTATCATCAGCTGAAGATTAAGGAGTCCGATGTAGCCAAGACTGCTTTCCGGACGAGATATGGACACTACGAGTTCGTGGTTATGCCGTTTGGTCTGAGTAATGCGCCGGCGGTGTTCATGGACTTGATGAATCGGGTGTTCCATCCGTACTTAGACCAATTTGTTATCGTCTTTATTGATGACATTTTGGTCTACTCCAGGAGTTTGGAGGAGCATGAGCAGCATCTGAGGGTTGTTCTCGGGACCCTTAGACGAGAAAAGCTGTACGCCAAGTTCTCGAAGTGTGAATTTTGGCTGAAGCGAGTGGCATTTTTAGGCCACATCATCACTGAGGGAGGCATTGAGGTTGATCCGACGAAGATTGCTGCAGTTCGGAACTGGTCAGCGCCCAGAAGTCCCACCGAGGTCCGCACTTTTCTCGGTCTAGCAGGGTACTATCGCAGGTTTATCGAGGGATTTTCTAAGATTGCCCTCCCCTTGTCCAAGTTGACGAGGAAATCTGTGAAGTTTGAGAGGACGAGTCGTTGTGAGGAGAGCTTCCAAGAGCTCAAGAAGAGGCTTATGACGGCTCCAGTGCTGACTATTCCGGATCCTACTCGAGGTTTCACCATCTATAGTGATGCCTCGAAGCAGGGTCTTGGGTGTGTGCTGATGCAAGATGGCCAAGTCGTTGCGTACGCTTCACGTCAGTTGAAGCCCCATGAGCAGAATTACTCGACGCACGACCTAGAGTTGGCAGCGATTGTGCATGCACTCTAGATATGGCGCCATTACCTGTATGGTGGTCGGTGTGAGATCTTTACTGATCACAAAAGTTTGCAGTATATCTTCACGCAAAAGGAGCTCAACATGCGCCAGAGGCGATGGTTGGAGCTTGTGAAAGACTATGACTGCACCATACAGTACCATCCGGGGAAGGCGAACGTGGTAGCAGACGCCCTAAGCCGTAAGGTGAGGGGTGAGTCAGTCTGCTCGATCACCGATCAGCGCCAGCTTATCCGAGAGTTTGCCCGGATGCAGATTGAGGTTGTCGACTCACTTCCTAAGGAGATTTCGGGGAGTGTTAGCTCGATGCGAGTTCAGCCCATGCTGAGAGACAGGATCCGGCGGGAGCAATCCTGCGATCAGTTCATTCGCACTTTAGAGGCGAAGGTTCACGCCGGAGGCATAGAGGGCTTTTACCGAGGCACAGATGGAGCCTTGGAGTTCAGAGGCCGCATTGTCGTGCCAAAAGTCGGGACTCACTACAAGAAATCTGCCGAAAAGTGACGAAAATTCATGTGACGAAAAATAAATCGTCACCGTATGTTGCCTTACGGTGACGAATTTAATAAATCGTCATTACACCATTGCATACAACGACGACTCCTATATTCGTCATCGTAGAATTTTTTTTTCGTCACATAATGGAGTTTTTCATGACAGTGCAACTCAATTCGTCACATATACATCTAAATTCGTCACATGTATATAAAATGTGACGAAATTAAATGTGACAAACAAAATATCGTCACTGTTGCTGTTATTGAAAATGACGCTTGCGGCAAATTCGTCATTATATAATTATTTATTGTGACGATACATTATAATACATGTAAATTCGTCACAATAATACGTATTGTGATGAAATTCACTATGACGAAAATAAATTCGTTGTTTTTCTCTGTATTTGAAATGACGCTTGCAAAAAATTCGTCATTATATAATTTTGTTTTGTGACGATAAACTATAAAACAACTGAA
Source organism: Striga asiatica (assembly GCA_008636005.1). Classification (NCBI taxonomy): domain Eukaryota; kingdom Viridiplantae; phylum Streptophyta; class Magnoliopsida; order Lamiales; family Orobanchaceae; genus Striga; species Striga asiatica. Next base: position 1,916,042 of record BKCP01008626.1, on the reverse strand, counting down.
TTCGTCATATTAATACATATTATGACGAAAGTCACTGTGACGAATCAAAATCGTTGTGTTTTTATTGTGTTTAAAATGACGCATAAGTATAATTCGTCATCATACAACTTTCTTTTGTGACAAATGGGTATAATGCATTTATATTCGTCACAATAATACAATATCGTGACGAAATTCACTGTGACGATAAAAATCGTTGATTTTTATTTGTATTTAAAATGACGCTCACGTATAATTCGTCATTATATAACTTTGCTTTGTGACAAATTTGTGTCATAAATGGTTTAGTAATAATCACAAAATTTATATTCATCATTAAAATATGCCCTTTTCGATCTGTAACAATCACAAAATTTATATTCATCATTAAAATTTGATTGATTTTTTTTTTATTTGCGATTAGAAAGTGGCCTAATTTTATTTTATTTTTTTATATTTGATTTCCAAACGATCAGAATTCAGAATAAACATCTCCATATCTTATCTAAAACAAAAAATTCTCTACTCAAATTTATCATAAAAAAAAACCCCAAATCATCAATCCACAGCAATTCAATGCCCGTGTGTTAGATGAATTTCCCGACCGAGACAAATCGAAGTTTTCTCAACCCACAGTATGTCGCCCTAGTTTTTCCACATCAATTCCCCTCTCAAAATTCCCTAAATTTATTCTCCCGGCAAGAGAAACTCCAGCAGCAAATCTCCGGTGGAAGAAGACCGTTAGCCAAGCAGAAACCGGCGATCGAAGCACCAGTTACCGGCGAGGCGAGTCGGACCGGAGCGACCAAGACCAGCCCTTGTACCCGGCTGAAGCAGATCTCCTCGGCAAAGCAGACCGCCGGCGACCGAGAGCAGACCAATCACGGCTGAGACGAGCGTACAAGGTTTCTGAGTGCACTCTGGAGCGAGCAGCCTTCCAGCACCGAGCTTTGGCCGAAGAACCGCGTCCAATCACCTAAAGAACCGAGCCCCTCTTGTTCAGCAGTTCTCAGCATGTACTCGGGAATGCAGCGGGGCCGAGTTATCCCGGTCAGATTCACCTTCCCATTGGTGCTTATATAGCTTGTGCGGGCCTACTGACCTTGGTGTACGGCCGCATCTGATGTGAATAAGGATCTGAGTTGTTTTTCTTAAGCCAGTGGTTTAATTCAATTATTTGCCAGTGAAACTCCAAGAACATTTTTAATGATCTGATGATACACTTAGGGGTTATGAAGTCAGGAGGCTTTGATATGCAGGTGCGAAGAGAATGGTCGCGTGTTGTTTTTGACAACTTGAGTTCTCAAGGCGTGTTCCGATATTGATGGGCTTAGACAGGGAAATGCAGCCATGGATTTGCTGTGAAAATGAGATTTGAACTCGATCCCAGACCTGCAAATCGTGCTTTCTTATCTGGATGAAAAATGCGAGCTCGTGGAAGATACAAAGTCCTTGTTCAACGGGTTGAAGGGAAAAATGTAATTATTTGGAATAATCTCAGGCTTTGCCAAAAATGGTTGTGCTTCCCTATAGAAAGAAAGTAATTGCAATAGACTAGCCAGCAACGAAGAATAAAGGCTTTTGCGCAGAGAGAGGCTGAGGATGCTATGGAGCTATTTTCCGAGTCCATATCGGGAAAGGCATGGGAAGATGGGGAACCATACAATCCTTTGTACTGGTTGTGGCCCAATTAGTCGCTCGAGCGGGCAAAATTGATGGACGAGTACGTCAGCCGTAGTAGGTTCAGAGACGATGTGTACATATGCAGCAGGTTTGTTGACATGTACACAAAAATGGGGAACGTGCACTGCAGGTACTCTAAGCTCAGGCTCATTTGTCGAGGTTGAAGGCAACGGGCAGAAACTCACGATGACACTCAAGAAAGTCTACTCGACCAGAAAACTTGTTGCCTTAAGCTCGTCCAATGTTATGAATACCATTCATAGGATTGCTTTTTATTTAGCAAATAATTGTCTGAGCAGGCTAGTTTGCTGAGAAGCTATTACCATAGTTGTTTGTTATAGTACATACAGTTATAATCGATGAAAATGTATTCAACCTCTATTTTTTTTTTTCTTGGTATTTAATCAACAAATGTATAGCTAATATTTTTTCTATATTTAACATCATCTTTGTCCATTGCCATGACATGGGAATGTCAACTAACCATCCCCTTCAAAGTTTACTTTTCAAAGTAATATGAACTTCGCCTGATAACATCAAACTCATGAGCCTGCGTTTATGTACGACATATTACTTCGTCTGATAATATCAAACTCATGAGTCTGAGTTTATGTGCGAGTTTTATGTCGCCAGATGTACATAGTTGTAACCTGATCAAAAGAGAGAACATCTTGAGGCTTTACAAACAGAAAGAAATTGAACTGTAACCTTATCAAAAGAGCCAAAAATAATTTCACATAACATTTTGAGGCTTTACAAACAAAAAGAAATTAAACATCGTAAAACCATATACTGAGCATGTTCATGAAAAAAAAAATATACTGCTCCATGAAAAAAATATACTGCTCCATGAAAAAAAATATACTGCTCCATATACTGCTCCATGAAAAAAAAATATACTGCTCCATGAAAAAAAAAATATACTGCTCCATGAAAAAAAAATATACTGCTCCATGAAAAAAATATACTGCTCCATGAAAAACCATATACTGCTCCATGAAAAAAAATTTATACTGTTCCATGAAAAAAATATATACTGCTCCATGAAAAAAATATACTGCTCCATGAAAAACCATATACTACTCCATGAAAAAAAAAATATACTGCTCCATATACTGCTCCATGAGTTCATGAAAAACCATATACTGAGGTCTTTGGGCATTATACTGCTCCAAATCGAATATGACTCGTCAACTTCAAAAGCAAATACCACATAATAAAAAAAAATAGGACATAATTTGGTCGAATACAATTTCAAATAGGAAAAATACAGAAGCCCGAGTCGAAAAGAGTCGAAAAGAACGACAAATACAGGTTTTTTATCCTGGGCATATTTCTGAATTGCTAGACAACTTTGGGGCATAGAAAATACACACCAACCGAAGAAATTCTTCTACTATTGATGACAAACATACCTGCACAGGCAACAAATGTAATTATATTAGAGATACTAATTACGATGCTATTCATTAACAAGATATAGAAGATATAGAACACAAAGTAGTTTTTAGAGCTATGGAAAGCAATGATAAAGATTCACCTGCAATGGCCTTAATGGCCACAATTGGTCTCATCAAAAAACAGAAAACGTACATAATTGCCTACACAAAGAAAAGCAACCATTCAGAAAGGTACTAGTGGCAGAACCCAATTAGTGGAACACAAATACAGAAACAGAACACTCATTCTCAAGCACATAAAATTAGCATATACAACTAATAAATCAGAAAATATAAAAATTAAAAATGAAAAATATAAATTTAAAACAACGAATAACCCAGATTAAAAGGCCTCTTATATATCCTCAGTCCAAAGCCTAGAAATCAAATTCAACCTGGAATAAAACAGCAAACAAAAAAAAATTTATGGCCAAAATAATCGAAACTTGCAATAAATTAAATTTTTAGATTACCAACCATCATTTTTTTCACTCCTTTTATTGGACTGGAAACACTCGCAGCTCTCACCCCGAATTTTCGTGCCTGTATAGAAATATTACGCATCATCAAAAGACAAGCAACAGATAAAGCACATGATAACACATAGAAATATAGGAATATATATTTGAATGATCAATCATTAATCTTACAAGTCACAACCATACCAGTCAATGTCGTCATCACTATCAGAAGTGTTGCTTTTTTCAGAATCATCTACACTACTACAATAGTCAACCAGGGTGTCATCAGGGTCATCTTCTTCAATGACATCATCTATGTTTACGAGCTCTGCAATATCCGGTAGTGTTTCTATCATTGATTCCTCAATATCTTGAGAATCCACGTCATTCCTACCTAGTGATTCTAATTCATCAACACTAACTTCAAGTGCATCATTTGCTTCATTCTCTTGGTATACCCCATCTTCCACAGAAAACAAATCATTAGGGCCTATTTCATCATCTGACATCTCATCAACATCATAGACATGCCTATGCTGGAATGGTTGCACTACTCGCCAGTCACTTCCTAATTTAGGATCACTAATGTAGAAAACTTGTCTAGCTTGATTAGCTAATATGTAAGGGTCGTTCTCATACCATCTTTTGGTAATCCGAACACTCACAATATTGCCCTCTTTTTGTAACCCTTTTTGTTTTTTGCCCCCAAGATCAAACCATTCACATTTGAATATGGTAATATTCCTATCTTTCACATAGTCAAGCTGAATTATATCAGATACAACACCATAAAATTCTAGTGTATCTTCACCGTGGTTACCCTCCACAGAAATACCGCTATTTTGGGTATTACGACGACTATCACGGTCTTTCGTTAGAAATCTTACGCCATTGACAATACATCCAGCGTACTTTCTAACACATTTGCTTGGGGCACATGCAAGTGAATACAAAGATTCATTTGCTTCTGTTGGATTCTCGTGATACAAATGGGTCATCTGAATGAATAAGATAAAATATCAACTAATTAAATAAAAATTTAATTAAAACGAAAGAAAGAGTAAAGATAAGACGATGAATTATTTTGTATTTGCAAGGCCTTTACATGTTTTCTGAACCACGAAGGAAATTTTTCTCTATGCTCTTCGTTTATGTTTTCACAACCAGCTAATAATAGCTCCTGTATGTGCTTCCTGCATTGAATATAGTTATTTAAGAAAAAGTAAAGTGCAATAATATTATATGTATATGTAAAATATAATTTTATACTTACTCAATATAAGGTTGAACCTCTTCACAATTCTGAAAGACAAACCATTGTACCGTGTTAAACTCTTCCTTGGATAATTCAACAAGTGTTGTTGCTCCAAAGTGGCGACATTTTGCAGAAAAGATTGAAAGGCTATCATCAACTGTTATATCACAATTTCTATCATCTCTGTTAAATCTAGTCTCAATTCCCCGCAAGTACATGGAGCAAAAAGTTAACGACTCCTTTGCAATGTATGTTTCTGCAATAGATCCTTCCGGATGAGCTTTATTTGTTACACCTTGCTTCAAGTCGCCTAAAAATCTAAAAAAATAAATAAATATATATTATTAAAAACATTTGCAAGAAGAAGTTATAAATAAGAAGCTCATAGTTTAATATAAATTACCGTTCAATTGGAAACATCCATCTAAATTGAACCGGGCCTCCTACCAATGCCTCATTTGGCAAATGGATTGGCAAATGAACCATGACGTCAAAGAATGCAGGAGGATATATCTTCTCTAGTTTGCACAATATCAAACAAATATCATCTCTCATTTTCTCCAATTCTGTTTTTTTCAACTTCCTACAGCATAACCGTTGAAAGAAATTGCCTAATTCAGCCAATACCTCGCATACTTCTTTATTTAAGGACCCACGAATCCCAACAGGAAGTATTCGTTGTAAGAGAATATGGCAATCATGACTCTTTAATCCGGATATCTTTTGATCACTTGAACTAACACAACGAGAGATGTTGGATGCATAGCCATCAGGAAACTTGACGGACTTTAGGAATTCACAAAAGTCACGTCTTTCTTTCTTTTTCATTACATAACAAGCAGCAGGCATCACATGTTTTCCATCACCTGAATTGATCAAGTGCAACTCTTTGCGAATTTTCATGTCCTCCAAATCTCGTCTGGCATTAAGTGTATCTTTTGTTTTCCCTTCTGCACTCATTAAGGTTCCTAAGATGCTCTCACATATATTTTTCTCAATATGCATTACATCTAAATTGTGCCTTAATTTCAACTTACTCCAATAAGGCAAATCAAAGAAAATGCTGCGTTTAGTCCAATTTAACTCCTCGGGGTGTCGCTTCCTTTTTTTGTTGACATGCTTCCCTAGAGTTACATTTTGTAATCCTCGTAGCTGCATTAACACATCCTCCCCACTTAAATCTTGAGGTGCCTCATTGTCTTCTCTTTTTCCATCAAACTTCTTACTTCTCCTCCAAGGATGATCTTTCGGTAAGTAGCGTCGATGTCCCATGTAACATATCTTATTACGCAATCTCAAAGAATGGGTCTTCTCATTGCAAGTGGGACAGGCCAGGTAACCTTTTGTGCTCCACCCAGACAAATCCCCATATGCTGGAAAGTCGTTTATTGTCCACAAAACGGCAGCATGTAAATTGAAAGTTTCTTTACGACGAACATCAAAGGTTTGTGCACCATCAACCCATAATGTTTTAAGCTCTTGAATCAGTGGTTGTAGGTAGACATCAATGTCTTTTCCAGGTGACTTCTTTCCAGGAATAAGCAAAGATAACATAAAGAACGGTTGTTTCATGCAATCCCATGGGGGGAGATTTAATGGAGCTAGAACTACTGGCCACATGCTATAAGTGGTACTCAAGTTTCCAAATGGATTAAAACCATCTGTAGATAAAGCAAGTCGAACATTTCTAGGATCTTTTGCAAACCAAGAGAACTCTCTATCAAAATCTTTCCACGCAAGGGAGTCCGCAGGATGCCTCATATAGTCATCATCAATGCGTTTCTCTTTATGCCATACCATTTTCTTTGATACTTTCTCAGACATGAAAAGGCGTTGGAGTCTGGGTTTCAAAGGAAAATACCTTAAAATCTTTTCTGGTATCTTCTTCCCTTTGCCGTCGTTAACTTTCCACCGAGAGGTTCCACAAATAGGACAACTTTCCAGGTTACTATTCTCATTCCAGAATAAGGCACAATCGTTTTTACAAGCATGAATGCACTCATATCCTAATCCAAGATCTCGCAAAAACTTTTTAGCCTCATAATAAGAACTTGGAAGTGACTCTCCCTCCGGTAAGGCTAATTTTATCAACCTCAATAACATGTCAATGGCTTTATTACTCAGTTTATTATACACTTTCAAGTGGAGCAATTGGATGATAAAAGATGTCTTTGAGATTTTCTCACATCCTGGGTACAATTCTGCTTTGGCATCTTTCATCAATGCCTCAAGATATGCTGGGACTCCACCTGTATTTATATTATTGCCATCGTGTGTATCAGGTTGATAATACTGTTCCCCAAGGTCAGATAACATGTCGTTGACGCCATCGTCTTCATATTCTTCATGATTTTGGTGCACTGACCCAGAATGACGTTTATCTCCCACATTAGCTTGCTGACTCCCTCCGTTACTTGAGGTTGGTTCACCGTGATAAAACCACGTGACGTATCCTGGATCTATCCCATTCATCAAAATATGACTTTTAACAGTCTTTTGATCTTTACTAGATAAGTTCAAGCAGCTTGTACATGGACACCGAATCTCGCATTCCACTCCCAATTGAGTTTGTACAAATCTCTATGTAATCTTTTGTCCATTTTCTAGCACGCATCCAACTCTTGTCCATCCTCTGTTCTTACATATAAATAACAAAAAACCAACCATTTATTTAAACTTGCATCAACAAAAAACTCATTGGGTTTGATATGAATTTACAATAAACCAGGATAATTAAATGCTAAAATTTTCGTTTTGTTCTTATGTAAAAGTTACAGAATAGTAGAAGCCTATATATCCCATAAAACGAAGGTGGTCAGACATATCTGGCGAGTACAGAACAAGAGAATGAAAAGCTAGCCTCACTATACCGATCATGGCTTCTGCACCTAAACACATCCCTTTGGTACTATCAATAATGTAGACTTTTCTAATTTCTTCGGACTATGAATCAATGACTATTTTCTGAAAAAAAAAATAAAAATTGTGAGTACCTTTGCCGGATAAAGATGGGTACAGACCCGAATTTGTAAGAGGCTAGGTTGAACCTATTCCTACCACGCCCACCCTGGTTGCTGATAAAAAAGCACGAGCCAAGGAGATGCTAGCCGCTAGGTCTCCGTGGAAATTTTCTACGGCAAATCGGCTTGATGCCTGGAAAATTGTAAGACTGAGAGTGCGAATTTCAAGCAACCAATTTGCGAATGTGAATTTATTCAGACGGAGAGTGTAAATTCGAAACAAATAATCTTGGAATGTAAATTTGTGAAACTGAGAGTGCAAATTCAATGGAGAATTCGAACGTAAAGGTGCGAAGAAAAGCTGTTTGTACTGTGCGAAATTTTGTGTGTTTTGTACCGTGCTAATTTGCAAGTCTGCGAAGTGTTCTGTACTTTGTACTGTGCGAAGAGTTTGGGACTTGATCAATTGAGAGGGAGTTTTAATTAAGATTTTAGAGATTTTCTATAATTTTATTTAATAGTTAAGGCCATTGTCAAATCTAACCGAACCGAGCTGAGCCAAAAGTTTTCGAGCTCGAGTTCGTCTATTTTTTCTAACATGTTCGTGTTTGTTCGTTTAACAAATCGAACAAATATTTTTATTTGGTTCGTTTGTTAGGTTTGACAAGTTTGTGTTCGTTCATTTATATAATCGAACTTGTTCACGAACTGTTCGAATTTTTCAAATTGTTCGACAATTTCATGGCTTGACGAAACAAATCTTGAACGAAAATTAATGTTTGAGCCATTTTAGGGATTATTGAAGTAAATTAATGTCTTCATAACTTATATGTATAATAATCATATATTAAATATATATTTATATATATATACATGTATAAATCGATTTTCGGTCCGGTTGGTTAACCGTTCACTATTATCCAAACCGAACCGAAAATTATTATGTTAATAAAATGCAAACCGAAAACTGAATCAAATTTTCGGTTCAGTCAAAAACAACTAATCGAACCGATTTGAACCAGTCCAATATTTTTAATAATTTATTTAATAAATTTAACAATATTTTTTTTATTTATATAAGAAATATTATTAACCGCAATATTATTGGTTTATCGCAACACACCTTGAATTTTCAACCGAACCAAAATTTGATTTTTTTTTTTTTTTTGGAACAAAAGAAATCTTAATTTTGTTTACTTTTTTCAATAAATTTCAAATTCTGCTCTAAGGAAGATCTCGGACCCAAATCATGGCTTGACGAAACAAATCTTGAACGAAAATTAATGTTCGAGCCATTTTAGGGGTTATTGAAGTAAATTAATGCTTTTGTAACTTATATGTATAAATAAAAATATATTAAATATGATATATATACACACACACATGTATAGATTGATTTTCGGTTTGGTTGGTTAACCGTTCACTATTACCCAAGCCGAACCCTAAATCTAACTGTTAATAAAATGCAAACCGAAAACCGAATCAATTTTTCGGTTTAGTCAAAAAACAACTAATCAAACCGATTTGACCCAGTCCAATGTTTTTAAAAATTTATTTAATAAATTTAATAATATTTTTTTATATAAATAAAAAACACATATTTAATTATAATGTATATGCTAAAGTTATTAATTAGCTTACATATTTGAATGATTTAAATTGTCATACTATTTAATTAAAAAAAATGTATATAAATTTTACTATATACAATATTATGCCCATTAAGGAGAAAAATAAAATCTTATCGTAGAATAGCCTCTCCCTCCCTCAATGAATCCCTAAATCGCAGAACACCTAGCCTCTCCCTCCCTCAATGAACCTAGTCGAAATTCAGATCACTACACCGCAAAAGCCCAAAAATCTCGACACCAATAATCAAATTTCGATCTCATCTCCCAATTTCAACCCAAAAACTGCATCAATTTCACGAGAGAATATGAATTGAATACTCCGCCATTGATGAAGTCTGCCACCTGGTGCTCGAAACGGTGGCGAGGACGAGGACGGAGGCGGCGATTGTGTGTTATACAAAGGTCTACGAGGCGGCGGAGGGTGAGGTTTGGGGGTGGAGAGAGCGGACGACCGCGTTTGCAGCGTGGAGTATCAGGTGTTGTGACCGAGTGACAGCCACTTCTCGATGGAGTTCAGGTCGTCTGTACCTCCAGTATAGAGGCTCGTCACGCCCATGGTTATCGGGTACCACAGGTTCGGGGAGTTCTATACTCATATGAATCATCCTTATTTTTCGGTTTTTTGTTGTAAAATTTAGCTTAATTAATTTTATTGTTTTTGTTCTAAAAATTCGCTTAATAAGGGTAATATGGTTATCTTTGGCCAATCTTATTCACTAAAACATTGGCGGAATTTTTTTTTGATTTGGCGCTCACTGCCTCGTTTCATTTTTGGTACTCTTATCTATTTAAGGTAGATAGAGACTGAATTCAATTTGATCGTATCTTCTGCTATAATCTCTCGGCTCCCTCACTCTTATAAATCCAATATTAGGCTAACAATCAACAAATTATAACCCGCCTTCTCTTATCAGTCTCTTCTGGAAGAACTAGAGGTCTGAATACTCTAAGTTTTATCTTGCTTCTTTATGTTTTACAGAATTTTTTACCCAATAGTAGATTGTTTGGTTGTGCCTTACATTAAGGTTGAATAATTAATTACTTGCATATGGTATTCATTCTTTCTGATGGATTTTTTTTTACATCAGACTTTAATATATATATATTTTTTTTGTCTCGTACAGATTGTTTCAAATGGCTCCTGGATTAGTTCGTAATCCAAAACCAAGAATCATACCAAATAATTCTCGGCAGATTCTCATGGAACACATAACAGGAGGTTTAACAAGGAATAAAACCCGACAATCCGAGAAAACCGAAATGGCATCAGACAAAGTGAACAAGGGATTGCCAATAACAGATGGTTCGTCTATAGGAAGCAAAACTGCGAATCCGACGTTCGAGGGAAACATGCCAACTAATCAGCCTCCTCAAACTCATCAAAAGGAGAACACTCTTATGCCAGAAGTTCAGACTCCTCAAACTCAAACTCAGCACAAGGAGAGCACTCTTTTGCAAGAAGTTCAAACTCAGCAACAAGAAGAGAGGACTCGGCAAAATCAAAGTCAGCAAAATGGAAGCACACTTCATTCTCCATTACAAGAGGGAAGTCAACATACTCAATCACCTCAGGCAGATATCATTGGTAAGAATCTCCAAAACCGTTGCGATTTTACAGTTGCAAAAATATGATAAACATGCTGTAGTTGCCGTATGTAATAATTTGTTGTTGAAAATCCGATTACTTGGCGTCGGAGTAATGTGTGCTCATTCATATTGTTGGTGTGACATATGTGCCTGTTAAGTGGTAGTGGCAATTGTTGGTGTGATAATTGATAGATTCTTCTACGTGGTTGATGTTTTGTCCATGTTAACAACAATGAGTAACTTGGTGGGTGGATTTACCTGGTGGTTTATAAGAGATGGTTTATAGGTTTACCTCTATTTCTAATGTGGTTTGTCTTATTATAGTCTGAAAATTTGTTCTGTAGAATTCATTAGTTTCACCTCGGTTATTTGCTAAATGTTGATAAATGTGTAATTCCAAGAGAGAAGAATGGCCAGAGGTGCAATGCAATATTCAAGAACAATAGCTACTGCAAAATCTTCATGGAAAAAGTTTGCTGCTATCTTCATTATCTACAGTTCTAAATGATTTATTGTATCTGAAACAAATTTTTAAGCACTGTGTTTTTGTTCTTTCTTCTGCTTTGTTATGTTAGGAGTAGGTGGCCAAGTTGGTCGTTGAGGGAAATCCTTGTTGTGATTAGCCAGTTTACTAACTACTATCTAGTTTAGACTAGATAGGATTGTAATGTAATCAGTTGTGGACATTTGCTTGAGTTTAATGCATTTTGTTTTCGTTTTGAAAAAAAAATATATAGTTTGAAACTCCAGTGATTTGTATGATATAAAAAACATGACTGCTCTGCTCATTTGAACCAAAATACATGTTCCTGGTGGTTTATAAGGGATTGTTTTGTAAGTTTATCTCTGTCTCTAATGTGGTTTGTCTTATTATAGTCTAAAAATTTGTTCTGTAGAATCCATCGATTATTTGCTAAATGTTTATAAATGTGTCATTGAATCTAGTTTGATTATAAATGTGTCATTGAATCTAGTTTAAAACTCCAGTGATTTGTATAATATCAAAAACATGCTTGCTCTCCTCTTTTGAATCAAAATAAAAATACACGTGTCTGGTGGTTTATAAGAGATGTTTTACAATTTTATCCATGTTTCTAATTTGGTTTGTCTTATTATAGTCTGAAAATATGTTTTGCAGAATTCCTCACTTTCACCTCGGTTATTTGCTAAATGTTGATAAATGTGTCATTGAATCTAGTTTGAAACTCCAGTGATTTGTATAATATCAAAAACATGCATGCTCTGCTCTTTTAAATTAAAATACATGTGCCTTTGTCTTTCAAAGTTCAATAAATTACAATCTTATGAGTGTGATGCTTTTGACTAATTAAAATAATTGAGTGGTGTATATGCAGCTTCCAATACCACCATTAAGAAAAGACGTGGACAAACTATGGGCAAAGGCATTATGAAAGCATTCCAGGCTTGCGGGAAAAAAATGAAGGTAACCGTGGATCCATCGATAGGAAGACCTAAAAGTAGAGATGAGTCTTCAAAGTTTTCTAGTCAAATTGGTGTAGTCACCCGAGATGTCCTTCCGGTGCCAGTAAGGTGGAAAGATGTCGATGAAGAAAAAGATCTTCAACCTGGCATTGATCATATAAAGGTAAAAAGTAGAAACACTTTTCAAGTCGCATGAATACATTATTTATATCACCTTAAATAATCTCATTTTTATTTGTGTAGATCCACATGGATATTAATTTGGATGATCCGGGTGTGAAACGTTGCGTGATTGATAGAGTCCAAGCTAGTTCACGGCAAAAACGTTACAGACTACATAAACATTACAAGAAATATTCGTCTCATGAAGAAGCTAAGAATAACAAGCCCTCTTTTTGTGCTAGTCAAGAAAACTGGGAAGAAATGTGTGAGCTTTTTGCTTCGCCTAAATTCAAGGTAATGCATTATAATACTATTCTTCTATTTTGCATATTAAATTTGTAGTTTTCATATTTTTAGTTTTCTAGTATCCAATAACATTACTTATGATTTGACAGCACCAAAGTTCGATTAATGTGACGAATCGACAAATGTTGCGTGCTCCACATGTCTCGGGCCGAACACCTTTTACTGTTCTTCAACATGAAATAGTAAGTTTATGTTGAAGATATTAATTTATTTATGATCATTAGTTCTTTTTTTTTCTTTTTGAATTTAAACTCTTTATGCTTACTTTTATAAATTCTTGTAGTCTGAGAAGGAGATGAATGGAGGACCACTAGATATGATTGAGCTTTATAAGCGTACGCATTATAAGGAAAAAGGTGGTTGGTCGACAAAAGAGGCAGAAGAAAATTGGGTAAATTGCATGCACAATCTATTATTCTAATTGTAGAAATGAATATCAATATGATTATATAGTTTTTATTTGTATTTGTTAGGACTTGATGATATCAAGGCGAGAAAAATATTCTGAACAAGGCGCTGAGAAGAGTGCACAAGATATACTTCTTGAGGTTCTTGGCCATGGAGCTGGATATATAAAAGGTTATGGGTATGGCCCGAGGCCGCCAAGTAGACGCAAAGCATATGACTCGAATGGTCAGAAGGAACTTCTAGAGACACAAGAAAAGCTGCGGGAGAAAGAGTCTGAAGTGATTGAGCTTAAGGACCAAGTTAGTGATTTGAATGCAAAAGTAGACAAACTTATGGCTTTTATGGCTGCCAATGGGAACATAATTTGAGATTGTTAGCTTTGTTGTTATTATTATTATTATTTTATTTGGAACATTTTGAGATTGTTAGTTCGTTTTTTTAAGTTTTTAATTAGCAAAATTATTATTATTGTCGTTTTTTAATTTGTCATATTTTATTTATAAAGATTTTGTCACTGTATTTTCTTTTTCATGACAATTGTTTAGAGTGATGATAGTTTTTGTCACTGTATTATATATTTCATGACAAATAAAGTTATCACTAAATATATGCAATTAATGACAGTTATTATATTTGTAATAGCGACAAATTTTAAATTGTCATTAAAAATATTTTTTTTCACAACATGTAATCGTGGTGTATTGTTTGGATTTGTCACTATATGAAATTTTAAAATGACAATAAATTTTGTCACTAAATATTTACCCTTTAATGACAACTTATGTTGTCATTATATCTCAAGCTTTTGATGACAATCTTTTTTTTCGTAATCAGAGAGATAAGAACTTATGACAAAAGAATTCGTCGTTGTTGTATATTTTTGGAGACGATGAATATTTTGTCACAACTATTTTTTTGTGACACTTTTGGTATCGTCATATTTAAAATTTATTTTTGTGACGACCAATATTTTGTAATTATAAAACAACTCTTTCATGACGAATTCTATGAAATATGACAATTATTTTAACGAATAACCACAAATATATTCGTCATTGAAATTTTATAAATTAGACAAAAAAAGAAAATTCGTCACTAAACAATAATATTTAGATGACAAATTTGAGTTTTTGTCATTTAAAACTTGATTTTTTATGACGAAATAATCATTTACCTGACAAAATTTTCATAATAAACGTGACGAAATTATTGTCACGAAAAATGACCAAATAACATGACGAAACTGATAAACGTCATTAAAAGTTAAACATTAGGTGACAAATTTGAAATTTGTCACCTATACCTAATATGACGCAGCTACGGTGACGATCGCTGTGACGATAAATTTTTGTCATCAATATACTGTTGTGACGAAAAACAAGGTTTACATGACGATTTTTTTCGTCATGTTTTCTGAAATTTCTTGTAGTGACTTTACGCAAGGAAATCCTGACTGAGGCCCACAGTGCGCCATATTTAGCCCACCCTGGGAGTACCAAGATGTATCACGACCTGAAAAGGTCGTTCTGGTGGCGAGGAATGAAGAGAGATGTAGCAGACTTCGTGAAGAAGTGCTTGGTCTGTTAGCATGTAAAGGCCGAGCACAAGAGTCCCATAGGTCTGCTACGGCCACTTGAGATTCCCAGCTGGAAGTGGGAAGAGGTTACCATGGACTTCGTCACGGGACTACCTAAGTCGTCTGAGCATCATGACGCGATTTGGGTAGTGGTGGACAGGCTGACGAAAGTCGCGCATTTCATGCCTGTGGCGATGACCATGACGATGGATCAGTTTGCCGAGATATATACCCGTGGTGTTATTCGACTCCACGGAGTGCCCATTACGATCATCTCCGATCGAGATCCCAGATTCACCAGTCGATTCTGGGAGAGTTTGCATGAGGCAATGGGCACCCAGTTAAAGTTTAGTTCGGCTTACCATCCAGAGACGGACGGCCAGTCCGAGAAGACGATCCAGACGCTCGAGGATATGCTCCGAGCCTTAATTCTGGACAGAGGTGCTAAGTGGGAGAAGTGGCTGCCACTAGCTGAGTTCGCCTATAACAACAGTTATCAGGCATCTATTCAGATGGCTCCCTACGAAGCACTTTACGGCCGCAAGTGTCGATCGCCCCTGTATTGGGATGACGTCGGAGAGCGACGAGTACTCGGTCCAAAGTTGATCGAGGAGACAGCTGAGCAGGTAGCCTGGATCAGAGAGAGGCTCAAGACAGCTCAGAGTCGGCAAAAGTCCTCAGCCGACAAGCATAGACGAGAGATGCACTTTGAGCCCGGAGATCATGTATTCCTGAGGGTTCGACCGATGAGAGGTGTCGTTCGCTTCGGGAAGAGAGGGAAGTTGCATCCTCGCTATATAGGCCCGTTCGAGATTCTCGAGCGAGTGGGCGAAGTCGCCTATCGATTGGCTCTGCCTCCCGAGTTGGCTGGCGTGCACAACGTGTTCCACGTTTCGATGCTACGCCCATACGTGTGCGATCCCGAGCATGTGCTTCAGCACAGCGAGATTCAGCTTCAGCCAGATTTGACTTACGAGGAGCAGCCAGTAGCAGTTCTGGATCGAAAGGTCCTTCGGCTCAGGAACCGAGACGTTCCCCTCGTTCGTATCAGATGGAATCGCCATAGAGATTCAGATGCCACTCGGGAGCGCGAGACAGACATCAGAGCTCGTTTTCCAGATTTTCAGTTCTGATATGTACCCAGTTGTATATATTTTCAGTTCTTGTATGTATTTCTCCAGTTTTGTATTTCCGAGGACGGAAATATTTTAAGGGAGATAGATTGTAATACCCAGTTCTGTATTAATAAAATGACAGTTTTTAGTTCCCAGTTGAACCATTTCTTTTTATTAATACTGCTCGTCTTGAGTTCCGAGCCCAGTTATCAGCTATTCAATCTCAGTTATTAATTCCGGTCCATTTATATTAGTAATGGATTTTATTCAGTCGGAATTAATTATTCCAGTTGACGAATAATCGAAACCTAGTATGTTTCGATAAATCGTACAAGTCAAGCCGTGTCCGGAACCGAGTCGTTCGGTCACGAGTATCGCGCCTAGTTGCGCCTAGCCAATTCTCGAGCCCTAGTAGTCTCGAGTCTTGTTCGAGCCCTAGCCGTGCTCACAGCCTTACTTAGAATATTTTCTAAGTATGAGATCATTTTTATCAAGTCTTGGATATCATTCCCTCGGCCTAAGTAACCCCGCACCGAGCTCGTGCACGGGTCTGAGTCCTCGCGCCCTAGTGTCGCGTGCCTCGCCAGGCCGCGAGTGCCCAAGTCATGGTTAGTGGTGTGGCATAAGTTTTCTAAGTATTTTTGGGTTCCTTTTTGTGCCACAAGTTTAGCCCTAGCCAAGTGTCTCATGATCGGCCCGAGTCCCTAGTGTCGCGCCCTAGCGCCCGCGCCCTAGCCTCGCGCGAGTCAAGCATGGTGGCCCAAGTCATGGCCAAACACCTTTGGAATTTTCTAAGTGTGGAGAGTTTTATTTCCAGCCCTATGCATGTGGCATTCTCGGCCCAAGCCTTTTAGCACGCGCAGCCCAGCAGTTCCCGCGCCCAGCTCGCGCCCAGGGCCCAGCAGCGCCCAGGCCCAGCGCCAGCAGCGACAGCCCATCATTTGGAGCCCAATTCTTGAAATTTCGGCCCACTTCCTTCCATGACCCAATGCTGCGTGTATTAAGGACTTAATGAGGGTCATTTAGGGCTAAGATGTCCCTAAGAAAGTGTTAAGGAAGTCAGCCTATGATTAAGCCAAAGTGGAGCATGTGCTTGTGGAATATTTTATTCAAGTGTGTAAGGCATTGTCCCCCACTACCTCCTCCTCCACCTTGGGACCGACCAGACCTGCTCTCCATCATTTTTTAATGCCTTGGTCAGTCAAGATGCCCCTGCCAACCCTCCAAGTTCGTGCAAACAGCCCCAAACCATGTCCCCATGCACATGTGATGTGTGTGTGTCTCCACTTTGAGCATTGTTTTCTCCGCCCATGCATTTCCCTTATAAGGCCACCTTCAGCTGAGTGTTAGAGCTCTTGGATACTCATAATTTTCGAGCATAACACTTAGCACATTGAGGGAAAACAAGAGAAAAACCGAGAGCAAGCCAAGGCAAGCCTAGCCGCGCGCGCGTGTGCCCCGGGGAAGAGGAGTGCTCGTGTTCAGCTTGTTCTAGCCTAGTTATCTCGGGGTTTATCATTATCCAAGCATTGTTTGGATTTTTCTAAGTCCCTTGAAGCTATCCTCCTCAGCCATTGAATCCTCCTAGCCGAGACCAAGTTCCTAGGGCCGCGAGATCCCCGAGCAAAGTCCTTTGGCACCATTTCGACTTTTGAGCAAGGTTAGCTCGTGCCAACCATTTTTCCTATCTTATTCATGATAAAATAAGAATTATCATGTGGAAAATGATGCCATGCATGTGAGATATAAGGAGATATGAATTTTTGATCATATGAGCCCTAAATTCGTAAGTTTATGTACATGCATGATATGGCCGAGATTAGTATCTTAAAAATCCTCAAAAATCATGAGTATGACATGGTTAAAACAGTTTCATGCTTTGAGTTCATTTGTTCGGTCAATTTGTTAAGTGAAATCGAGCCATTTTCACCCCCGAACCTAAGTATATGTGCATGCATGTATTGACCAATGTTCTAGCCTCATTAGCCATGATTTTTGATGTATATCATTCGGCCCTAGGTCAATTTTCATGTTGAGCATGTTCATTTTTGTGCCCTAGGGTGGCCTCGTGCCTAATCGGCCCTATAAGCCCACCACCAAATCCAACCGAGGTCCCTCAGTGACTTTTGGCATTTTTGAGCATTTTATGTCATATTAGGTTGATTTGGTTCAGTAGTCCCCGGCAAAGTTGCCGGAAGTTTGGCAAAGGACCGGCTAGGGTCACCAGCCGCGCCAGTCGCGCGTGCCGTGCCCGTGCCGCGTCGCAGGGGCCAGGCAGTGCCCCTGTCCGTGCCCGCGCCTAGCGCTCGCGAGGCACCGCAGTCCCCAGTGCACGTGACAGCGCCCAGCCGCGCCTGTCCGTGCCAGCCCGCGAGGTCTCAGCGCCAGTCGCGCCAGAGCACCTCCGACAGCGCCCGGCAGCGCTGTCCCAGTGTCATGCACGCGTGATCCCGAGCCAGTCGCTCGTACCACGCGGAGTCGACCTCGGGTCGTGCCAGCAGCGCACCCGAGTGTCCAGTGCCGTGCTGTAGTGACCCCGAGTCAGGTCCAGAGGCCTCGGGACGTGCCCAGCAGCACGCCCGAGTAGTCAGTTAGCCCGGGACGTGCCCAGCAGCATGCCCGCGTGCCCAGGGTCGCCCGGTAGCACCCTGACAGCCCTAGCCGCGCCCGAGCCGCGCGAGTAGTGTCTGGCCACGTCCGTTCTCGCGCCAGTCGCACTCGGGTCGTGCCAGCCGCACGCCCAGTGCCCAGTCAACCCGGGTACGCGCCAGTTCCCGCGTCCCTCGTGCTCGACCGTGCCCAGCAGCACGCCAGCACACCCAGTGACTCTCGGTCGTGCCCAGCCGCACCTAGTGGCACCAGTCGTGCCAGGGCCCGTGCCAGCCGCACAGCCCGCGCCCAGCAGCGCCTAGTACCGTGCCCGGTCGCACCCAGCTAGTGCCCAGCGCCGTGCCATGGCCCCAGCAGGCCCGGCACGGGATCGAGCCCGGCCAGTCCGAGCAGCCCGTGACCAACCGGTCCAGTGTGACCCGGTGGTCCAACCGGGTCCGGTCCAGCCCGACCCGGTTCAGCCAGTTAGCGAACCGGCCGGTTTAGCCGGCGGTTCGAGTCCGTTTTGGTTCGTAATTTTCGGTCCGAGTCTTATTCCGAAATTTAAGTATTTTTCTGAGCCAAACCAGATCAGTTAAGCACATCAGTATTATTTCCGGACTTAGAATTATTTCTGTGAACCCTTAGAGCGTTCCTTTATATCCGGATGAGTAATCTGATAGTGTAGAGCATCCTAGCATATTTTTGAGCATATGACGAGCATAGTACTTAGTATATTGTTTGCTTATACTTTTATGTAGCTTGAGGAGTCAGCTACCAGCACAGCCGCACTTACTCATTTTCAAAACCGATCAGGTGGGGACCCAGTCTGGGTTATACATTGAGTTTAATAGTCGATATCACGTTCAGGTATGTATATGAGTTTTATCCACTTTGGGTTAAGGCCAAGTTTGCCTTCCCTAAGTTCTGGTGGTGGCCCAGTTTGCCCTAGTTATACCATCAGAGTGTGCACACGGTTACCGGCCAGAGTGTTCCGGGAGTTACCGGCCAGAGAGTTTCGGGAGTTTCAGTTTACTTATATATACCAGTTTGCGATATCATTATTAATATTGCTGTTTACTTTAGAATGGGTTTTTATGGAGTACAAGTGGACCGTACTCACTCCCACTTTATAATTTCAGATGATAGGGTCCGCGGGCAGGCGTGAGACGAGCTGTGGTGGTGGTGGTCGTGAGTTCCGCACGAAAGCTGTTCCCGGGACATTTGTTTAAACTGTTTTGTAAACTATTATAACCACGTATTTTAGACTTCCGCTATGCTTGCGTTTAATTTCGAACATGCATGACTTAATTATCAGACTTAAATAATTTTACCCGGTTCGCCAGTACGAACGGGTCCAGACTAATGTGCATGATTCGTAAAAATATAAACCTGATTTCTTTAAGTCTAAACCAGTCGTTAGACCTAGGTTAAAGAAACGGGTTTTTAAGCAGAAAAGTCCTTAGCAGCATCCCGAGATAGTTTGCAAATGATTTCGAAAAATTTATAAGCGTTTTCGAAAGAGTTAAAATTTGCGAAAATTTGGCCCTAGTTGGCGGGGTGTTGCATTGCCAAAAGCTAAGAGTATAGAAAATTTAACAGGAGAAGGGACAATTAATCATCTCATGCCTGACACTCGGTCAAGCTACTGCCATGGCTGCTGAATCTTGGGTTGAGGGTGGAGCAAAGAGACCCTCGTCATCGGTCGACTCACTTTCACTCGATGTCTCTCCGGTTTCCAACGGTACCTCTTTTTCTTCCCACAGACGCCGAGTTTGATCACAAAGCCATAGAAGTTAACCAAGTCTTCCTTCTTCCTGTTCCTATCCCTCTTTCCTTCCTCCAAGAGCTCTACGTAGAGTCTGTTTGCATTAACCTTCCATGCTGGCGGCAATGTAGTGAGTAACTTCCTGCAGCCATCCCAATTGGTGAGTGCGTCGTCCTTACGCCATTTCCTTGCTCTTTCCCAATGGTCGAGTACAGCTTGAATGTTCTCGCCAACGGACTTCCTCTCATCGTATACCAACTGGTTGACCTCCTTGATTCTCTTCACAGTGCGGTTGCCTGGTCCGAAACCCTTGTTGTATGCTTTAGCCACCAACTATTCAGCACAACCCGAACCATCACTTACGAGACAATATAATTATTAAGAGATATCTAGAGTTCGCTATGAAACACTAGAGTCCAAATCAATTAACAGTGGATAGATCCTATGCCCCAATTCATATCATATCATTTCATTTCAATAATCAGACAATCATAATCCATTCACACTTATTCATTAATCTCATACCTGAGTTGGCGAGGCACAACGGAAGTGAGTGGTCATAACTTACATCACATATTTTCACAGAGTCCACATTATTCAAGTATACCAGTCTACAGAAACGCAGACTGGCTCTGATACCAAAATGTAACGCCCCACTTTTATTTACCGAAAATCAGAATAAATTTTTCAAAGTTTATTTCAAAATACTCATATAAGGCGCTACTCATTTTCGAACATCAATACTTATCCAACTTTCCAATATTCAATCAAATATCCAACTTTCCGAGCCTGGTGCCCGAGCCCCCGCACTCGCGGCCATCTCACGCCCAAGACCACCCCAAGGCCTCGTCCGTGCCTTAGCATTAATTGCAAAATTTTTCTAAGTATTGGATGGCATCATGGGAGCCTTAGAAAATGATGTATTCGGCCCAAGACTCCATCCGCGCAGCCCAGCCCCGTCCTCGCGCCAGCCCGCATTGCCGCGCCCGTGTCCAGCGCCAGCCCAGCGGCAGCATGTGCTAGCCCACTTCTTGAGCCCATTTCCCATATTTTTGGCCCACTTTCCTCAGGGCCCAATTCAGGTGAGCATTCAGGACTTAATAAGGAGCTAATTAAGGTTAAGTTACTCTAAGCAAGTGATTAGCCAAGTTAACTAAATGGGTGCAAATAGTGGAGCATGGGTGTACCATTATTTTATTCCAAAGTGCAGCCCTTGTCCCCCATTTCGTGCACCTGCCATCAGACCTCAGTTCTAAAAACCCACCAAAGAAGTTACAAAATTCGTGCAAAGCATGCCCAAGGTCTTGGACCAAAATTCCATGCGCATGGGATGGCACTTCCCACTTGTTTTGTCTCCCACCATCCAGCCTTGTTAGCTCCGCCCAAACCAGGATAAAAGCAGTCCCTTCTAGTGAGGGAAGTCATAGAAAAACCGAGCCAAAGTCCTTAGGCCCTGCTCGCGGGCGCCCAGCTCGGGGAAGGAGAGGAGGCAGCCACCTCGTGTTCCAAGCCATTTCTCTCGAGGCTTAGACATTTCTAAGAGTTCCTTAGATTTTTATAAGATTTTTGAGACCACCAAGCTCGGCCAAATTCCACTCCAAGTCCACCTCAAGCTCCAAAGCCGCGCCTAGCCCATTCCAAGCCCTAGGTTTCGTTTCTTGCATTTTGGTGAAGGTTATTCCGAGGCAACTTCTTCCCAAAATTATTTTATGTCATTTTAAGATTTTTCATGTAGAAAAACTGAGCCATGCATGTGATTATATGTAAGTTCCGAATTTTTGAAGTTAATGGCCTTAAAAATGAAATTTTAGTTCCAAACATGTTAAAGCCGAGATGAGTAGCTAAATCACCCTTAAAAATCATGTGATTGATGATGTTAAGGTTTGAACAAATTTGGAGTTCATTACCTTAGTCACAATGCTCATGATTTTATGTGAATTTTCACTCCCGAGTCAAGCCAAGATGCATGCATTTTATGACCTAAGTATTAGCCCACATTGTCATCATTTTTGATGTAGTATATTTGGCCTTGAGTAGTTTTGTAAGTTATGTATGTTGGTTCGGACGTCAAGTGATCGTACGGGCCGTATAAGCCCTATCGAGTGAACATGCAAGTGGACCCGGGGTCCACTAGTGTTTTATGTGTTATTTGTGCTTATTTTATCATGCTAAGTTCATATGTCATGCATGTCACCAGAAATAGTCGCCGGAGGTCCGACAAAGGCCGGCCTTGGTCACTGGCCGCGCACATAGCGCGGCAGTGCCTGGCCCAGCGCTAGTCCGTGCCCGCGCCAGTGTGCGCGTGGCACCCGCAGCCCCAGTGCCCGCGACAGCGTGCCAGCAGCGCCTGTCAGCGTCGCACCCGAGGTCACGGCGCCCGTCGCGCCAACACCTCCGACAGCGCCCGGCC
>BKCP01008626.1:1842044-1889178 GCA_008636005.1 Striga asiatica | reverse complement strand
GTGCGCTGCTGGCACGACCCGGGGTCGACTCCGCGTGGCACGAGCGACTGGCTCGAGGTCACGCGTGCACTGACGCTGGGACAACGCTGTCGGGCGCTGTCAGAGGTGCTCTGGCGCGACTGGCGCTAAGACCTCGCTGGCTGGCACGGACAGGCGCTGCTGGGCGCTGTCGCGTGCGCTGGGGGCTGCGGTGCCTCGCGAGCGCTGGGCGCGGGCACGGACAGAGGCACTGCCTGGCCTCTGTGACGCGGCACGGGCACGACACGCGTGACTGGCGCGGCTGGTGACCCTAGCCGGTCCTTTGCCGAATTTCCGGCAACTATTCCGGTGACTACTGAACCAAACCAACATAATATGACATAATATACTCAATAATGCCAAAAGTCACTAAGGGACCTCGGTTGGATTTGGAGATGGGCTTATAGGGCCGATTAGGCACGAGGCCACACTAGGGCACGAAAATGAACATGCTCAACATGCAAAATGACTTAGGGCCTAATGATATACATCAAAAATCAATGCTATTAAGGGTAGGACATTGGCTATAGCATGCATGCATATAGACTTAGGTTCGGAGGTGAAAAGTCTCGATTTCACTTAACAAATTGACCGAACAAATGAACTCAAAGCATGCTAATCTTTTAACCATGTCATACTCATGATTTTTGAGGAATTTTAAGCCATTACTCTCGGCCATATCATGCATGTACAAGAACTTACGAAATTAGGGCTCAAACTTTCGAAAAACCATAACTTCACATAATGAACGTGCATGGCATCATTTTATCACATGATAATTCCTATTTTATCATGAAATAGCTGGGAAAAATGATGAACACGAGAGTAAAGGCTGAACCCGAGGTTAAAGGCTGAATTGAGGGGCTCAAAGTTTGAGTTTGTGCCAAGGTAGCCTTCTAGGGCTCACACGCGGCACTCGCGGCTTAGGGGCTGAACTCGAGGTTAAAGGCTGAATTGAGGGGCTCAACACACTTAGAAAAATCCAAATAAACCTTGGAAGATGCTAAGTGCTGAGAGACTTCGGCTGGAACAAGGTGGACGCGGGTCCTTCTCCTCCTCGTGTAGGCGCGCGCGCGGCAAGACAATGGGGAAGTGCTCTGGGTTTCTCAACCTTTCCCTCAATATGCTAAGTGTAAAATGTGACCAAGAGCTTCAACACTCAGCTGGGAGTGCCCTTAAATAGAGGGGATGGGCGGAGCTTACAATGCTCATGAAGTGGAGACATGAGTGCTCCTTCTCTCTTCACACGCGCAGGAGCATGGTGGCTGACCTTGGGACTGCCTTTGGTGGGTCTGGCAGCTGCATGGACTGACAAGGCACTCAGATGGTGAAGGGAACCATTCTGGTCCACTGGAGCATGGTGGGGGACAAGGCAAGTGCAAAGCATTAAAGAAATAATGTGCCCATCATGCACTACTTAGCCTTAATCACACTTTGACTTTCTTAATCCCTCTTAATGCCAACGTATGCTTAATTAACCACCAGAATTCTCCTTAACACTCGCATCATCTTGGACCTTCAGCATATGGGCCGGAACTCATGTCTTGGTCTAGGGAAGTGGGCTCACGCTAGGGCCTTTGGCGCGGACGGCTGGACTGGGCGCGAGGGGGCTGGACGCGGCACCTCTTGGGCTGCGACTAGGAAATCTTTGGGCCGAGGACACAACTAAGTAATGGCTGACAAGGGCCAATAATACTTAGAAAAAAATCACATGAATACTCGTCCATGACTTGGGCTCTCTCGGCACGGCATGAAATACTCGCGTGTGGACTTAGGCGCACATTCTTAGGGCTCGCCACTAAGGGACTTGGACCGAGCATATAGCACTTATAAGGGCTGACTTAAGAGCTCCTAACACTTAGAAAAGAAATCCCATAAGTGTTTGGCCATGAGTAGCACTCGCACTTGGTGAGGGGCGCGACCTTGGGCGCGAGGACTCGAACCTTTGCACGAGCTCGGTGCATGGTTCCTCTCGACCGAGTGACTTAGACTAGGGCTCGATAAATTAATCTCATACTTAGAAAATATTCTAAGTGAGGCTAGGAGCACAACTAGGGCTCGAACAAAACTCGGCACGGCTAGGGCCCGAGAATTGACTAGGCACGAACTAGGCGCGATACTCGCGACCGAACAACTTGGTTCCGGACACGGCTCGATTTAGACGATTTATCGAAACATACTCGGTTCCGATTATTCGTCAACTGAGATAATTAATCCCGACTGAATAAAATCCATTTCTGAAATAAATAGACCGGAATTAATAACTGAGATTGAATAGCTGAATAACTGGGCTCGGAACTCAAAGCGAGCAGTATTAATAAAAAGAAATAGTTCAACTTGGAACTAAAAACTGTCATTTTTATTAATACAGAACTGGGCTATTACATTAGCTGACGGGAAGCATAAGCTACAACCCTACCGTCTTGCATCAAAACACAACCTAGACCCTGCTTCGAGGCATCACTATAGACAGTGAAACCCTGTGTGGGCTCCAGAAGCGTCAACACAGGTGCCGTCGTAAGCCTTGCTTTGAGCTCCTGGAAGCTCGACTCACAACGACTACCCCACTCGAACTTCACCGACTTGCTCGTCAATCGAGACAAGGGTAGGGTAATCTTCGAAAACCCCTCGATGAATCGACGATAATAGCCTGCCAAACTGAGAAAACTTCGAACCTCGGTGGCATTTCTCGGTGTCGACCAGTTCCAAACTGCTTCAATCTTGCTCGGGTCTACTTCAATCCCTCTGGATGTGACAATGTGGCCTAGAAAAGCCACTCGATCGAGCCAAAATTCGCACTTTGAGAATTTGGCGTATAACTTCTCATGCCGAAGAGTCTCCAAAACGGTCCTCAAGTGCTCCTCATGCTGCTCTGGGCTACTGGAATAGACCAAAATGTCATCAATGAAGACGATAACAAATTGGTACAAGAATGGATGGAAGATACGGTTCATGAGATCCATGAATACCGCTGGCGCAATGCTCAAGCCAAACGGCATCACTACGAACTTTAGTGACCGTATCTAGTTTTGAAAGCGGTCTTGGCCACATCGGCCTCTCTGATCTTCAGCTGATGGTAACCAAAGCGGAGATCTATCTTGGAAAACACGCTGGCTCCTCTCAGCTGATCGAATAAATCCTCTATCCTGGGAAGCGGATACTTGTTCTTCACCATCAACTGGTTCAAATCCCGGTAGTCGATGTACATTCTCATCGATCTGTCCTTCTTCATGACAAAGAGGACAAGTGCTCCCCAAGGTGAAACGCTCGGTCAGATGAAACTGAGACCCAACAGCTCCTGAATCTGAGCCTTCAACTCCTGAAGCTCCTTAGGCGCCATGCAATACGGCGCTTTCGACACTGGCCAATTGTGAACTCCACCTGGCGGTTAGGTGGTCCTCCCGGAAGGTGATCGGGAAAAACGTCCACAAACTCACGAACGACGGGTATATCTCCGGGCAACAGCTTCTCCGAGGACTCCCCAACGATTTTGACAAGAAATCCCCGACAATCCTCTCTCTGCATGTACTTCGTCGCCTTCGCCATGGAAATAATGCGCGGTAGGGTTCGAGACTTTGTCCCGAAGAACGTGATGCGGT
This sequence comes from Striga asiatica, assembly GCA_008636005.1. NCBI lineage: Eukaryota > Viridiplantae > Streptophyta > Magnoliopsida > Lamiales > Orobanchaceae > Striga > Striga asiatica. Next base: position 1,885,561 of record BKCP01008626.1, on the reverse strand, counting down.
CTCTCTCGGATAAGTGCAGCGTCACCTCCCGGTCACGACAACGGATATCTGCGCGGTATCTCGTCAACCAATCCATGCCAAGAATCAGGTCGAAGTCATTCATATCGATCACAAACGCGTCTGCAACTAGAGTTCTGCCTCCGATATCGATGCTAAGGTTCTTGGCCAGGGAACTCGTAACTATCTTCCTCCCCGATGCGAGGTTGATCTCGAGAGGGTCGACAGTACCCACTCCCTGGGCCCCTAAGGCTGATAAACACTTGGTCGAGACGAACGAATGCGTCGCCATGGTCTCGAATAAAGCGAAGACTGGAGTATTAAATAAGTATAGCATGCCAGACATGGTACCTGGCTGCTCTGCGGCCTGCTCCTGGTCGAGTGCGTAAATATGCACGGGTGCTCCACGCTGCTGCTGCTGGCCTGGGGGTCTCTGAGCTGGCTATCTCGGTGCGGCCTGTCTCTGGGCAGGCTGTCTCTGTGCTGGCTGGGGCTGTGGGCGGTCTAAGCAGTTCATGATCAAGTGTCCTGGGCGGCGGCAGTGATAGCATATGTTCTGCCCAGCTAGGCACTCCCCACGGTGATGACATCCGCAGGTAGCGCATGCCGACAGATCCTATCGGGCTAGCTGGCCCGCCTGAGCTGGGCCCCTCTGTCCACAGTTCCTCTTATCCTTGCGATAGTTTCACTTCCTCTTGTTCTTGCCCTGAACTGGCTGAGCAGGCGGAATGGCAGCTGGCTGTCTGGCTGGCGGCTGTCTCTCGGCGTCCCTCTGGATGTACTCCTCAATCTGCTGAGCTCGCTCAATAGTATCCGCGTACTCAAGGTAACCATGACTAGATACCAGCAGTCGGATGTTACTCCTCAACCCATCCGGAAACTGGGTCGTCCTCTTCTCTTCGGTGTCCACCAGGTGTGGCGCGAAGACACTCTTACGAGCGAATTCATGCTCGTACTCATCTACAGATCGATCGCAGTGCCGAAGGGCACTGAACTTCCTAGCCATCCTATGACCTATATGGCGAGGATAGAACTTTTCCTCCTGGAGCGTCTTAAGCTGGGCCCATGACATAGCCTCTCGCTCGTCCTCAGTACGCAGGCTCCAATAGCCATCCCACCACTCACCTGCGACACCCTCAATCTGCAACTCAGCGCATGCAATCTTATGCTCCTCTGCCATCCCCATCACTCGAAAGATCCTTTCCATCTTAAGGGTCCACTGGCCCACTGCTAGCGGGCCCTCCTCCCCATTGAAAACGTGTGGACTGGAAGTGAGAAAATGCCCGACTGCAACGGGTTGGGATCTCGGTGAGGCGGCATTCTGAAATTCTGGAAACTCTTAAATTGATTAGTATAGCCATACTATACTCGGAAAAATAGAAGATAAATAATATCCGAAAACACCTAGCTTGGCTAGAGTTCCGGTATACTTAAACTGCTATGTTCTGGCTCATAATAGAGTTCTGACTTAGTCTAGAGTCCTTGGACTTAGCTGTTCTAGAGTTCTGTCTTAGCTTATCTCTCTAGAGTTCTCCCTCTAGAGTTCTCTTTCTTATAGGAGGATAGTTATCTAGGCCCCATACTTGAACTGAATTAGGTACTTGCAAAACTTAAACTGGGTCAGGAGACTTACCTCGGAGTCGATACAGGATGACCGTGGCATGGTCATGCTTTTTTTTCTAAACATTGAAAGTATACAGAAACGTACTCTGCGCTCTGATACCAGCTTCTGTGGCACCACGCCTTACTAGCTTTGAAAAATCAGGATAAAATTTTTGCTTTTGTTTTCGAAAGGTGGTGCGAGCTTGGTTTTCGAAAACACTAACTTGTTGCGGGATGGCACAGATAAAAACTTACTTATCTTGCTCACAGACATAAATAATACATGCAACCAAACTATCCGCTACGGATATGGAATCATACATGCCATGTCTGAAATGTCTCGCACAGTCTAAGTCTGATAGCGGAAGGATATCCGAAATACGACATACATGCATACATATCTGAATGAATACATGATCATAAAATAAGGACATAAAATGTGCATAAAAATGTACTCGCTGTCATGACCACTCTTCGCCACGCATAGCTCACCCGGAACGCTCGACTCCGTCTCCTGAATAACGCAATTAGGGCGTGAGCAAACCACTATGCTCCACAAAGACCAGTACTGAATACAACAGCATGTATAATAACGTGTCATGAACATAAATATATAAGAGCTGAAACTGTAAACTTTTTTTTTCTTTCTTTACTGTGATCAAAAGACCCTCGGCCCTCGGCCGCTCGTGTGCACACCCCGATGGGATATTAAGGCCCTCGGCCTCCACCGGTACCAGGTAAAACTCGAAAGGCCCTTAGATCGGCCAATCACCTGGAGAAGTAATTGTCTTGAACATACCTCTGCCATGGTACAGATATTATATATGAAGTTGAATCCATTACATGACCCCCACCTGATAACTGAAATCTGATGCAAGTGCTGAAACTGGAGTAGCGGTCGGAGGCTCGTCTCACCTTAGGCTACATAAACATTTAAGCAAAATAATGCTAAGTATAAGGCTCATAATATTTATTTATATGCTATGATGCTCGGATTTATCGAATCGATAAGACTGGACTGGCTCGGCTCGGAAAAATGCTAAAATTCTGAAAAGAGACTCGGACCAGAAGTCATGCGGCTCTGGGCACTACTGGTGCGGCCAGACTCGGTCATGGTGTTGTTGGGCACTAATGGACACGGCCAGAGGCTGCTGGCATGGCCCTGGCACGGCTGGTGCCTCTCGGGTGCTTGCTGAGCACGGCCGAGACTCAACTGAGGCCCTGTCGTGCGGCTGGGCACGGATAGGTGCGGCTGGAAGCGGGTTAGGCGCGGACAGAGGACACATGGGCACTGTCGGGCGTCCCCGAGGTCACTGGGCACTCGGGCGTGCTGCTGGCCATGCACCGAGGCCTCTTAGGCTCAAGAGACCCGACTTGGGTCGGCACTGGGCATGGCACGGTGCTGCCGGGCACCATGCATGTGGCATGGGCACGTTGGGTGCCGGGGCAAGAGCGGCTGGCTCGAGACCACGCGTGCATGGGCGTGGATAGCGCTGTTGTGAGCTGTCAGAGGGTGCTGGGCGCTACTGGCACCAATACTGGGCACACGGCACGCACTGGGCACTGCGTGCGCCGCGCCTACCGGGCGCAGGCACTGGCTAAGCTAGCCTCTGCAGACACTAGGGTCGGGCACGGCCCTTGCCGGACCTCCGACAACTATTTTCGGTTACATGCCTAACATGACATTATGATATGATATAAAAAGTATATTTGTCACATAAAATGTTAGGATGACTCGGATCATTGTGCAAGTGGCTCGGGAGGCCTATATGGCACCTACGAGCCCTAACTCATCGAACCAACTAAAAATTCTTAAACATATGAAGATGGCCGAATATTTAACATCACAAATAATGGCTATAAGGGCTAAGACTTGGGTCATAACTTGCATGCATTGTAGTAAGGCTCAGGGGTCCAAAATGGCACATTTTCATGAACGATTTGACCGAACAAACAAACTCTAATCATGCCCAACTTTTTACACCATCAATGCATAATATATGAAGGTGATTTAGCTAACAATCTCGACTTAGGCATGCTTGCTACTAAAAATTTATTTTTAAGGCCATTAAATTTAAAAATTTGGAACTTAGGTTTAAACACATGCATGGCTTGATATTTCTTCATGAAAAATCCTAAGATATTTTAAAATAGCTATGGTTAAAAGATGGTTTGAGCTAACCTTCACCGAAAATCGAAAATAGCTAGTAGGGCTTGAATGGGGCTTGTTCACGGCTTTGCTACTTGTGGCTTGGCTCGAGGTGGTATTTGCTGAGCTTGAGTACTTCTAATGACTTATAAAAATCCAAGGAAGACTTGGAAATTGATAAGGCACGAGAGAACTAGCTTGGAACACAAAAAGGCCGCTACTCTCCTCCCCCGGTTGTTGCTCGTGCGCGGAAAGGCCAAAGGTGGTGGCTCTCGGTTTTCTTTGATTTTTGCTAAGTGTTGCTCGAGCTTTTGGATGTGTAAGAGATTATAATGACTGAAAAATGAGTCTTATATAGATGAAAGGGAGGAGTGAACAAGGTTGGTCAAAGGGAGACAAAAAATGGTACATTTTCTCCACTCATGCGCATGGAACTTAGGGCCATGCCTTGGGAATGTCCTTACACATTTTGGAGAGCATCTTGGTGGAGTTTGCAGAGTATTTTAGTGAGGAGAAGCAGGTCCGGTCGGGCATCCAAATAGTGAAGGACAAAGACAAACATGCTTGAATAAAATAATGGTAGCACATGCTCTATTTTGATTAGGCCCTAATTGATTGTGGCTAAGCATTGCTTAGGGCTAATGATGCTGAGTTAAACTCTCATTAAGTCCCTAATATTCGCAGGTTATTGGGCTGGAAGGATGTGGGCCAGATCCCTTGGAAATGGGCTCAAGAAGTGGACCTGTCACGCTGCCAGCGCTGGGCCTGGGCGCGGCACTGGGCATGGGCGCTGGACTGGCACGGGCTGGCTGCACGCGGCCCAGGACTGGCGCGGGGTCTCTGCGGGCTGCGCGTGGGAAATGGATTGGAGTGAATTTCTAAGGCTTTTAAGGCTTAAATGAGGTTCTCAACACTTAGAAAAGTTTAGCAATGCATAGCCATGACTTGGATGGACCTTGAGCTCAGTGGACACGCGCTTGGGCGCGGCATGAGGTGCGGCGCGAGGCTTGGCACGAGCGGGCTCAGGTGAGTGTTAGGCTCGACAATGAGGGTCACAGACTTGAGCATTATACATTCCAACACTTAGAAAATTATTCTAAGTATCAAAATACCAATTCTCGGCTATACTCGGATCAACTAGAAAAATGACTCGGAACAAAACTAGGGTTCGAAGCCGAATATTCTAAAGTCGATTAGATATAACTTATCAACCCAAATTAATGGATTGATCTTGATCTTGACTTGACATAGAAATTTTCAAAGAATGATCTATCAAACTTACGAAATAATTGAGCATTTAGCATATAAAATATAACTCGGGAATTTCTGAAAATTACGGATATCACTTATAGTCGAGTAGTGAAATCGTTCTTAATATTATTACTGATTCGGGGCGTTACAAACACCCTAGAGACTAATACCTCATCCCCACAAACAGTTCATATTGCAACTCCTCCCAGAAGGAAATCCTCAAGAATATCCAAACCTCTTTCATACCTACAGATATACAGTCACTCATTACCTAATCCATGTCATTCTTCTAACACATCTTTCAGCATACCTGGTAAATCTGTGAAATACCCTATGTCTTCAATTTTATCCACTACTCAATTATTTGAGAATCACAATTGCTTTATAGTTTCTATCACACAACACACAAAACCAAAAATCCTATTCACAAGCAGCAAACGAACCTTGTGGCAAGCTGCTATGAAAAAGGAATTGGATGCATTAGATAAAACACAAACATGGACTGCAATAGATTTACCCATTGATAAACATTGTATAAAATGTAAATGGGTTTTCGAAATCAAATATAATTCAGATGGCTCTATTGAAAGATATAAAGCCAGATTAGTGGCCAAGGGCTATACCCAAGAAGAGGGTATAGACTATTTTGAAACTTTCTTCCCTGTGGCAAAAATTACAACTGTTAGATTCATGATTGCACTTTCATCTATTAAGAATTGTCATATACATCAACTTGATGTAAACAATTCATTTTTACATGGTGAGTTAGATGAAGAAGCATACATGAAACCCCCTCCTGGAAATTGTTCTCCTTCTGATACAAGGGTCTGTAAACTAAAGAAAAGCTTATATGGTTTGAAACAAGCCTCTAAGCAATGGTTTTTAAAAGCTTACAACTTCTTTACTAACTTATGGCTTTAAACAATCAGTCTGTGACTGTTCTCTTTTTACATTATCTCATTCTGATAACTCATCATTTACAGCCCTTCTTGTATATGTAGATGATGTTTTTATAGCAGGTAACAATCTCAATGAAATAACAACAATCAAACATCATCTTGAGTCCGAGGCGACTTCGGAGAAGGAGGTCGAGATCAGGATGCGGTACCCAAACTTCGCGTTTTGAGATCCTTTGTAATCTTTTAGCATGTTAGTTTTCTTTTGGTTCGAATTCCGAGGACATAATTCTTTTTAAGGTGGGTAGACTGTAATGTCCCGTTCGATTATTGGATTTTTTTGGATATTTCTGGCATTATTAATATTATTATTTATTTTATTAAAATGCCAAAGAGAAATAATTACTTGATTATATATTTATTATTGTGTGTAAAATGAATATACATATTGCTGGATTTAGTTATTTAATTTTTCTTGGTTGTCGTATTTATTTTCCGAGCGTTAAATATATATTGTCGGATTATATCGAGCCCAATAAACCTGTAGTCGAAACCGGCCGACCTGTCTCCCCCGTGAACCGCCCGCCCCAAGACCCACGACTCGCTCTTTTATTTTTCTTGTTGGGCAAGATTTCCTAAGACCTAAGTCTTTTAACCCGTGTGATATTTTTCTTTCCTCATCTTCTCTATTCTCTCGTCGCCGCTCTCTCATCGCTTCTCTCTCTCTCTCACGATTTTGACAGAAGAAGAGAGAAATCTCTCAAACCCTACCTCTCGATCATCGTCCTCTCCTCATCATCCTCGCATAAAAAAAAAGAAAAAAAAAAGAAGAGATCGCTCGTCATCTCAATCTCTCTTTCTCATTTCACGTAAGAAGAAGAAAGAAAAAATCCGACAACCCTCAGACCACGCCGGCAGACCTTCCCCGCCATCGCACAAGCGCCGGCGATCCCTCTACCGCAACTAGCAGCATTCCCGGCCACCCTGTAACACCCCGCTTATCAGAGTAAATTTTTCGCAACTTTTACTTCGAAGATACTCATATCTCTTTCAAAATCTTTTGCGACTAGTTCGGGATGCTACTCAACCTTACATCTTGAAAATCCATTTATCTTTAAACTCTTGTCTAATAACTCTTTTAGACATAATTAAATAGATTTTCTTTAAACTTGCATTTAACCATATCCATCCTTCTCAAATTTATAAAAACTTCAAATCATAAATTCATTTAAGAAAATGCAAGTTCAATAGTCAATATGCGTAGCGGAATAATCGAAAGCGTGATTTATTATACAAACTTTATTAAAGACTTCATAAAAATCCTTGGAAATGCACAACCACCACCACAACGTCTCGAGCTCACACCTCCGGCCCGACCCTGTTTCCTGAAAAACACAATGGGGGTGAGTACGATCCTCTTGTACCCCGAAAAACACCCATACTAAAGTAAACAGCAATAATAATACAATATCATGATCTCCGGTATATAACTGGACTTAAAACTCTTCCAGTATCTCAACTTCATCTCACCGATATCTCATCGGATACTTGTGCACAATCTAATGGATATTTCTCAGGCAACTCAACGGCCTCCATTAGAACTTAGGAAATACTCGTAAGGCAACTCATCAGCCTTCTTCCCAAGCGTATAAACTTAAACTTTTACATACCTCGGACATGATATCAATATTATACTCAATGTAATACCCAGTCTGGGTCCCCACCTTTCGTCGTTTGTAAATTCGTAAGTGTTGTTCTCGTATAGCAACCTCCTCAAGCTACATAAAAATATATAAACAAATATACTAAGTACTTATGCTCATTTACTCAATAAGATGCTCGGTTTTCTCAATTCATTCGGATAACTTATTCAAATCTTATAGAAATTTCAATAATCATATCATTTCTCAAATTAACTTTTCTCAATCTTTTACTCAATCAATCTCATCATATATCATATTCTCCAAATCATTCATATTTACTCATACTCATTTTTCACTTTTACATCTTGAAAGTGAAATTAAACTCAATCATATTCATCTTTTAAACATCACATCCAATCATGATATTAATATGCCATACTTAATACAATTTTTATAAAATTGTATGCTCAACATATTAAACCATCTTCATCAAATTTACTCATCACTCATATGAGAATAGATCATAAAAATCTCATTTTAATATCTTGATCATCTCATGAATATTCTTGTATATATATATATACTCATCTTCACATATATGCCATCTCATATTCATAACTCATTCATTTCTCATCTTTAAATTATGAAATTTAACAGTCATAATCTCAACTTCTAAATAGACATGTCATCAAAATTTCATAATTTAATCATTCATATTCATCAAGTTATGAGAATTTAAAGTCATAGTGAACATAAACTTCATCTTACATGTTCATCTTCAAAAATTCATAACTTAAGTTATACTATGCCAAATCACTCAATTCTTGATCTCATGTACTCCTCTTTTACACAAGAATTATTCATTTAAATCATACTTTTCCAGCATATTCATATCTTCATGAAAATCTCATGCAAATCAACATCTCATTTCATTAAGCACATATATCACATAATTGATCTTTAACATCTTTAACTCATTTTATCAATTATAAACTCCAACTTCTACATCATGATATACATACTCATAAACATGTAAACTTATCATAAAAGCATGAACTCAAATATGAAACATTAAGATAAGTAAATTACCTCCTTCTAGGTGAAGTTAAAAACTTGATTCTTCACTCTAATGTCCTTACTTCTCCAAAGTTACTCCTTCTCACTCTCTCTCACAAACTCATATGACTTTAGTAATTATTTTGGTGTAAAAACTCTAAGGTTTAAGCCTCTATTTATAGGCACAAATTGGAGAAACATCCAAATAGAGTGATTAAATGATCATAATATAAAATTTAACTTATAAACTTAAATAATCTTTAAAATATCTTATGATTTACTTATTCATCCATCCAAAGCATATTTAAACATCAAAAATGGCCTTTGGTTAAAGTCACAATCGAATTCTCAATAATCCAATTGGACTGTCGGCAACACGACTCGTGTGGGGGAGTCACACGACTCGTGTGGCCTCACACGACTCGTGTGCCTTGCCACACGACTCGTGTGGCTTGCCGACACTTTTGCTCTTAATCATTCATCTTCTCACACGACTCGTGTACTATATCACACGACTCGTGTAGCTTCACACGACTCGTGTGGCTCATCACACGACTCGTGTCAAAATCCCGAGGCTAACTTTCATCACGTCTCCATCCCACACGACTCGTGTGCCTCTCCACACGACTCGTGTGGCTTCACACGACTCGTGTGTCTCTTCACACGACTCGTGTGGCTTGTTCCTTGAAAATTCTTAATTTCGGTCCGATAACTTACTATCTTGGACTCGAAATCACTTATTTCTTGGAATAATAACTCATAATAACTGAGATAACTGAAAGGGATATTACAATCTACCCCCCTTAAAACTATTTCCGTCCTCGGAAATATAAAAACAAACATACCTCAAAACGCAAACTCAGGAAAACGAGCTCTAATATCAGCTTCCCTCTCCCAAGTGGCATTTGACTCTCCGTGGCGATTCCATCTAATACGAACGAGGGGAATATCTCGATTCCTGAGCCGATGAACCTTTCGGTCCAAAACTGCTACTGGCTGCTCCTCATAAGTTAAATCAGGCTGAATCTGAATCTCATTGTGCTTCAGCACATGCTCGGGATCGCACACGTAAGCACGTAACATCGATACGTGAAAAACATTATGCACACTTGATAACTCCGGAGGTAATGCTAAGCGATAAGATACTTCTCCAACTCGCTCCAGAATTTCAAATGGACCTATATATCGAGGATGTAACTTGCCTCTCTTCCCAAAACGAACGACCCCTCGCATCGGTCGAACCTTCAAGAAAACTTTATCTCCAACTTCAAATTGCATCTCTCTTCTATGCTTATCGGCAGAAGACTTTTGCCGACTCTGAGCAGTCTTTAGCCTTTCTCGAATCCAGGCTACTTGCTCAACCGTCTCTTCAATCATCTTTGGTCCAAGAACTCGACTTTCTCCAACATCGTCCCAATAAAGGGGTGAACGGCACTTTCGTCCATAAAGTGCTTCATATGGAGCCATCTGAATCGATGCGTGGTAACTATTATTGTAAGCAAACTCTACTAATGGTAACCACTTCTCCCATTTATCACCTCTATCCAATATGCAAGCTCTTAGCATATCCTCTAGCGTCTGGATAGTCCTTTCGGATTGGCCATCTGTCTCAGGATGATAAGCCGAACTAAACTTCAATTGTGTGCCCATTGCCTCGTGCAAACTCTCCCAAAATCTGCTAGTGAATCTGGGATCTCGATCAGATATGATCGTAACTGGCACTCCATGGAGTCGAATGATTCCACGCGTATAGATCTCAGCTAACTTGTCCATCGACATCGTCATTGTCACAGGCATAAAGTGGGCGACTTTCGTCAATCTGTCCACTACTACCCAAATCGCATCATGATGCTCAGACGACTTAGGTAACCCTGTAACAAAATCCATGGTAACTTCTTCCCATTTCCACTTTGGAATCTCAAGTGGCTGCAACAGTCCCAATGGACTTTTGTGTTCAGCCTTCACTTGCTGACAAACCAAACACTTCTTTACAAAGTCTGCTACATCTCTCTTCATTCCTTTCCACCAAAACGACTTTTTCAAGTCGTGATACATTTTGGTGCTTCCAGGGTGAGCTAAATAAGGCGCACTGTGTGCTTCTGTCAAGATTTCCTTCCGCAAGGACTCGACTTTCGGCACAACAATTCTGCCTTTGAACTCTAAAGCCCCATCGGTGCTTCGGTAAAAGCCTTCTACTCCTTCAGCATGAACCTTCTCTTCGATCTTTCGAATAAATTGATCGAAAGTTTGCTCCTTCCGGATTCTATCCCTCAACATAGGTTGAATCTTCATCGAGTTAATACTTCCTGTAATCTCCTTAGGAAGTGACTCAACTACTTCAATCTGCATTCGGGCGAACTCTTTAATGAGTTGCTTCTGTTGTGATATACAACAGGATAACTCTCCCTTCACCTTTCGGCTTAGGGCATCAGCTACTACGTTCGCTTTTCCCGGATGATATTGAATAGTGCAATCATAATCTTTCACTAGCTCTAGCCATCTCCTTTGGCGCATATTGAGCTCTTTCTGTGTGAAAATATATTGCAAACTCTTGTGATCAGTGAATATTTCACACCGTCCACCATAGAGATAATGCCTCCAAATCTTCAATGCATGCACTACTGCTGCCAACTCTAGATCATGAGTTGGGTAATTCTGCTCATTTGGCTTCAACTGCCGCGAAGCATATGCCACAACTTGACCTTCTTGCATAAGTACACATCCAAGACCCTGCTTTGAAGCATCACTATAGATTGTGAAACTTCTAGTAGGATCAGGAATAATCAGTACTGGAGTCGTTGTAAGCTTCTTCTTAAGCTCTTGAAAACTTTCTTCACAACGATTTGTCCATTCAAACTTCACAGATTTTCTCGTTAGATTTGTCAAAGGGAGAGCAATCTTTGAAAACCCTTCGATAAACCTACGATAATAACCTGCTAATCCAAGGAAACTCCGAACTTCAGACGGATTCTTCGGCACGGACCAATTCTGAACAGCAACAATCTTGTTTGGATCAACTTCAATGCCTCTTATCGTGATAATATGGCCTAAAAACGCCACTTTCTTCAGCCAAAATTCACACTTAGAGAATTTGGCATACAGCTTCTCTCGTCTAAGGGTACTGAGAACTACCCTTAGATGTTGCTCATGCTCTTCCATACTCTTGGAATAGATCAAAATATCGTCAATAAAGACAATAACAAATTGATCTAAATACTGATGGAATACTCGATTCATCAAATCCATGAACACCGCTGGTGCATTACTTACTCCAAATGGCATAACCACAAATTCGTAATGACCATATCTTGTTCGAAACGCCGTCTTGGCTACGTCAGATTCTTTAATTTTCAGTTGATGATAGCCTGAGCGCAAATCTATCTTTGAAAATACGCAAGCTCCTCTCAATTGATCGAATAAATCATCTATCCTTGGAAGTGGATATTTGTTCTTGATTGTTAATCGGTTCAAATCCCGATAGTCGATACACATCCTCATGGATCCATCCTTCTTCTTGACGAACAGAACAGGTGCTCCCCAAGGTGAAACACTCGGTCTGATGAAACCAAGTTTCAACAACTCCTGGATTTGAGTCTTCAACTCTTGCAATTCCTTCGGCGCCATCCGATATGGTGCCTTCGACACTGGTGCTGCTCCTGGAACCAGATCAATTGTGAACTCCACTTGTCTGTTGGGTGGTCCTCCGGGTAATTGATTTGGAAACACATCCACAAACTCACGAACAATAGGAATATCGTGAGGTGTTTGTGCTTTCGAATCATCTTCGACAATGCTCACCAAATATCCTTGACAGTCCTCCCTTCGCAGAATCTTCCTCGCCTTTGCCATCGAGATCACACATGGTAGAGTTCTCATCTTTGCTCCGTAGAAAGTAATTTGATCATCTTTTGCAAGATAAAGAATTACCTCTCTTTCATGGCAACGAATATCAGCACGATAATTCGTTAACCAATCCATTCCAAGTATGAGATCGAAATCCTTCATTTCGATAACATAGGCCTCTAATGCCAAGATTTTTCCTCCGATATTAACACTAAGGTTCTCTACCTTAGAGCTTGTCTCTATTTTCCTTCCTGAGGCTAAACTTACCTCAAGAGGGTCAATAGTGTTAATAATTCTAACTCCAATTGCGTCTATACATCTCTTAGACACAAATGAATGCGTTGCTCCAGTATCGAATAAAGCAAAAATTGGCATATCATTTAAAATAATCATCCCAGACATGGTACCTGGGTTCTGCTCAGCTTCAACTTGATTGATGGCATAGACTTGGGCTTGTTGTCCTCCTCCCTGCTGCTGCCTTTCTGGACAAAACCTCATGCCATGACCAGGTTTTCGGCAATGGTAACATACATTTTGTCCAGCCAGACATTCTCCCAGGTGGTGCTTGCCACATTTTTCACAGTCTGGAACATTTCCTCCTTTCTGCTTCTGCTTATTCTTACGGTCCTTCTTGTGACCGTTCCACTTCCTCTTGTTCTTTCCATTCTTCTCTTCTTGGACTGGTACCAATGGAGCTGTTGGTACTGTTGGGATTTGTGATAATGGCTGTATCACAACTTGAGCATCTCCCCTTCTGAAACTAGCCTCGATCTCATGAGCCTTGGCCACAATATCAGCATAAGTTTGAATATTGTGTCCGGCCACATGATGACGAATCGAAGGTAACAGTCCATCTCGAAAACGTCTCGCCTTCTTAGCCTCTGTTTCAATCAGATTGGTTGCAAAGGATCCCAATCGAGTAAATTCTCGTTCATATTCATCAATTGAACGATTACCTTGGACTAAGGCCAGGAATTGGCGTTCCATCTCAGCCTTATAGTAGTCCGGGTAGTACTTGTCATTCATCATCTCCTTGAATTGGTCCCATGTGAGATTCTCCTTCTCACCAGGACGCATGCCCCAGTAAGAATTCCACCAGAGACGAGCATCTCCAGTCATCTGTAACTGAGCACAGAGAATACGATGTCTCTCTGAGCACTCAGTTATCTCGAAAATTGTCTCTAGGCCTTGAATCCATTCATCTACCAGACGAGGATCTCCTTGTCCTGAAAATTTTTCAGCATTGTAGCCACGGAACTGGGCTACTACTTCAGCCGATGTCATCTCTCTTTGAATCGCTCTTGGAGCCATCTGGGTTATTAATCCCATAATAACAATTATTTCAAGATAAGTCATTATTTCTATACGAGTTACTTAGTAACCCGATAATCTCAATTTCTCATAGGGGTAAATATGATATTACTTAACATCTTTGATTGAGCATCTTCTCTGATTTCTATAATTTGGATATCCGAATCTTATTGAGCATAGACTTAGTAATTTGCTTATATAAAAATTTTCATAAAAACTTTTAACAACACTTACCTGGTAGTCGGCGAGGTGTGAGTTTGGTGTGGTCGGTTTTCCTGAAACATTTCTTTCTCAAAACATAAACTTTTTAGTATACAGAGCTCTTAAAACTCTAGCTCTGATACCACCTGTAACACCCCGCTTATCAGAGTAAATTTTTCGCAACTTTTACTTCGAAAATACTTATATCTCTTTCGAAATCTTTTGCGACTATTTCGGGATGCTACTAAACCTTACATCTTGAAAATCCATTTATCTTTAACCTCTTGTCTAATAACTCTTTTAGACATAATTAAATAGATTTTCTTTAAACTTGCATTTAACCATATCCATCCTTCTCAAATTTATAAAAACTTCAAATCATAAATTCATTTAAGAAAATGCAAGTTCAATAGTCAATATGCGTAGCGGAATAATCGAAAGCGTGATTTATTATACAAACTTTATTAAAGACTTCATAAAAATCCTTGGAAATGCACAACCACCACCACAACGTCTCGAGCTCACACCTCCGGCCCGACCCTGTTTCCTGAAAAACACAATGGGGGTGAGTACGATCCTCTTGTACCCCGAAAAACACCCATACTAAAGTAAACAGCAATAATAATACAATATCATGATCTCCGGTATATAACTGGACTTAAAACTCTTCCAGTATCTCAACTTCATCTCACCGATATCTCATCGGATACTTGTGCACAATCTAATGGATATTTCTCAGGCAACTCAACGGCCTCCATTAGAACTTAGGAAATACTCGTAAGGCAACTCATCAGCCTTCTTCCCAAGCGTATAAACTTAAACTTTTACATACCTCGGACATGATATCAATATTATACTCAATGTAATACCCAGTCTGGGTCCCCACCTTTCGTCGTTTGTAAATTCGTAAGTGTTGTTCTCGTATAGCAACCTCCTCAAGCTACATAAAAATATATAAACAAATATACTAAGTACTTATGCTCATTTACTCAATAAGATGCTCGGTTTTCTCAATTCATTCGGATAACTTATTCAAATCTTATAGAAATTTCAATAATCATATCATTTCTCAAATTAACTTTTCTCAATCTTTTACTCAATCAATCTCATCATATATCATATTCTCCAAATCATTCATATTTACTCATACTCATTTTTCACTTTTACATCTTGAAAGTGAAATTAAACTCAATCATATTCATCTTTTAAACATCACATCCAATCATGATATTAATATGCCATACTTAATACAATTTTTATAAAATTGTATGCTCAACATATTAAACCATCTTCATCAAATTTACTCATCACTCATATGAGAATAGATCATAAAAATCTCATTTTAATATCTTGATCATCTCATGAATATTCTTGTATATATATATACTCATCTTCACATATATGCCATCTCATATTCATAACTCATTCATTTCTCATCTTTAAATTATGAAATTTAACAGTCATAATCTCAACTTCTAAATAGACATGTCATCAAAATTTCATAATTTAATCATTCATATTCATCAAGTTATGAGAATTTAAAGTCATAGTGAACATAAACTTCATCTTACATGTTCATCTTCAAAAATTCATAACTTAAGTTATACTATGCCAAATCACTAAATTCTTGATCTCATGTACTCCTCTTTTACACAAGAATTATTCATTTAAATCATACTTTTCCAGCATATTCATATCTTCATGAAAATCTCATGCAAATCAACATCTCATTTCATTAAGCACATATATCACATAATTGATCTTTAACATCTTTAACTCATTTTATCAATTATAAACTCCAACTTCTACATCATGATATACATACTCATAAACATGTAAACTTATCATAAAAGCATGAACTCAAATATGAAACATTAAGATAAGTAAATTACCTCCTTCTAGGTGAAGTTAAAAACTTGATTCTTCACTCTAATGTCCTTACTTCTCCAAAGATTACTCCTTCTCACTCTCTCTCACAAACTCATATGACTTTAGTAATTATTTTGGTGTAAAAACTCTAAGGTTTAAGCCTCTATTTATAGGCACAAATTGGAGAAACATCCAAATAGAGTGATTAAATGATCATAATATAAAATTTAACTTATAAACTTAAATAATCTTTAAAATATCTTATGATTTACTTATTCATCCATCCAAAGCATATTTAAACATCAAAAATGGCCTTTGGTTAAAGTCACAATCGAATTCTCAATAATCCAATTGGACTGTCGGCAACACGACTCGTGTGGGGGAGTCACACGACTCGTGTGGCCTCACACGACTCGTGTGCCTTGCCACACGACTCGTGTGGCTTGCCGACACTTTTGCTCTTAATCATTCATCTTCTCACACGACTCGTGTACTATATCACACGACTCGTGTAGCTTCACACGACTCGTGTGGCTCATCACACGACTCGTGTCAAAATCCCGAGGCTAACTTTCATCACGTCTCCATCCCACACGACTCGTGTGCCTCTCCACACGACTCGTGTGGCTTCACACGACTCGTGTGTCTCTTCACACGACTCGTGTGACTTGTTCCTTGAAAATTCTTAATTTCGGTCCGATAACTTACTATCTTGGACTCGAAATCACTTATTTCTTGGAACAATTACTCATAATAACTGAGATAACTGAAAGGGATATTACACACCCTCTACTCCGCGCGCAGGCCCGTCCATGAGCAACCAGCGAGCCACCCGTCGCTACCCTCAGTCAACCAGCGATAAGTTTTTGGCGTCTCTAGCCACCGGCGAGTCGCGCATCACCGCCGAGCCCCGTTGTGCACACCGGTAGCCGTTTCGACCCTTCTCTCGACCGTCTCGTGATCTTTTCGTAAGAATGGTACAACGGCTTGATTATTTTTTTTTATTTTACGTGATTATAGGTGTTGATGTATGAGAATTTCGTTCGATCATGTTAATGTTATAAATTTGTCGTATGTGTAGAATTTATGTGGCACTATGTTGAAGCTTTGATGGGGTCATGATAATTATTAATCCTCTCTCGTTATTATATGTTATGGCGATGTTAGAGAATGCTTATGATGTTGTTTAGGGTGTTAATCGAGTGTTTTATGGCATAGAGAATATATTGACGAAGTTCATTGGTATTTGAGTTATAAATCGTCATTGGCATTTGAGTTATAAATCGTGATTTTACTGTTTCTGATGTGCTGCTATAATGACCCTGAAGTACTCGTTTTCCGAAGTTGTGTTCTTCATAAGAAAATTATACGCATGTCTTAGGGTTCGAATGCAACTGGAATCATGATTATATGATATATGTGTTGCAAGTTGTGTTGATTTTAAAATAGCTGCGCGGGTTAAGTTTTGAAAAACTCATGTGTGCTTCCGAAAATAAAATTTATCTTTTAATGCTTGCTTATATGATTTATATAGGCTGAATTGATCTATGTGTTTTTTATAGGAATCGTAAATGCCATGAGTTAGTTAGTGCATGGGTCAGATAGTTATTGATAGGACCCTCTTAATTATTGTAGGTGTTTGACGAGCCGAGCTCTCAACCTACTCGTATTTTCGTGATATCTATTGCTTCTAACCAGGTGGGTTTTATTTGAAATTTCTATGCGATAAATTGTTTGCCTTATGTGTGGTATGATCAATGTATGCATGTGAACCATGTAGCCTTCGATGTGAGCTGTATCGGCCGTCGAACGGTTATCCTCGGGGCTAAAAAAAAAACAAACCCGTGGGGTTTATTCCTACTGACTGGGCATCGATGGAAGCCCGCGGGGCGACTCAGTGTATAAGCCCAAGGGGCATTCAATACGTCTACCAGCAGTAGTCTATGTGTAGGTGTGCACATGAGTCTTGACACTGTGAATTTTATGATGAGATATTGGGATACTTGATTGATTCATATACATGCTGCGATCGTACCGGTTGTTATTATGATTGTGTTTATTGCATAGTGGTGAGCACTACGGTTTCTATATGTGTTCACTCCCACCTGAAATTAACATTTCAGGTTGAGCAAGGCGGGCATGACGGCGGGAAGGAACAAGTGGCAGTCGGTCTTTACGACCACAATATTATTTATTGCTTCCGCTATTTATGAACTGATTTATGAATTTATAAAATTATGAACTCTGAGATTTTATGCTGATTTGAAATATTGTTGGCGAGATGTCCCGTGAACACTGTGATGATTTCCGGGAACCCGATTTGGGTAAAATGACGATTTATGATTTTCTGAATCCCGATTTGGGAGTTGATGTTCAGATTGATGTTATGAGATGATGATTGATGTTGAATTTATATGAATAACGCCACAAGTGTTTTGAAATAAATTTCAAAAATTAAACTGATTTTTTTTCTGAAAATCCATGGATTTTCGTTAAATCAAAGTGGGGCATTACAGTTTGGTATCAGAGCTAGTATGCGTTTCTGTAGACTGGTATACGTGAATTATGTGAACTCTGTAAAATACTTGCATAATATGATGTAGAATTTGACCACTCGCTTCCGTCGAGCCGTGCCAATTCAGGTATGAGTTTCATAAGTAAATTTTGAATTGCTTATGTGTTGCCTGATATATGCGATGATATGATATGACGTAAGTCGGGGCTTAGGAGTTTATCAACCTCGTAATCAGTAGCAACCCCCGGCTAATGATCACCGCGAAACCGTCATCAAGTTTCAGCTGCTGAGCCCACCGGCTTTCACTGGAACCGAGGGGTCCACAACCGTGGTTGACTGGATTCGCAAGTTAGAGTGAATCTTCAATCTTCTGATCTGCACCGATGCGCAGAAAATTGTCTCTGCCGAATATCAGCTGGAGGGGGATGCTGACACCTGGTGGTCCGACCACTGAAGACTTAGGCCAGGTGAGCGCGCCAATCTCACCTGGGACAGAATGAAGGACGTGATACTCGAAAAGTACCACCCCCTGAGCTACGAAAAGCAGATGCAGCGTGAATTCTAGGATCTCCGTCAAGGAACCCGGACCGTTGAGGAGTATAAGCGGGATTTTACCCGCATGAGCTTCTTTGCTCCACACCTGGTGGACACCGAAGTTAAGAAGGCTACCCAGTTCCGCGATGGACTCCGCTCTGAACTCTGCATGCACCTTGCCAGCCAGGGAAACATTTCCTATGGAGAAACCGTGATCCGTGCTCAGCAATTAGAGAAACACCAAAATCTTTTTGCCTCTGCACCCTCTCACCCTCATGCATAGCAAGTGCAGCCTATCACCTCAGTTCAGCCAGGCTCTAGCTCAAACAAGAGGAAAGCTGATTCCCACCGAGATCCTCGAAAAGGGAAACGTGGAGGCCCAAACCGACCTGGTGAGCGCTCCGCCAACCAAGGACCGAACCCGAGGTGCCATAATTGTGGCCGCTCCCACCCAGGGGAGTGTTGGTACCAGCAGAAGGTCTGCTCAACTGCCAGAAACCCGGGTATTACTACAACGCGTGCCCCGAACCCAAGAGGCAGCCACCTTACCAGCAGCAGCCTTATCAGCATCAGCAGCAGCTCCCGCCACTACATCCTCAGCAGCAGCCCAGACAACCCCCACAACAGAACCAACAGAGGGCAGGAGGCCAGGCCCGCGTCCATACCATTACCCATGACGAGGCCGC
Source organism: Striga asiatica (assembly GCA_008636005.1). NCBI lineage: Eukaryota > Viridiplantae > Streptophyta > Magnoliopsida > Lamiales > Orobanchaceae > Striga > Striga asiatica. The sequence continues at coordinate 1,866,008 of BKCP01008626.1, read as the reverse complement.
AACCAACGCAGGTACAATGTCTGACATGCTTTCTATATCCAATGTGCCCATATTTGCATTGTGTGACACCGGAGCCACTCATTCTTTTATTTCTTCTCGTTTCTTGGAGGCCTTATCAATTAGTGTTGTGTGAAAAGTCGATCCTCTCGAGATTAGCTTAGCCTCAGTAAAAACTCTTATCTCTTATTCTATGGTCCGTGGTCTGGGGCCGATACTTATGTAATTGATATGCGCGACATCGACGTCATTCTTGGCATGGACTGGCTCACTCGTTATCGAGCCGACATCCGATGCCAGGAGCGAGAAGTTACTCTTTATTCCGATGATGATCAGCCTATCCTATTCTATGGGGTGAAGCCGAGGACTGTGCCTCGAGTCATCTCTTCTCTCAAAGCCATGAAGTGTTTGTCGAAGGGTAGCTGTCAAGGTTACCTAGTGAGTATTGTGAATGAGGATATACTGAGCGGACTCCAGAGAGGGTCTCGACTGTATGTGAGTACCTTGATGTGTTTCTGGAGCAGTTGCCAGGTGGACCGCCGAATCGCCAGGTCGAGTTCACTATCGACTTAGTACCCAAAGTCGGTCCCGTGTCGAAGGCACCTTATCGTGTGGCGCCGAAGGAGCTGCAAGAGCTCAAGTCCCAGATCCAGGAATTACTCAATCTTGGCTTTAACCGGCCGGGTGTATCTCCATGGGGAGTGTCCGTTCTCTTCGTCAAGAAGAAAGATGGGTCGATGTGAATGTGCATTGACTACCGTGAACTGAATAACCTCACCGTTAAGAACAAGTACCCTCTTCCCTGCATCGAGGATCTCTTTGTCCACCTGAGGGGAGCCAGCGTGTTCTTGAAGATCGATTTGAAGTCTGGCTACCATTAGTTAAAGATCAGAGAGTTCGACATTTTCAAAACTGCGTTCCGAACCAGGTACGGACACTATGAGTTTTTGGTGATGCCGTTCGGATTAAGCAATGCTCCGACAGTGTTCATGGACCAGTTTGTCATCGTGTTCATTGACGACATTCTGGTGTACTCTCGGGACATTGACCAGCACAAGGAGCCTTTGAGGATTGTGCTAGAGACCCTTCGTCGCGAGAAGCTTTATGCTTTGTTCTCGAAGTGCGAGTTCTGGCTTGATCGTGTGGAATTCCTTGGCTGTATCATGACGGCTAGAGGCATTGAGCTAGATCCCGGTAAGATAGAAGCTGTGAGCAAGTGGGAGACCCCGAAGAATGTGAGTGACGTCCATAGTTTTCTGGGGTTAGCAGGATACTACCGGAGTTTCATCAAGGGCTTCTCGAAGGTGGCCCAACCCCTAACCAATTTGACGAAGTAGGCAGCGAGGTTCGTGTAGAGCCCACAGTGCGAGGCCAGTTTCCAGGAGTTGAAGAGGAGACTGACTACCGCACCGTACCGTCCATTCCTGGCCCGATTTTGGAGTTCACGATCTATAGTGACGCTTCGAAGATGGGTTTAGGATGCATGCTGATGCAACAAGGGGAAGTAGTGGCCTATGCGTCGAGGCAGCTAAAGCCTCACGAGCAAAATTATCCCACTCTTGACCTAGACTTAGCCGCGGTGGTCCACGCCTTGAAGACTTGGCGGCACCACCCCTATGGAGGGAAGTGTGAGATTTTCACCGACAGTTTGAAGTATATCTTCACTGAGAAGGAGTTGAACATTCGGCAGAGGAGATGGTTGAAGTTGGTCAAGGACTAAGACTGCAAGATTAGCTACCATCCTGGGAAGGCTAATGTGGTCGTCGACGCCCTTAGTCAGAGGAGTCATGACCAGCTGTCTTTCCTATTCGCAAGGCAGGATGTGTTAGTTTGGGAGTTTGAGCGGCTACAGTTAGAGGCGGTGGAGTCGACTTCGACAGCCAGTGGTGTCTTGGCAGCCTTGGTTGTAGGACCGACTCTTCGCGAGGGGATAGTTGCTGAGAAACCGAATGACCGATTTTTGTGCCGAATGAAGGAGTTGATGGAGACCGGCAAAGTTGGCGAATTCGCAGCCGCATCTGATGGGGCATTGGTCTTCGAGGGTAGACTATGTGTTCCGAAGGTGTGGGAACTACGATGTGAGATACTTCGTGAGGTGCACAGTGCGCCTTATACTGTTCATCCTGGTAGCGCGAAGATGTACCAGGACCTGAGGAAGTCGTTTTGGTGGCGAGGAATGAAAAGGCAAGTAGCGAGGTTCGTGAATTCATGTCTGGTGTGTCAGCAAGTGAAGGCTGAGCACCAGAAACCGAGAGGGCTGTTAAAGCCACTTGAGATTCCCATGTGGAAATAGGAGCGCCTCACCATGGACTTCTTGGTGGGATTGCCGAGATCTAGAGCTGGACACGACTCTATTTAGGTGATTGTGGATCGACTTACAAAGTCTGCCCACTTTCTGCCCGTCCGGACGACTATGAAGGCTAGTGATTATGTCGAGTTGTTCGCTGACGAGATTGTTCGACTCCACGAGGTGCCCATGGAGATTGTATCGGACCGAGATCCGAAGTTCACGAGTCAGTTCTGAAAGAGTTTGCACCGAGGTATGGGGACAAGGTTGGAGTTTAGTGCAGCCTTTCACCCCGAGACAGATGGTCAGACAGAGCGGACGATCCAGTACTTAGAGGATATTCTGAGGGTTGTGGTCTTGTACCGGAGCTTAACTTGGGAGAGTTCACTTCCATTGGTCGAGTTGTCTTACAATAATAGTTATCACGCCTCGATCAAGATGGCACCGTTCGAAGCTTTGTACGGACGGAAGGTTCGGATTCTCATTTATTGGGATGAGGTTGGAGAAAGGAACATTATGGGTCCAGAGTTCATTCGTAGGACTTCGGAATAGGTTGAGGAGATCCGAAAGAGGATCAGGTCAGCCCAAAAGAGGCAGAAGGTCTACGTCGATCGGAAGAGGCAGAAGCACGAGTATGCAGTTGGTGACCATGTCTTTCTGAAAGTCTCGCCCATGAAGGGTGTGATTCGTTTCGGAAAGAAGGGGAAGCTTCGGTCTCTCTATATCAGGCCCTTTGAGATCCTTACTCGAGTCGGCAACATGGCTTATCGGCTGGCTTTACCACCGGACTTGTCGGGAGTGCACGATGTATCTCATGTCTCGATGTTGCGTAGATACGTGCATGAACCCGACCATGTGGTGGACTTCGGCGAGCTGCGGGTCGAGCTCCTATGAGGAGGTACCGGTGGCCATATTGGACCAGAAGGTCCATCAGCTGAGGAACCAGGCAGTGAGTCTCGTGAAGGTGCAGTGGAGCCGACATGACGAGTCCGAGGCGACTTGGGAGAAGAAGGTCGAGATCAGGAGGCGGTACCCGAACTTCGCGTTTTGAGATCCTTTGTAATCTTCTAGCATGTTAGTTTTCTTTTGTTTCGAATCTCGAGAACGGAATTCTTTTTAAGGTGGGTAGACTGTAATGCCCCGTTCGATTATTGAATTTTTTTGGATATTTTTGCATTATTAATATAATTATTTATTTTATTAAATTGCCAAAGCGAAATAATTGTTTGATTATATATTTATTATTGTGTGTAAAATGAATATAGATATTGCCGGATTTATTTATTTAATTTCTTCCAGTTGTTGTATTTATTTTTCGAGCGTTAAATATATGTTGTCGGATTATATCGAGCCCGATAAATTGGTAGTCGAAACCGGCCGACCCGTCTCGCCCGTGAAACGCCCGCCCCAAGACCCGTGACCTGCTCTTTTATTTTTCTTGTTGGGCAAGATTTCCTAAGACCTAAGTCTTTTAAACCGTGTGATATTTTTCTCTCCTCATCTTCTCTATTTTTTCGTCGCCACTCTCTCACGCTGCTCTCTCTCTCTCTCTCTTGCTCACGATTTTGACAGAAGAAGAGAGAAATCTCTCAAACCCTCCCTCTAGATCATCGTCCTCTCCTCATCATCCTTGCATAAAAAAAATAAAAAATAAATAAAATAAATAAAAGAAGAGATCGCTCATCCTCTCAATCTCTCTTTCTCTTTTCACGTAAGAAGAAGGAAGGAAAAATCCGGCAACCCTCAGACCATGCCGGCAAACCTTCCCCGCCATTGCACAAGCACCAACGATCCCTCCACCGCAACCAGCAGCACTCCCAGAGACCCTCTCCTCCGCGCGCAGGCCCATCCGCGAGCAACCGACGAGCCACCCGTCGCTACCCTCAGCCAAGCAGCGATCAGTTTCCGGCGTTTCTAGCCACCGGCGAGTCGCGCATCTCCGCCGAGCCCCATTGTGTACACCGGCAGCCGTTTCGGCCCTTCTCTCGACCTTCTCGTGATCTTTTCGTAAGAACGGTACAACGACTTGATTCTTTTTTTTTTATGTGATTATAGGTGTTGATGTATGAGAATTTCGTTCAATCATGTTAAGGTTATATATTTGTCGGATATGTGGAATTTATGTGGCACAATGTTGAAGCTTTGATGGGGTCATGATAATTGTTAATCCTCTCTCATTATTATGTGTTATGGCGATGTTAGAGAATGCTTATGATGTTGTTTAGGGTGTTAATCGAGTGTTTTATGGCATAGAGAATATATTGACGAAGTTTCATTGGCATTTGAGTTATAAATCGTGATTTTGCTGTTTCTGTTGTGCTGCTATAATGACCCTGAAGTACTCGTTTTCTGAAGTTGTGTTCTTCATAAGAAATTTAGACGCATGTCTTAGGGTTCGAATGCAACTGGAATCATGATTATATGATATATGTGCTGCAAGTTGTGTTGATTATAAAATCGCTGCGCGGGTTAAGTTTTGAAAAACTCATGTGTGCTTTCGAAAATAAAATTTATCTTTTAATGCTTGCTTATATGATTTATATGGGCTGAATTGATTTAAGTGTTTTTTATATGAATCGTAAATTCCATGAGTTAGTTAGTGCATGGGTCGGATAATTATTGATAGGACCCTCTTAGTTATTGTAGGTGTTTGACGAGTCGAGCTCTCAATCTACTCGTATTTTAGTGATATATGTTGCTTCCAACCAGGTGGGTTTTATTTGAAATTTCTATGCGGTAAATCGTTTGCCTTATGTTTGGTATGATCAATGTATGCAATTAACCCATGTAGCCTTCGATGTGAGCTATATCGGCCGTCGAACGGTTATCCTCGTGGCTAAAATAAATAAAAAAATAAAAAAAAATAAAAAAACAAACCCGTGGAGTTTACTCCTACTGACTGGGCATTGATGTAAGCCCGTGGGGCGATTCAGTGTATAAGCCTGAGGGGCATAGACGTAAAGCCCATGGGGCATTCGATACATCTACCAGCAGTAGTCTATGCGTAGGTGTGCACATGAGTCTTGACACTGTGAATTTTATGATGAGATATTGGGATACTTGATTGATTCATATACATGTTGCGATCGTACCTGTTGTTATTATGATTTTTTTTATTGCATAGTGGTGAGCACTACGATTTCCATATGTGCTCACTCTCACCTGAAATTAATATTTCAGGTTGAGCAAGACGGGCATGACGGCGGAAAGGAGCGAGTGGTAGTCGGTCTTTACGACTAGAATATTATTTATTGCTTCCGCTATTTATGAACTGATTTATGAATTTATGAAATTATGAACCCTGAGATTTTATGATGATTTGAAATAATGTAGGGGAGATGCCCCGTGAACACTGTGATGATTTCTGGGAACCCGATTTGGGTAAAATGACGATTTATGATTTTATGAATCCCGATTTGGGAGTTGATGTTCGGATTGATGTTATGAGATGATGATTGATGTTGAATTTAAATGAATAAGGCCACAAGTGTTTTGAAATAAATTTCAAAAATTAAATTGATTTTTTTTTCTGAAAAGCCATGGATTTTCGTTAAATCAAAGTGGGGCGTTACATGATTAGAGAGAAGATTACTCAAGGGCTGATCAAGCTACATCACATCTCAAGCAAGGAGCAATTTGCTGATTTGTTAACCAAACCCTTAGCTAGAAATATTTTTTCATATTTGTTGTCCAAGATTAACATGTGTAACATACATGTTAATCTTGCGGGGGTGTTAATATTATAGTTTCTCCTTTTTTTGTATAAGTTGCTACTTTGTATTAGTAAAGTTGTTATTATAGTATTAGCAACTCTTTTATAACCTCATGTAAACCCTAAGTATAAATAGGGTCGAACATCATCTCTGTACTTTCACTTTTCACTTTTATCAGATTTTGTTTTTCTCTTCTATACACTTTTCTCTCTTTCGATCTATATTGGATTCTCAGATTCAACAATAACAGATATGGATATATTTGGGAGATTAAGTATAATCTAGAAATAATGTTTTAAAACTGATGTCTCCACCAACAAGAAATATACTACAGTATAATACATACATACCCCTCTCTCCCTCTAAATTCACTCTACATTCATGTTGAAAAATGTCTTATTTTTGAAAGATCACTATATAAAGTCTCTTGGGTTTATATGCAAATATGCGTCAAATGCTAATAGTGGTATGAGAGTTAGACTTCAAATTTATTGGAAAGTGGAAGGCTCAATTGGGACGGGCCAAAGAATTAGAGATCAGCAAGCTTTGAGTGAGAAATATTGACTGATAAGACAATTTGAGTCTCATATTGGTTTGACATGAGATTAGTTATGAGTTTATTAGGTCGTTTACTACATGGGACAGGACATGATAATTCATTTAGTCATGCGATATCCGGTGTTTACTTACCGGGATTTGGACAATTTTTTAACTACCTGGCGTCCATGTGGCATGAGGGGCCCACTAGTTCATCCCTTATTCACCGATAAGTCCATCCCGCCTCCCCCCGAGATAATTTAATCCCAGTAATTATATACCCATTTCGTCCTCACTTTTCGATGCCAAAGTACCAAAATAACCTTGGTTGCCCACAATATTACAAAATTGTCTCTATAAAAATGTTGAAAACGGGATTCTGCCCTAGTTCTTATGCAGCGACGAGCAGAAAGGAGGAAGAAGCAATTCTGGGTGTTACGTACGATAGGTAAGCCAACACATCGCTAAGAACGTTGTTCGCATCCACACAACTAAAATTTGTCAGTTTTCATCAAATTGTACTGCAAAAGTTTTTGGAGAATGGGGCATTTCCCCTAGTTTTTGCAGATACGAGCACGAGAGGGTGAAGAATCCATAATTGTTGGGTTATTTGCAGAGATGCTGAAGAGGAAGGTAAGCTCGAAAATTTATCCATGATTAATAGTGTTCCTCTCATTGTGAAATACTCGGATTTCTCGAATCATAATTCTTTTTCTTTTTCTTTTTTTTTAAAAAAGTGGGTCATTTGCCCTAGTTTTTGCAGAGACGAGCACGAGCGGGGAAGACGCTATATATCTTACGAATTTGCACAGACGAGCACGAACCAGGTAAGCTCCTGCAATTTTGGGATAATTTTCGGTTCTTATTTTTGTATGAGGAAGAGATGAAAATGAGAATACGAGCTTCCTCTGATTTAATTTATCTGTACACAAGGATAGTTTTGTCAATTTCAATTTTATCATCTAATTTAGTCCCACAAAGTAAATGCTTGATTTTTTATCTTAAAAATGTATCTCAGGAAGTAAACACGGGACTATTACTGACGTGTAAAGTAGCCTGAATTAAATTGTCCAATCCCATAGTGAAAAGTAAACGACCAGAGATATCTCTTTATTAGTATGATGACTTTTGAGTATGAGTCGATAACAAAATCGCAAAAGTTATGGTCCAACAGCGGATAATACAATTATGATGGAACAACAAATTAATTAATTAATTAATTATGATTAAAAAATAGCACTTTCGGAAAGGAAAGACAAAGCACAGGTCCCCTAATATCTTAAAAATCCATGTTTTAAGCTCTCTAATGAGTGTGTACAAGTTCTTTGTTGTTTGTGCATCAACTCAACTTGTCATGAAAGACAACAAACCGCAAAAGCGCACTTATCACTTAACATCCCAAAAGAAGGGGCCCATGAAAGCAAAATTTCATAGTTACGCTCCCCAGCCTCGTTTTTTAATACTAAATTAAAATGGACATTACGGAAAGATTGGCCAAAAATAATTATGAGTCCAAAGGAAAGTGAAGCCAATTTTGCCCTATTAATAAAAGTTTGTTGGGGCCTGCGTTTACATAACAATAGACAAAAGTACAATCCCCACCTTTTGTGTAATTAATTGTACAATTGCTTCGCCGTTAAATTTAAACTAGTACGTAGCTTGTGCGGTGCACGGGACATAAGTATTAATGAGTTATTTCTACAGAACTTGTCCGTTAAGTAGTTCGTGCGATTGACGGGAGATATTAAATGAGTGGATCATAGGGCTTGTCCGTTCAGGCCTAAAAAATAATAGAGTTTGATCATCTATCTTTTTACGTCTTTTCATCAACGTCATTTTTTTGTCGGAACATTAAACCTAAGTCTGGTAGCGCTAGCCCGTAAATTGATTAATATATTATCTCGTTCACATGTTTATAATAATATAAATTTGATTTCATTATATATATTTATTCATTGATATAAGAAAAATAACAATTTTTACGTAATCTTGTTCCTCGTATAATACTTGTATTATTTCATTATAAAATTTATTGTAGTATAATGTCATTATTATTATAAGTTATAGATGTAATCTTCTTCTTCTTTTTGTTTTATGTAATTAAAATATTTAATGTATGTTCATATTATTTATTAATGTAATTAATTTAAATTATGTAAATAAATTTAAAGTAAAACATTTTGTACAAATATTTTACAAAATATACACAAATGTTTTTTTAGAATTTAATTTTTTGACAATAAATAACAGCTTTGAAATTTTATGCAATTATTAAAACCGATTAAATCTGCTTTATTAAAACCAATTAAATCTTTATTTATAGGCTTGGCATTAAAATCGATTTTATGAGATTTTTTTAACTAAGCTGATGTTATGGAATAAAACAAATCTATACTTACATTTGACTTTTCCAACAAAGGTAAAAAAATCGGTTCTGATTTTTATCTCATAACAAATCTTTAATGTCAAGCTATAAATACCAAAACAAATCTGTAATTAATGTCATTCTATTTCCAGCAAATATTAATTACCTTTGACTTTTCTTTATCTTAAATATGGTAAATGAGATACCTTTTAATATAAGTATAGATATTTATATTTCTCGACTATGCGGATTTGCAACACAAACAGGGTTCATATCTATCTGATGTGTATATATATATATATATATATATATACTGTATCATGAAAAAAATTTCTTTATATTGAATTCAATAGTCCGAAACCAAATTTTGTCCACTAGGTACCTAGAATAATGAAGAGTCATACTTTTCTAACTTATATACATACTTTTAAATTAAAATATCATCAATATAAATAAAAATATTAAATATAATAACTTAAATATACATTTTGTTAAGAAAATATAATGGACGACCCATCTAATAGTTGTCTGCCTTGTTCAAAAAAATTTCATATGGTACTTTTATACATGATATAGTGTCATATAGCATTCAAACTTACGTATCATAAATATTAGGCTTTACATATTTTGGATATGCAATGCATCGTTGTAAAATAAAGAAGCGTTAGCCCACCTTAATGAAACAAAGTGAAGAGAGATCTACCCCACGTGGCGCAAACGAAAATGGAGGATCACTTCTTATTTTTAGCTTTTCTTAAATGAGTGCAGGGTTTATGTGCTTGGGATTCCTACATGTCCTACTTTGGGATATTATAGTTTTATATAATTACCTTTATGTAGTCATATAGTGTATGGATTTTCACTTCACCTCTCTCTCTTCTACACTTTTTCTGCAAACCCACGCTCTCCTGAAAAGAGGGGTTAAAATATGGGAATCCTATGCTTCCATTTATACAATAAATTGCATTATTTTCTTAAATTTTCTTTACTACATTACATATGATTTATATGTTTTCAAACCTGAGAAAAATTAAACCAAACAAAAAACTCATGACAAAGAGACCAACTCTACATTAGAAAAATCATGAGTTATTGAAAAATGGGTTTGAGTCGGTTTTTCTGATTTTTGGATAGCTAAAAATTTAATTCTTATTGAATTAAATTATGTAGAAAAATTCTATTTTTTGAGTAGATGCTAGTGACATATTTAGTTTTTCAAAATTAATTTTCAATGGGTAAAAAACTAAATGATTAGAATTAGTCATCTATCAGTCATTGAAAGTAGGGTTGTGAGTTTCGAAAAATCAAAGAGATCTATATGACATTGAGATCTTAAATAAATATCACTCTTTGTTTACACTAAAGAAAGACGATGAGTTCATAATAATTAAAATTTATGCATCAAATGTATGTTTGTTTTCGGCCACATGCGTGTGTGCGTCCACTGGCTGGCCTTCTCGAGTCGGCATGGGCACGGGCACTTGGGCCTGGGCCTTGAATCTTGGACCTTGGTCTAGTTGGATTGTCAGTTGGACTTAGGTGGCCCAGGCTGGCATTGAGATTTGAGCCTTCGGCCCAACCTTTATTATTTTTGTGCTACAAATTTATTTACAATTTTTCCCAAAGTTAAAACCCGATTGGATTTTTTTTTCTTTTTTTTTTTTCGTTTTTTAGTTTAGACTGGAGCTCATTCTAGTAAGTTTGTTGAAGCTTCTGTTCAGAAGTTCTATAGAGCCAAAAACGTAAGTTGTCGTATCTTTTGGGATGATACACCTAAACCGTAAAGCACCACATATAAGAAATATGTTTTGCGGATAGAAATATACTTTTGTCTCAACTACAAGTTTGCTACAGCTTAACAAATATAATCTGCATTTTCATTTGATTAGTTGAATTTGGAATAGCTGAATTCATAATCAGTTCATTACATTTCTTGTTGTATTTGGGAACACATTTACTAACACTCTAATGGTAAAGTTCTTTTATTTTTTGGCCTTTTAGTTTTGATTCGCAGAATCAAACCAAGTAAGCCTAAGTACTACATATTTGCACACTGTTAATATATCATTATATCATAGCATACTATAACTTCTTATTGGTTCATATTATATAATTCATTATATAGCATATATATTTTGGAAGAAATAAAGTGAAAATCCAATTATGATTGATTCTTTTTTAATATACAGAAGTTTCTATACATTAAAAGTGAATTGCTCCTCAAAAGGATATAAAACTAGTTGATGGCCTTGGTGGCTTGGTGTTGTGATTTGGGGCACAAAATACAAGAGTTTATATACTTACATATCAGATATGTAATTCAGTAAATTCAACAAGAAGTGAATCATATTTAATTAGTATAGTAATATAAATAAATGAATAAATATTATAAAAAAAATGTATGTTCTTCTTTCAACATCTTTCAGTAAAGATATGATAGCTACGCCAGAACTAAAACTACATTTTGTTTATCAAATATTCCAAATGCCTTTAGCTTTATCATGTGAACAAGATTGTATGAAAAGAACCAAAAGAAGAAACTAACTCCAGACTATATTCCCACTTCAGCCAACTTGTATTCTTTAAATGGACCCAGTTACAGCCTTATGAGATATATCACCTTAACAAAATTAATTCTTCATGGCCCATTCTGTACTCGCTCTGCTACATCCGAGCCCACTTAGCCCACTAGAGGACAGCTGATTAAACTACTCCGGGTCAGACATTATTATTTTGACCCGCATTCCACATTTTTGTNAATAACACAGTCCTCCAAAGAAGAAAAAAAAACAAAACACAATCCACGAAACAAAACAACAAACCACAAACAGCACAAACCAGACAACAACACACAAACAGCAACAAAATAACATAATAACTATAAGCCCTCCACAACCGCAATGGACAGCCAAACCACGCGCACGAACGGGCCCCAATAGAAGAAAAGAGACCCGACTCAATTCAGATCTAGAAACTGCAATCGAGGCCTAGCTAAACCCGAGCAAGCCAGGCCTCCTCCTACCGAAAGCCCGCAGACCTCACCACGAATTTCGGCCGGAGAAACACCCCACACCAAACCGGCCGGAGCAGTCAGAAGCCTCCCATCGGCATCCCAACTCCCCCACCGTCGGGCCACCCATCCCAGCACCAGGAGACGGATGGTCCAGGGGATAATCACCTCCGCAAAAACTCAGTCGTCGTCCGCCTGAGAACAGCGAAACGGCGATGGCGACCGCGAACCACCCACCCACTCCGGGACCCCGCTGAAGAACCACCAAGGACCCCAAGACTGGGGAATAAACCTTGCCGATTGCAGGCCCGTCGGGGAAGAAGACACGCCGGTCCCCTAGTGTAGTCATCGCCGCGGCAGGCCGGAGCCTGCGGAGGGGAGGCGGCGGCAAATTTGACGGGGGACTTCTAGGTTTAGCGAAAGGGGGATTGTATTTGTTAGAGAGAGAAAGGGGTTTAATATATATAATATATGCAATTTAGATAGCAAGGACAAAAATAAACTAAGCTTCCACATCCATTTGTGTACAAATAAACTTGCCAACTAATGTTGTTTAGGTGGTGCTTGGATATGAAGTAGTACGCATCACGTGCGATGCACAGACAAAATTATTACTTAAATTAACTTTTAAAACTTTATATTTTAAATATATTTATTTATATTTAACATCTTATTATTGTAAGAAAAAATACAAAATATGAATAAATATATATTATTTATGTGTATAGAATAAGTCTCCACAACCAAACCAATAATATCTAACACATGTTATATGATAGAATTAATTATATGCATCGTACGATAAAAATATTGTAATTAAGATATGAGATGAGAAATAATAAACATATTTTGAAAAATGTAAAGTCGTACTATTTTCGTGCAACTGTTCGATTCAAAATTGTATAGTTTTATTTGGATGGACGACATAATAAGGATATATACCAAAAATTAAATGTAAAATCACGTATATGAAATTCTTATAAGATGGTTGTTAGTTAGAGAAATACAGAAATAAATCAATTTGAATAAAAGTATACGACGAAATAGGTCACCGACGTGTAAATGCAAAAATATGTATTTTATTAAATAACACATGTAAAATATCTAAATGTTCTATAATATAAAAAATGTGTGAAATCACCTAAATATTTCTGTAATATTATTAAAAAAATATCTAAAAAATTGTTAAATATTAGGAAAAACTACACTTAACCCACCTAACTATAGGTTTTTTGCACTTCATCCACTCAACTTTTTTTTTGTGACACTTTGCCCATATAACATTCTAAAAAATTGCACTTAACCAATTTTCGGTCACCGTCCGGCCATTTCTATGGGCAAAATGTAAATAAAAAAAAAAGTTGAGTGGGTAAAGTGCACAAAAACGTATAGGTGGGTGGGTAAAGTGTAATTTTTTAAATTACAATTAACTGGATGAATGATTGAAAAGTTAATTTTGCCCTCATAAATTCCAGACGATGATCGGAAATTGGTTAAGTACAATTTTTCGCAAAGTTGTATGGACAAAGTGTCACGAAAAAAAGTTGAGTGGGTAAAGTGCAAAAAACCCTATAGTTAGGTGGATTAAGTGTAGTTTTTCCTAAATATTATCTCATATTGATTTATATTGATTTAAGATGTTCAATATTTTTAAATTACTAAATTTATGTTAATATGTATTGTTGGACTTTGTTATCTCTTTAAATTAGAAGGTTTAAATCTTAAGAAACAAATTTCTTCTGTTACATTTATGAAAAATGATCTTTTAATTCATATGTAGCCAAAGTTATTCTCTTAACATTTTTAAAACTACAGCTTATATGATATTTTCATGGAACTTTTTATATTGTTTAGCACGATGTCTTTAAGAAAAAGAAAAAATTAAGATAAGATAAAATTGGACGAGAGGTTAGGATGGAAAAGACGAGTAAGGAGGGTGAGAGGTTATGGAGGAAGTTGGACGAGAGCCTGGAGGAGGTTTGGGCAGCTAAGACGCCCTATGGTGTGGAACCACCTCCGAGATAGACAAGGGTGAAGGTGTGCTGGTTACCACTCATATGACCTTGCAGAGGGTGAATCGGTTCCTAACGCCGGAGCCAGATTGGGGGTTGGTAGGCTAGGGAAAGGGTAAGGAGACTGTTGTGCAAAAGCCAGTCCAAGGAGCTGCGACGAGGAGTAGTGAGCAGGTGATCTAGTTGACTAGGGGGGAGTTGTATCGCCTCATTGCAAAGGTTGTTGGTAAAGCGATAGTAGCACAACCTCAAGTGGTGGTGGAGAACCCGAATGCGGTGGTGGAACAACCAAAACCAGTGGTGGATCTGCAAGCCGGAGGGGTGCAGAACATGGTCCCGATGGTGGAGCAGCACATCCTGGTGGTGTTTAGGCCGGTGGGATATGGTAGTAAAATACGAGATGAGAGAGATGAGAGGTCCATTGTGTCTCCGATGGGTAATAGACCAGAGATGTGATGTTGGAGCGGATAGCGAATCAGATTAGGGAGCTTCAGTCCAAGGTGGAAGGGCCACGATAGTCGTGGGTGTAGGGCCATTCCTTCTCTGATGATGTCTAGGATGAAGATTTACCACAGAATTTCAGCGAGCCCAACATGTTCTATGATGGGTCCTCAAATCCTACTAGGCATTTCCAGAGTTTTGAGAATGTGTCAGTTTTGCACCGATATAGTGATGCAGTTTGTTGTTGGGACTTTTTGACGACATTAAAGGGGTCTATTAGGATTGGTTCCCAACAGGATCTATCTATAGCTTTGGTGTGTTCAGCTCGTTGTTCATTAACCAGTTCTTTAAACATGAGAAGACCTACCTCACACTGATCAATATTTAGTAGAAAACATAAGAAGACCTACCTCACACTGATCAGTATTTAGCAACGCGTGAACAAATCATTGCGGGACTATGTTCCCCGGTATGTGAAAGCTTGTGTGGAGGTTCCCTCAGAATTGGAGGAGATCAAGGTGGGAGGGCTCACACGAGGTCTCCGATCAGGCCACTGTAGGAATTCCCTGACCAAGAAACTAGCTAGGTCATATAATGAACTGCTGGAGAGGTGTACCAAATACATGAATATAGAGGAGACAAAAGCTTATTTTTTTGTGAATTACCGAGCTAAGAGAAAGAAGCAAGAGGAGAGGCACAGGCCAAATGAGAGGAGGTTGGGAGATAGGGATGCTAGGAGTGGTGAGAAGGGACGTATAAGATTTAGTATGAGCATTATACACCGTTGACATCACCAAGGGGTCATGTGTATGAGACACTTGAGAAGCGCGAAGATACTAACATCATGCGGAAGCCTTAGCCTCTACTTAAGAGGAAAGAGTAGGTGCCAGTACGAGGAGATCCTTTTTGTAGGTACCATCGTGATTACGGACATTGGACGAACAACTGCAAGGAGCTTAAGGACGAAATAGAGAGCCTTATCCGAGTTAGACATTTAAAGAAGTTTGTTGTCCAAGATTGGGAAAAGAACAAAGATAAGGAGTTAGGCGAGAAAAGGAGAAGACAAGAGGAACAATAGCTGCCGCCTCCTAAAAATGGAGTTATTCATATGATTGTAGGGGGGGGCTAACTGATGGTGATTCCAATAACGCTAGGAGAGATAACTTGAGGGGCGATTGGGAGAGTGTAGTGGAAGTCTAGATCCCTCATGACATGCCGGAGTTGAAGTTGGGAGCCGACCATTCACAGTAACGATGCAATAATAATAACAGTGGAAATTGTGGGCTATGACGTTGAGAGGATTTTCATTGATACTGGGAGCTCAGCGGATATCATTTTCTTTGAGTGCTTCAAGCAGATGGACCTAGATGTGGAGATCAAGCCGATTAAAACTTCTTTGTTCAGTTTCAGTGGAGCGGAGATGGTGCCTTTAGGGAGGTGCAGTTGAGAATTGCTCTGGAACTCCTCCTCTAAGGAAGGTTAAGATTGTAAGGTTCTTGATTATAAAAGCGGATTCAGCTTACAACGTCATTTAGTGTAACGTCCCAATCGATTTTTAAGAAAATCCATGGCTTTTCCAAAAATCACAGTAAAATTTTCGAAATTCATTTTTCGAATCATAAACATTTTGCCGTTACTCATTCATTTCAAAACTTAGTTCAAGTCATGTTTGAACTACGGGGATTCATTACCCGGTTTTTCAAAAGTTTTCATTAACCATAATCTCATCAACATAATAAACATCATGATATTCCTAATCACATACTCATGAATATCAAATTGAATGGTTTTCACCATAAACCAATTCAACATGTTCAAATAATCCAACATAAGTTCATAAATGCGGAAGCAAATAATAATCATAAATAATTAAGCAAGATCACCCACTGGTCTTGTCTCGTCACCCACCAACTGCTTAACCTGCATCCGTGAAGAGCAGGTGGGAGTGAGCATAATAAGAAAATTTAATACTCACCACTATGCATATGAACATTATGAAATATGTTAGGATGGTACGGTCGCAGCATGAACATAAACAATAACAACATGTCTCATCTCTAGTCAATACGACAATGACTCACTCATGTGCACATCTACGCTTAGCCGTGGGAAGGGGATTCATTACCCTAACGACAGGATTGCGTGCCACGTAAGGACACAACCTTTCATTAGGTCTTACGGAGATTTGCCTCGTATGGGCAACCGTATTACATCGACGGGGACAACCGTACCGACATCCGTAATAGCTCACATCGATAGGCTACATGCTCACATGCATACATAGATCATACCAAATTCAACACATTTAAAACACACATGCATAGATATTTTAGAATAACTAACCCACCTGGATTTTTGGATTTGTCAAAACACAAGAAGAAATAGACGTAGGTCGAATCTTGACTCCTCAATTACCTACATTAAGTCAAGATTCTACAATCAACATCTATCTTGACTTTAAAAGGGAAAACACAAATCAAACTTAGTCGAACTTGATTCGACTAAGTTGTTTGTGAAGCTCTGTGGACATTGGAACACTTAGACTCGGAACTGTACTCAACCAAAACACATATGGGAGTTCACATAAATCTAGCTAAGGGTTGACCAAGTCAAACAAACAAGGAACAACATGCGAGCCGATTTACAATTTTTAACACAAAAACTATATTTTTGAAATACTAGCCGATAAATCACATAATCTGGTTGGTCAGGTTGCCGAATGAGTTAGGCTCTGGAATTTTAACATAACATCTACCTCACTGGAGTTAGTAAAACCACCAAATTCCAGCCCTTAACTCAAATCACATAATTTTATAAAATTCGAACAAGTTTTTCAGCAAAACCGAGCACAAATTCAAAAACTGACATAATGAATGGTTTAACCATTGAAATTTTTACACAGGAACCCTCAACCTGTGATTAACAACATGTACAAATTTCAGCTTTAAATATTAAACATGCGAATTATGAAAATTGTAACAAAATTTATCAGATTTCAACATTTCAGCAAAAGTGAACAAATATGAACTCCAAAAATCTTGGGTATTTTTCCATACACATAACATCATTAAATAAGCACTTCAACCGGAATTCAACAATTTACAACAACTTACGGCTTAAAATTTATGTAGATCTGACTGACCACGAACGGTTGACCGCAATTGATTGACCGCAAATCACGTCTTGGGTTGAACGAACAAGATCAGATCAAAACCGGATCAAACGGATGCAAACAGATCAAAACGAGATTTTGCTGCCAGGCACCTTCTGTCGGCGTGTGAGGGCGCGTGCAGTGTCGGATTCCAGCGACATTGGCGGCGATGGAAAGCTCTCGTAGAGACGGTCGTCTGGGTATACTGTACGTCTCAATCGGACTTCCGGTTAGTTCTGTAGGTCAAAATATATTTCGTCTCGGTTTACCTACAGATCTTCTACTGTATTACTCAATACACCCTTCTTCAACTTGTACCAGTGGAGCAACAAGAAGAAGATAAAGCTCGAATGAGATCTAGAGAGAGAGGCGTGTTTCACGTGAGATGTGAACTCTCTTCCCTTCTCATGAGCTTAATGATGTATATATAGAGCTACAGTAGGGACCCTAAGGAGATTAGGAAAAGGGCTCCTTAATTAAATAGACTAACTGTGGGCCAAGCCCACTCCTCTAATTAATTAAATAATATTAATGGGCCACCAACATTATATTATTGCACTCCCTCTTCCTAGCCCAAATTACATTTGAGACTCCAATAATAATTACTCGATTTACCTCCCCATGTTTAAGATATAATGTCCATTAATTAATTCGATTACTGACAATCAAGAATTAATTAATTTATTATTATTTCACCGAAGCTAGCGCTCGTTCATCACTTTCTTATTATGCCGGAACTTAATCCACCTGCAGGGTTTAGCATAACAATCCTTCATGAACTCACTCCGGGGACATCATCAAACTAACGCACATGGTGACCGTAAATATCCTAACAGCACATCCTATATATAATAATATTACCCAAAACAGTAGGAATATTAATCCAACGAACTGAACCTCACCCATGTGAATCAAAGTAATATATATTATACATATCTGCCTGTTTAATACCTTACGGGTTAAGAGAACGCAGTAATTAACCGAGGCCTAGTTCATTTACGACGATCAGTATAAAATGAACTTCTCCTCTCTGGGATCCTGTTCAATACATAAATGTACTAGTGCAACTAATCAGTCAAGACAAACTGTACAGTTGACACTACAACCGTTCGGATGGAGTGTTCATGTCCATCTAGGTTGTGAACAACTATTCTTGTTCGCAAGTAACTGATAGAGTGATCTTCGGTTCGCCCGATGACGATCCACCCTATCTAAGTGCAGAACAACAGAACGTAGAACTTGTTTAATCTAACATGATTCTCATTCATAAAAGGTAAATGTGTAATATCATGCAAAGCCAAGCTTTCAGTATATAACACTAACAGTGACGTGGGTCGAGCTTCTAGCTAGGCGATTCGCCCGTTTGAGGGCGGCGACTTCGTCCGTGTCGCGCCCAATGGCCTTTCCATGCTCGATGACTTGCCTAAGGTCGGGGTTCGCCTGGCTTTTTTCACCCAAGCGCTGGTAGACGGACCGGCGAATGATGCGGATACTCTCTTCGGGGCGACTTTCGCCCGTCTGTTCGGTGGGTGCCGTGTTGGTGGTTTTCTCCCGACAGTTTTGGGCATTTTTGTTAGGGGACTGTGCCGTACTTCTGGACCGAACGGGCCCCTTTCCTTTCCTCCCGGTTTCTTTGTCAAGAGTTTGGAGCAGAGTGTTGATCGGGTTTTCTGTCCCAGCCACGGTGTTTGCAGCGGCTGTGTGGCTCGCCAGTGCCTTAGCGAAGGCACCCTCGAGGACTTTGAGGACGTCAGGGTGCTGAATTGCTGCGGTAAAAGTTGGGACTGGTGAGACCGGTGGCTGAGGCCCCTGCTGCTATCTGCGTGAAGTTCCCTCGCCGTTGCAGTGGTGCGACTGAGCTCCGGATTGTTGGGTGGACTCGTCGTGTCAAGATGAAGTCATTGTGTGAGAGTTTTGGAAGAAAAGAGGTAAAAAAGAGAGAGATTGTGAGTGGTGTTCCACAAGATCGAAATGTTGAGACCAAATAACTTATGGTGCCCTTCCTCTAGCGCCAAACTGTTGATGGACGGATCCGATCAACGGTTAAAATAAAAGATATTAAGGATGGAAAGATGAAATAATGGACAAATACGGTGAAAAAGAAAATTTATTACGTAATTACGAGGTCGGCCTCTGTGAGTGAGGTCGGCACTTTTGTTACAGTTGGGATCTTTACCTGAAAATATTACAAGTATTTAGAGAGAGAAAGTAGAGAGAAGGTTGAGTAAATGCAGATTCAACAACCCATAAATAAATGAGGGGATCTCCTATTTATAGTAGTATTGAATGAGGTACTGTTCCCCCAGTGTTCATGTTGTCTTGTCGTACAGTAGCTCTGAGAGACTGACTTGCGCTTTTCTGACTGATTGGAGTAATCTGTGGGTTTTTCAATCATTGCCTACAGAGCATTTAATGCAGGTATGGGCTGCATTAAATGCGGACACGCCCTTAGGCCGGCTAGGCGTCCTACGTCCGCAGGCTAGCCTAAGGCATCTCATCGGCAATCATTTATTGACAAATGGCATTATTTTATTGTTTTCTGGGTTCTTAGCTCGTATACAGGCCGACCTAATAAAGATGCCAGGTCGGACTTCGGTTGTAAGTTGATCCTCCCTCTTCCGGGGTTCTATTTGCCTACTCGGTGCTTAACCAGGTCGGCTTTTGTAGCCAATAGGTCTAGGTGTTGACCTCAGGAAATGTCATTGCTCGTCACCCTTGTTGACGTTGGTCTTGGGTCAGCTCGGCATTGTTGAAGTCGGTCGAGCGCCTGCCTGGACGATCAGTTCGTCCTTCTTCGATTATCAACATAAGGGAGTCCAACTTGGGTATCAACAATACTTGCGACAATAAAAGGCAAGAAACTCATTTACGTTCATCTGAACGGAAATATTATTAAACGACTTGTGCGACAAAAAGGAAAACAAGTTGTTCATAGACATCCGAATAAAAAGTCTTACATTAGACAAAAAACAAGATTATTATTCAGTATGCTGACATGCCGGCACACTGGAAGTAACTTGAACAAAAATATAAAAAAAAAAAAAAATAAGCTATCTTCCCGACGCTTCCCTCGGGCACTTCGGGCGCGCCGCTGGTCTCCCTGATTTCTTCATCCACGGCCTTAGCCATCTTCTTGCCTATTTCTTCCAACAAGGCGGCTTCCTTTGCGATAAATGCGGCCTCAATAGCACCAGGCTTGATCCCGATAGCCTCAAGATCCCTGGTTCTAGTCAAGTCGGAAGTCCTCTCTACGTCGGGATTACCTGCCCACCCATTGTTATCCTTTCTAACAGCCTTGGCCGCTTTATCCTCGGCATACCTTAGGATTTCCGCCTTGAGTTCCTCTGGCGACATACTTTTAGTATGTTGATCAACCAGCACTTCGGCTAAAGTCTCAACATAGACTTCAGCGAGCTCAGCCCTATTTTCTTTTTTGCCTTCAAGGAGCATGACAGCGAACGCCCTATAAAGAAGTACCTATCTTTCAAGACTAAGGGAAGAAAACTCAGAATCTATCGCTTGCACGTCAACCCGACTTAAACACCACTCGCAGAATTCCCGTTCATCATCATCAGCGGGAATATGCATGCTTTTGATCTCCAAGTTGAAGTTGTCCTTCTCAAGTTTCCAGAGCAGGAAAATCCTCAGATCATCAACATTATAAAGTCCCGCTCCGAATCGCTCGATCACCCTCCTTAGATTCAAGCAAGTGTTCAACTCCAGCTATAAGTCGGTTTCTTCCGACTCTTCATCTGTGGCGTCCTTCAACTCCTGGACGGTACTACCTCCACTATCCTTCCCCGCCTGCAGACCCGCGTCGTACATGAACTCACCATACTCAGCCTTTTCACTCTCAAGTCTCGCTACCTCGGCTTGGTGGGCCTCGCGGCTGCGCACCAGAAGCATTTCTTTTTCAAGGCGGTCACGCCGAGTCTGTTGGTGTTCCTCGCGCTTTCAAAAGCTACTCATCGCGCTCCTGAAGTTTTTCCTCGCGAGATTTTGCATTCTGCTCAGGAGCGATCAGCTGATCCATCAACTTTTTATTTTCCGCAAGAGACGATCTTTCTCGACCATTAGGACCGAGATCTCTTTTCGTGCAATCCCGATCTGGGCATCTTTCTCCGCCACTTTCTCCTTCCATGCCGCCTCTGACTTGGCTGATTTCTCCTGCAGAGAAGCGATCGTCCGATCGCGTTGCCCCAGCGTATCTTTCTTTTCATATACGTCGGCAGCAGTGAGGCGATAGTCGTCCTCGCGGCGATCAAACTAACCAATGCACGACCAAGACAAGCATTCGAATAGCCGAGCTTGTGGACGCCCGGCATAGCAGACACCGCTCATCCCGGTTCTCGGGTCCCAAGCCATCAGGGGAACCCGAGCTACTTCTATGATATGACCAGGAAGATCAGACTTATTAGAGATTCTGGGATTTTCAATCGACTAGAATGTCGGATACCAGTTTTCCACTGTTCCTTTTGGTAGACTAAACTTAGCCGCCCTTTCTTCATCAATTTTCAAAAATGACCTGTCAACGACAAGTTCTTTCCCTTTTCCACGACGACCCACATTGTGTTTCTTCTTAGTCCTCTCTTCATCACTAATGGGAAGATTCTCGGCACATCTCTTCCTCAAGCGCCTCCTCGGTGGTGTTTGTTGCTTTTTTCAGAACTTCTTCTACCTCAGCTTCTTCCGAACTAGGAATGATTATCTGCGGCTGTAGGTCTTCAGCAACCCCCTCTGGCTCAGGCTCAGACTTGTTGATAGCCTTTACATTTAAGATCGGGGTTGGATTCAGGCTTGCTCGGCAATTGGACTTGGTCCTGAGGTCCCAACTACCATCCTCGACTTTGCACCAGCTCCAACGTCGGCAGAACTATACCAATCCTACCGTTTAACAAAGCCTTCACAAGTTGTTTGCAACCCATCTCGGTTAATCGTTGTTCTTTGTTTTTGCCAATCTTAGTGTGAAGATCCTTATTCGGAAATTGGAGTCGATAATCTTTGGCGTCGTGGACTGTCCTAACTCCAAAATAACCGAGCAACAGATAATAAACTGCAAACGACAAAATGGAATACCGTTAAATTTCACAAGTCATCAGAAGCCGAAATGAGAACTACGGATACAAAAGACACAAGTCATCATACCAGGATCGAAAGAAGAATTTGAAACTCCTGGAGATAAACCAGCAAGCTCGAGTTTCGAATCCTTGACAAGACTTCGATAACTGCGATCCTCGTGGTCCAACTTGAAAAGATCGTACAAATGTTCCCTAAGCTCAAAACTGAGTTTGGGCTCCTTTGTTTTCTTAGCTACAAATATGAAAGGTGTCAAACCTGTTAGTACAAGAAAAGACGAGTTATTAGAAAAATTCGAAAAGTTATGTGAGACTTACAGTATTCAGAAGTAATATGAATGGGAATAGACATCATATCTACCAAAGGATCACTTAAAAAGTTGGAAGACTGCCAATCGCCTCCAACCCACAACCACTCTTCCTGGAAGCCATGGAGAGTGTCGGGGATGTTGGTTATCATATTACTAATTTTAAATCCCGGCTGGGGTTTGCCCGCACAGAAAAAACAGCAAGACAACTCCGCCACCCTTTTACTTGGACTCCTCTTAAATGTATATAAACTCCTCATGTCATCCAACGACGGAAAATCCCAACCTCTTTCATTCAACAAAACCATTAGCCCAATGATTCTTTTGCAGATATTTGGGGTGATCTGACATAAAGTTAGTCCCCAATCACGGATATAGTCGGTTATTATGTTAGGAAGAGGGAATCTCAGTCTCGATCTCAAACTTTCGGCAAAAATACCGACACAGCCAGGAGGAGGGCAAGTGATCCTTTCACCCGGGTACGGTGCAAAGAGCTTAACCGACGGCGGAACTCGGATATGCTTTCGAAGTAGCACCACATCGGCATTTGTCAATATACTTGGTTCTCCAAGGAAATCCACCTCAACATCTGGCCATTGGCGTGAAAGCCGTCTCCAATAATCTTGTCGGTCGACAACGTCCTCCTCTACCTTTTGATCACCCCTAATATTATTCCTCTTAATAACAAAACGCTCAACAAATATCGGATCCCACCAATAATATTCGTACGCTAAGTCCAAATCGAGTATCTCTTCAGATACCGTCTCGTTACTACTCGACGCCACCCTCTCAGCTGTTGGGTTCGATAGTACAGTACGGGCTGTACGCAGCGGAATTTAAAATTTTTAAAGTAAGTATTTATCGTATAAATACAACACCCGTACATACTAATTGCGAATTAACTGATCGTCATCTTTAAAACATGCATCATATACAAATTTTGATTTGTTACTATAAAGTAAATACTAGTAAAAATATTTACCGAATTTCTTGAACTCCTTCACTATTGATGATGGATGAGGGAATCGGTTCCCGGTTGTAACTTCAACGACTTGAGGTTACTCGCTA
>BKCP01008626.1:1675712-1831260 GCA_008636005.1 Striga asiatica | reverse complement strand
CAACTAACCGTTCAAGTCATACCACCACATATGTAAAGGCAAGTATTTGAAGGGATAGGGTTATTTTTTACTCTTAATTTGGAAATTCCAAATCCCAAATTTTCCTCTACTCACGCCATACACAAAACATCACAAAAATTATTTGCCTAAATATATTTTACCTCATTTAAACATCACAAAAATTATTTGCCTAAATATATTTTACCTCATTTGTCTGAGGCTTCGGATCAAAAAAGAATGTCCTCCTTTTAAAATTGAGAATTGACTCTTCATCAAAGCCGTCTAAGCGGCGCAAGTGGCTGCAATTTTTGGATCTGAAATTCCGATTTGCTGTTTTATTGGATTTATGTACTATTGGGAGTGCGTCGTATACCGACTCGAGTGGTCGTGCGTTATGTCCTTATGTCCCTATGGTATACGAGAGGTCTTATTTGGTTTGTACATTAAGTGTGTGTTTCTCTTTGCTCGGTTTGTTAGTCCAACTTCGTCTAGATCTAGTCTCTTATATGAGGTATAAGTCTCCTTTATGGTGTTTGTTTATTCTCCTATATGGAGTAAGTCTCCTGTTTGTTTGGAAGTTGCGGTTGTCTTCTTGTTGAAGTTACAGCTTTCGAATTCATCTGGAATTTCTAAATTTTCACTGAGGTAGAAGGTCCAAATTTTCTTATTCGAATTTCTAAATTTCCAATGAGGTAGAAGGTCCAAATTTTCTTATTCCTTGTATCAATTGACACTCCCTGTGTGCACTCCTGTGTACTCTTTTCCAGTTATTAAAATATTTGTCGATTCTAAAAAACAAAAAAAGGCAAGTATGATCTCAGTTGTTAAAATATTTGTCGATTCTAAAAAACGAAAAAAAGGCAAGTATGATCTCAGTTGTTAAAATATTTGTCGATTCTAAAAAACAAAAAAAAAAGGCAAGAATTATAGATCAACTGAAAACCCTGCACTTCACTTACAGAATTAAAAGTTTAAGAAATGCTAAAACATGGACACATATCATAAAACATGAGAAAGAACAGGGGAAATATTCGATCACTTGAAGCAGAAGCCAAAAGCTTAAATTCATTCAAAACTCTGAAATATTTCCAAATAAGACAGTCATGGCAGAACATCATATCATTATGGAGTTCATTGACACCCAACCACAAATAGGAATTATCACAAAGCAAATAAACAAAACTACAACAGCTTATTCCTCTTCATCCTCATCACCATCACCACCAGAAGCCTTCTTGGCCGCAGCCTTCAGATTCTTTCTCTTGACCCTACCAGCACGACCACCACCAAACGGGCTAGTCAGAGAGAAATCAATGTGCTTTTGGGAGTCAACCCTCACCATGAAAGAGGGCACATTCACGACTTGCCTTCCAACCCTAGTATTGATAAAATGAATACACACAAACATGATTAAATAAATATGCCTAGAATTGTAAGATGAATGATAGATATAATAACCTATACAAATTTATTACAATTACCAAAGTTTAAGCTATCAACATGCAAGCAAACCTTGCTTGATTGAAAACTTTTCTTATTTATCATTTTTTTTTCAGAAATTTATCATTCAGGAAAAGACAAGAAAGAAAATGACGTGGAGGGATTGAAAGCTAAAAAGCTTTAGATTCTAGTACGCTACTACACATCAGCCATTGTACCTAGTAATATATCAATGCAAATGCATTTATAATCTAGCCTACGAGTTATCTAAAAACAGACCTGATATGTCTCTGCCTGATAAGCACCCTGGCGTGGTGGATGGATTTAGCCATGCCCGCCTTAAACACAAGAGTTTGCAGACGGCGCTCTAGGAAGTTCTCAACAGTGAGTGCCAAGACATAATCGAGCTTGTTCTGGCTCTCATCAAGCAACCCATACCTGTTCATCCTCCTCAAAAGGGCTTCACCCTCGAAAATACGTCGTGGGTCCTTCTCGTCGAGTGTCAGAAGGTTCCTGGCATTGTTACGAATGCGGCTCAGTGCATACTGAACTCTCCACAGCTCCCTCTTACACCTAAGACCATATTCGCCCACAAGCTTCAGCTCGGCATCCAGCCGCTCCTTCTCATATGGGCGGCGGGGTTTCTTAAAGGTCTTTCCATCTGTAACCATCATGTGGGAACATTCACGGGAGTTAATTTTACAATTCATGTGATGCTACGAATGAGAATGTGACATGTACTCTTCTCAGCCAAATGAGAATTAGCTGGCAAGAAGAATATTTTGTTATACTTTATAAGCTTGCAAGAGATCTTATTTGGTTGTTAATCACAGGCCATAAACAGAATATGAGACCAAAGGCAAAAAAAGGCAAACAACCCTGCTTAAAGATCTTTAAGAAAACTATGAAGAAGTGGAAGAGAAATAACAAACCCCATAGTACTTCTAATCCGTCAATTTGTTAACAGCTGTATGCTGACAATTACTATCATCTAGTAATGTCAAATTACCAAAGCAACTATGCCAATACACAACTATTCATCTTTGCTGCAGATACTCAGAATTACACACACAATGTAAAATGAAGCAGTACTTCAATCTTCTGGATAAGTAGCCAGGTAATTTGTTTCTAGAATGGTTAAAATGAACTCAATTTCTAAAGACCATTCCTTTCGGTTACTAGCGCCAATTAAATAAAAATCACAACTCAAACTATCAAATAGGTAAAAAATTCCGAAACAACGAAAGGAACATCGTTGAGAGAAGCATAAGACAGATCAAATAAAATTCATACACCACAAACACAAAATAAAAAACGCAGAACTTTCTCACAGAAAAAAGAGGATCAGCAAAGAGAAACGGAACAAATCCACATAAAACTTAAAAGCAACAGTAAATTACTAGGTAACAATCTGCATTAACATAAATGACAAGCGTTCAGCCATTTCGTAATAAATGATGCGTTAGGATAGTGTTCGATCGAAGAGGAAGATAAGGATGCTTACAGTTGCGGTAAAAAGAGACGTGCACCATGATTTTCTGCCGGCGGCGTCCTCAGTCCGATCTTTGCCGATCGCAGTACAAATGTTAGACTCGACTCGCGCAGCTGATCATTGCACGGCCAGTAATATACTCAATTTTATTGGGCCAAAACCCTAGTGAGCCTCGTGTGGTTTGGACCAAGAGAATTTGATTTTATTGGGCTTTCTCCCATTAGCCCAAATAAGTTAAAATTAAGATCACTAAAGAGTCATTAATGACACGTCTCTTTAAATTCCAATTAGTATGTACCCCGTGCGATGCACGGGACAAGGTGATGTAGGAAAACATACGAGTGAAACTATATTAATGAGATCGCAATCTCAAGAACATTTAAACACGATATCAAATCATATTTTCATTTAATAATTCATAATGAACCAAAGAAATAAACAAGAGGGAATCCTTTATATAAGATCCCTAATTCTAAACCTAACTTGTCCAACAAGACAAGATCTTTTATAATAATATTTAATTCATAACTTATTCTCTAAGACACCTAATAATAATGATAATTATAATAATAATAATAATAATAATAATGATCTACACCATTCTCCCCCGGTTCGGAAGGCTTCGCCCTCAAAGCCGATGTGTGGTGTCGAATCCATGGTAAGAAACCCCTGTCGTTTTCATCAAACAGGGATACCAAGACTCTCTTGATTTTCATCAAACAGGGATACGACTACAACTGTCTCACCACCATCAGCAACAAATACCAAGACTCTTGGGCACAACCAAGAGCGAGCATATCTGCCTTTAGGATCAGATCCCACACAAAAAACGTGATACCACATATCACATGAATAACAAACAATGGATGCATCGATATATGAATATACATCAATTGATACCGATCCACTACGAATTTTACGGTCATCTCCATCCATGCCGACAACTGCATTCTCATCGATTCTCATGTCCCTGCAAAGATTTTTCTCCGTCACCGGAGGCTCTTCATTAAAGATCGGCGGACCGTCGTACAATGGCCCGTCATCTTGTTCTGCGCCGAATTCAAGGATGTCAACACGAAACGAGCCCTCCCATTGACCATATTCGCGATCAAGTCCCCAATCGTGTCGGGCACGATATCCGCCGGCGAAAGCAGCCTCCTCGTGTCATGGGCGTCGTATGCAGCGAAGGGGTCAGCCTCGACGTGCGGAGGTTGCCACTCGCTGAAGGGATTAACCTCTGAGATGGTATAATGGCCGTCTTCGTCACCGGACGGTGGTTGTGTAGATCTACGCGGGGCGCCACGCCTGGACCATGGCCTCCACGTCCTCCGCGAATTCCCCCGCACACGCCCCGGTTGCCGACGTCACGGTACGTTTGCTTGTCCCGAACCATGGTACGGAAAGTTAGACGTATGTCTCCGATCTCCGCGAATAGATCTACAATCTCACGACCCATCATCTCGAGCCGACGGCCAAACCACTCGGTCTGGCGGCTCAGGTTGTAGATGGCAATGACACGCCTGTCGTTTGCAGCATCTTGTCGTCGCGACAGTATCGTGAATCGTGCTGACTTTTGATACCAACTGATGCCTTCAAAGAGAAATGATGCCGATGAACAGAGAGATGCTGCTATCGATTTGCTGCTGCAACGTTGCGAAATATCCGATCGACTAATGGCTAATCTCACAGCGAGGGTTGAGGAGATTGCACTGGCCGTCAATACCAGCCCTCACGGCAATCAGGCGAACCGAGGCCGCGACGGACGGCTCGGGGGAGCGCGCGGGGGTCGCGGCCGGGGAGAACGCGGGGTGCCCCGCAACCGGTCTCCTCCTTCGTGGGATGGCGACAGTGACGACGACGATGACACCATTTTCGAAGTTAACCCTTTTAGACATTCAGCCCGTGAAGATGATGATTTGGACGAGGAGAGGTGCTGGAAATCGTCTTTTCGTGTGGACATTCCAGAATTTACCGGCGGCTTAGAGGCAACGGACTTTCTGGATTGGATAGCCGCAGTCGAGTCAGCTCTCGACTTCAAAGAAATTCCTGCAAACTTACGGGTGGAACTTGCCGCGACCTGATTTCGCGATCGGGCCGCCGCATGGTCCAGCAACTCAAGGCGACAAGACGTCAGCTAGGAAAATCGAAAATCAGTACTTGGGCAAAGTTCTATCAACTTCTCGACAATGCGTACCCTTTTCATGCAATTTCAGAATTTAAAGCAAGGGCAACGTACGGTTAACGAGTATACTGAGTAGTTCTATCGTCTTCTTACGAGATTGGTTACCCGAGAGACACCAAATCAGCTTATTTCTCAGTATATTGGAGGACTTCGTTTACCGATTCAAGTCACGTTAATCTTGTTTTCTCTGGATTCTATTTCAGACGCCCATCAACGGGCCCTTGTTGTCGAGCAGCAGTTGGCCCGTCAAGCACCAATTGTCTCTTTACTGGCGAGGGTGGGACAGTTCAGTTCGGAAGCAGCTACCGGCCGCCCATTACCGGCCAGCGTGGGCACTTCTTCGTCGATTGTGCCTGCTGGGCGCAGTGCGACGCCATTCCGAGGACCAGCCGCCAATACTCCATCCGCAGGGATCGGGCCTTACGCGTAGACCACCTCTCGATAGCCCGACAATATTCGATGTTTTTCATGCAGCCAAATCGGACACCGACAGTTGGCCTGTCCTCTGAACAGCGGCGGTCGAGCATTTTGGCAGAGGAGGCGTCCGATCACGGAGACGGCGTGGTGTACGAGTCGCCGCCTATTTCGACGACGAACCCCCTGTGACCGAAGAGCATTGGCGTGGGAACGTCTGGCCAGCCCTCATTATCCGTCGTTCGTGTTTGGCTCCCCTGTGCGGACTCTTTTGAATCGACTCAGAGGCATCACATATTTGAGTCTATGTGTACTATCAAAGGTAAAGTTTGTCGATTTATTATCAACTCGGGCTCATGTGAAAATGTGGTGGCCAAGGATGCAGTGGAAAAACTTAGCTGTCAACCGAGCCACACCCACAGCTGTATACCCTAGCTTGGATTCAGCGTGGGAATGCCGTAACAGTTGACCGTCGCGTATTAGTTTTTTTTTCGAACGAGCCCCAATATCGTGACTCGGCATGGCGCGATGTCGTGCCAATGGATGCATGTCACCTTCTGTTAGGTCGATCTTGGCAATTCAATCGTTCGGTGGCACATGACGGTCATCTAAACACCTATAGTTTCATGTTTGAGGGTGTTAAGGTTGTTTTTCATCCGTCACCATTGCGGTCATTACCTGCTCCTGATCCTTCACCAGTTCTTTTACTGTCTCGAGCCGCATTCGCCAACGAAATGCGTGAGGCCCCTTGTGTTCTTCTCCTCCTGGGCACTGACTTATCATCCGAACATTTACCTCCTCCGACTGTTCACCCGTTACCCGAGGAATTTGCAGGCGTCTTTTTAGAGGATCTTCCATCTGGTCTCCCTCCTCTTTGGGATATTCAGCATCAGATTGACTTGGTTCCTGGAGCATCCCTTCCAAATCGCCCTCAATATCGGATGAGCCCGGCTGAACACGACGAGTTGCGACGACAGGTGGAGGAATTGTTACATCGTGGTGTGGTGCGACGTAGTCTGAGTCCCTGCGCGGTGCCCGCCCTTTAAGGCACATTTGCTTTCCATGATAGGATAAGTTTTTTTTATTTGGGGTAGTAAATTATACTGTGGAGATTGAAATGGACCCATGTTTGTTGTCAATGACTACCATAAAATAGGATTTATGTAAAAGTTAATTCATATGTTTGTTTGCCATGACAACAATTAAGATAAAATCTGAATTTACCAATTTGTCCCTCAGTCTTTGGCAATTACCAATGACCCTTTTTTTTTTNAAATCTATAACAAAAACAATGAGACTATTGTTTCTTTTTGTTTTTAAATAAAAAAAACAAAATCTATAACAAAAACAAGTAAATGCCTTTTCTCATACACATTTCATCTCTAATAGCCTTAAACATTCACCAAACAACCACTCAGCTGAAACTTATACATGAGTTTAACAAACCACATTTTCTCTCCAGCATAAAATACCAAGAGCCTACTAAACAATCTATAGTTCATCAAGAACCAAAGCCATGTAGTTTTAGCAAGACGATGCCCCTTACCAGCAGCTCACAGCCAGAGGATTTCGGGCTCCCTCTTCTCGAGCTCGTTTTCATCCTGGACTCAGGCGTCGAGGGCAAGTAAGAGCGCGAAGCGAGTACATGAGTAGAGTAATACACCAGTCCTCAAGATAACAATGTAGATATCAAAAAGAACAATGCTGCCATGTGACTTCGAAAAATATGAAGCAATTCTTCAAGCTTTTGGATTGCACTTGCACGGGATGTGCATGTGTAGAGTCTCATAACCTTTCTACAAGTCGGACCCAAATTCAACTAAAACACCTTCGAGTTCCTTTCCAATGACATATGTAACGAGAAGCAAATAAATTATGAGATGAGATACTTCACTATGTTGTGGGCTGGGAGATACTAGTAACTGGAATCATATTTCTCTATCATCTGGCTCTGAATAAATATAGTTAGACTATTTTTAAACATAATGGCAACCACTCTAATAACAAGAAGTTTCAAATGAAGATGGTAAAAACAGAAACACAAATGAATGTAACAAATTAGAGTGGCAAAATAGCAAAGCTCATCATTAGCAGACCCATTTGCAGAACGATACTCTGCGATTGAATTAAAGAAAAGAAAAGAGCACCTGTTTCTTAGAAAAATTAAAGAACAGAATTATGCAGTTAGCAAGCAAATAAATAAGATTTCAACAAGGTTAGAAAAAACTCAAAATTCTGGCACATTTTTTGTTTTCTGGGATTAAGGAAGGTTTAAAATAGACAAACCTTACAAGTCCCTTTGGTTTTTTGAAAATCAAAAATTTGGAAGAATGAATGAAAATCGGGTCTTGAGGGAACACTAAAATCCCACAAAATCGACGAAACAGAAAATAATTGGCATTCTTGAAATCTTGTTCTAAGTTTGCTCTCACTCTTCCCCTGTCCTTTGAAACAGTGGCGGCTTTTGCTCGTTGGCCGGAAGATAGAGGCAGGAAAATACGCTATTGGCGGTGGCCGGTGAATGTTGCCAGATCTTGAGCAAATCTAGCAGTGAATGGCTGAGAGAGAAATGAATGGATGCCGACAGATCTTGAGCAGAGGTAGGGAAAATAGGGAACTGAATGACGAGAGTATATCGAAACAGTGACGAACGTGTTGGTCGATGGACGAGGGGGGTTTAGGGGGACAAAACGTGGGCGACGGATGGTTGCGAAGGATCGGTGATTGGGATGGAAGGGAAGCAAAATGGTGTAATTTAATTTGATTTTAAGGACAAAATGGACATTTAATTCTTTTGATACTGCACAGATAAAAATATCACGCCCTCTCCCCTGAAATTATTTTATCTTGAATACGCAAGATAACTGTATTTTTATCTCGGGCCGGTCATAATCTGGCGAGCCAAAATCATGGACAACAAACGTAAGATTAACTCAGATTAATGGCCTAATCTTATCTTATCATGGAAAGCAAGTATGCCCTCTACTTATTCCAAAGAAAGACAGTTCGTGGCGAATGTGGCGTGGATAGTCGAGCGATTAATAAGATTATTGTCCGTTATCGATTCCCAATTCACGTCTTAATGATTTGTTGGATCAGCTTTATGGTGCCACCGTTTTCACGAAGCTGGACCTTCGTAGCGGCTACCATCAAATATGCATTCGACCGGGTGATGAGTGGAAAACGACCTTTAAGCTCCGAGAGGGTTTATTCAAGTGGATGGTTATACCATTCGGATTGTCCAATTCGCCCAGTACGTTTATGCGGGTTATGAACCAGGCACTCCGGGACCTCATAGGTAAGTGTTTTTTCGTTTATTTCGACGATATTCTTATCTATAGTCATACTCTTGAGGACCATTTATTGCATTTGTGTGATGTTCTGCTTATTGTTCGGACTGAGTCCTTTTATGCTGCCCCTCGGAAGTGTGTTTTCTTCGTTGATTCAGTGTTGTTTTTGGGTTTCGTTATCTCTGCTGATGACGTTCGTATGGATGAGGGTAAGGTAGCGACCATTCGTGACTGGCCGACTCCTACCTTGTTTATCGAGGCAAGGAGTTCCCATGGACTGGCATCCTTTTATCCTCATTGCACATTTTACTTTGATTGTGGCACCTATTACAGACTGTTTTATAGGGAAGACCTTTTTGTGGACTGCTCAGGCTGACGATGCTTTTGCTCTTACTAAGAGCAAGCTCACATCCGCTCCCGTGTTAGTTCTCCCAGATTTCTCGCGGCCTTTTGAGCTCTCTTGCGACGCTTCAAAGGTGGGCATTTGTGCGGTTTTGAGTCAGGATACACGATCGGTTGCATTTTTCAGCGAGGAGCTGTCTGACCCGTGTCTACGCTACAGTACTTATGACGTGGAGTTTTACGCAGTTGTGCGGGCTGTTCGTTATTGGCGCCATTATCTGTTCCATCGGGAGTTTATCATGTTCACGGATCACGAGGCTTTGCACCATCTCGCCTCGCAGGATAACATTTCTTCGCGCCATGCCTCGTGGACGGCGTATCTCTAGCAGTTCACTTTTGTGTTGAAGCATCGATCTAGTGCTTCTAATCGTGTCGCCGATGCTTTGAGTCGGCGAGCCTTGGTGTTGACCGATATGCAGGTCGCAGTTGTGGGGTTTGATTTGCTACGAGATGTTAGTGTTATATGCTGAAAGCTTGGCTTTGCATGTTACTACACATTTGCCCTTTATGAATGAGAATCTTGTTAGATTAAACAAGTTCTATGTTCTGTTGTTTTGCACTTATATATAGTGGGTCGTCATCGGGCGAACCGAAGATCACTCTATCAGTTACTTGCGAACAAGAATAGTTGTTCACAACCTAGATGGACATGAACACCCCATCCGAACGGTTGTAGTGTCAACTGTACAGTTTGTCTTGACTGATTAGTTGCACTAGTACATTTATGTATTGAACATGATCCCATAGGAGAGAAGTTCATTTTATAATGATCGTCGTAAATGAACTAGGCCTCGGTTAATTACTGCGTTCTCTTAACCCGTAAGATATTAAACATGCAGATATATATAATATATATTACTTTGATTCACTTGGGTGAGGTTCAGTTCGCTGGATCAATATTCCTACTATTTTGGGTAATACTATTATATATAGGATGTGTTGTTAGGATATTTACGGTCACCATGTGAGTTAGTTTGATGATGTCCCCGGAGTGAGTTCATGAAGGATTGTTATGCTAAACCCTGCAGGTGGATTAAGTTCTGGCATAATAAGAATGTGATGAACGAGCGCTAGCTTCGGTGAAATAATAATAAATTAATTAATTCTTGATTGTCAGTAATCGAGTTAATTAATGGACATTATATCTTAAACGTGGGGAGATAAATCAAGTAATTATTATTGGAGTCTCAAATGTAATTTGAGTTAGGAAAAGGGAGGGAAATAATATAATATTGGTGGCCCATTAATATTATTTAATTAATTATAAGAGTGGGCTTGGCCCACAGTTAGTTCAATTAATTAAGGAGCCATATTCATAATCTCCTAAGGGTCCCTACTGTGACCTCTATATATACTTCATTAAGCTCATGAGAAAAGAATCCTAATAAAATTATACACAACCACGACGCGCCTCTCTCTCTTTCTATCAAGATCTCATTCGAGCTTTATCTTCTTCTTGTTGCTCCACTGGTACAAGTTGAAGAAGAGTGTATTGAGTAATACAGTAGAAGATCAATAGGTAAACGAGACTCGATTATCTTCTACAGAAAATCATGACGAGCCGGACCCGCCAACCGCCAACGACCGGGAGCCCGATCACAGCCGATCGCCGCCGCACCAGAACCGACGGATGACCAGCCGCGACGCGACACGACCGCTCAGCTCGCGACGCGATCTCGGCGACTCCTCGCGACTCGAACCGGCGAAGACGCGCGACCAGCCCCACACGACCCGATTTTGATTCACGCGAGATCTGATTTGTTCGTGTACTGTGTACGGTCATCCAGAAGATCAGCCAGATCGCCAAAAATTTTAAGCCGTAACTTCGACCAGCTCGCAAAGAAGGGTTGGGGAGAAGACGAGTTGAAAAACTTACGTTTAACAGCTATGAAGCTGTTAGAATCATTGCTCGACTTCGACCAGCTCGCAAAGAAGGGTTGGGGAGAAGACGAGTCGAAAAACTTACGTCTAACAGTTATTAAGCTGTTAAAATCGTTGTTCGACTTGGACTAGCTCGCAAGAAGGGTTGGGGAGAAGATATACGGAAAATGACAGCAAGACAATTTGAAATACGATTAATACAAGCGACAAAGAAAAAAGAATAATATTGATGAAAAGAAGTTCATTACATTCTGTGTCGCCTCAGCCTTTACAGATCTTGAAAGTAGGCCGAGGCGACAGATATCCTAATAACTATTTTTTTCAAAACAAGTGAAACAAGAACAAACATTCTCAAGACTCAGCATCGGATTTTTCCTCCTCACTACCACCACCAGCAACGACCGTCTCGGTCTTCACACCTTCATTAGCAACAATGGTCCGTGTCTTCCCGACATCATCACCACTAGCCCCATCAGCCGACTTTTCGTTATCAACCTCGTCAACAATCTTTTCGCCATCAGCACGAACAACCTCCTCCTCCTCGACTTCTTCCGCCCCGACCTGCTCATCACGCTCCTCGACGTCGGAGGACATCACGTGATCCGCTCAATTTGGCCCGACTAGTTCGGTCAGACCAGCCAAAGGAGTGGGGGGAACCTCAAGACGACCACTCAACCCGGCCTTACGAATGGCCCTCGCCTCGAGACCAACCCACGGGTGGTCCGCGGGAAGAGCCGTATCGCCCTTATAGCCATCGGGGAAGGGAAGGGTTCTCTTAACCGCTTCACGGTCGAGCCTACCATTTAGTTACGTTTGAAGAAAGGTCGTCTAGGAAAGTGGCGCCTGCGCGACGACCCAAGCAATGGGCGTCTTTTATGAACCGATAGTCATAACAGTAAAAAGGGAACTCTGGAGAAAATGTAGAAGTTTTATTCTGGAAACAACAATGAAAGCGATCATAATGCCAATCACGTTAGAAGAAAATTGATTTATGGAGACGTTGTATAAGTTGCTAATAGCGCGGAGTTCGGGTTGAATTAAGAAGCGAAGACCGAACACCACTTGGTCGATAAAAAAGGTGTAAAAGCTGGGGGGAGGATTAGCGAAGTCATCATTGGGGCTGGGAACGACCAACTCCCAGTCGGAGGGAAGTCCGCTGAATACTTTAAAGCCCTCGACCTCGACTGCAGAGGCATAACAAAAAGGATTTAAAACAGCTAGCTTAGCTAATGGACAGGCTATAGATACAACATTTTGAACCTCCAGAAGAGGTGCAATTATGGGTAAAGAAGAAGGACTTGCTCTATACACAGGAATATCTAAGACCCTGAGGGGAATGCCTCGGGGAATGAGGTCGAGACGAGGAGACCCTCTAACTCGGGAAGACTCTGGGTCTTCCATCAGAACACCTGACATCCACGCCTGATCATAGGCGTCTCGATCAATACCAAAGGAAAAAACGTCGGAAGCAGGAGAATTTTGTGATTGATCAGCTAATTTAAAACCCATCACTTGTACCGAGTCGGATGATTGAGCACCTTCCTCGATCAAGCGTTTAATAGTGTCAGGGGAAGAGTCTGAGTCAGAATCTAGAGGAACAAAAAAGAAAAGAAAGACAGGATCAGTCGAGGTGAATTCAGTAAGAAGCGAAAGCTAAAACAGCCAACAGGGGGCAATCCGACTTGTGGAAGTCGTCACAAGTCGAGTCAAAGAAACAGAAAGGTAACCGTGGGAAAACGGATCTGAAACAAATAGAGCCACAGGAATGTTCAACTTGACCTAATGAGAAGAACGAAAAGATACGGTGCATGTCGATACATATCAAACCTAAATCGACCTAAGTTATGAGAATCGATTCTCATACCGAAAGTCGGCGGGCGATAAAGCAGAGGCAAACAAGAAATCCAAAGGAAATTTCAGGTGAAGGAGACTTAACACGAAGATTCACACAAAAAGATACAAAGAACACGAAGAACACCCAAGGGTTTTCAAGCTCGGAAAAACCCAGTAAAAGATTCAGGAAATCGTGAAAAATAAAGAGTAAAAAGCAAAAGATGTTGCGAAAGCACTGCACTTACACATGATTGCGGCAAAGAAAGTCTTGAAGAAACTGGTGGTTGCCGGAGAGCTGACTGCCAAAAAAGCTCGGAAATGCCTTAATTGCCGGAGAAATTCGAGAACTCAGAGAGAATATGAGAAGTGAAAAGTGATTTGGGGCCAAGGGAAAGGTTATTTATACAGAATAAAGGTGAATCTTGACCCTTAGATTAAACAGAGATCTAACGGTCTGGGTGAGGCACAAAATTCGAGGCGGCAGCACTAAAGCGGCGCATCAGGTCCAGATTTGAAATTCGAAATTTGAAAAGACATCCTTATGTCAGAACTTATCTAAAAAACAATCATGAGGTCTTACAACAGTCTCGTGAGATAACGAGGTGAGTTACGAGCAACGGAGTAAAGGAGGAGTCGCGATCCAAATCAGATAAGTGTAGCAAGGATGAATCGAGCGATGACGCCAAGAAAA
Organism: Striga asiatica; assembly: GCA_008636005.1. Lineage (NCBI taxonomy): Eukaryota > Viridiplantae > Streptophyta > Magnoliopsida > Lamiales > Orobanchaceae > Striga > Striga asiatica. The sequence continues at coordinate 1,817,635 of BKCP01008626.1, read as the reverse complement.
ACCTTGATGTCGGGAAGAGAGTGACGAGCAAAGCTAATAGAAGCAGTCGATCACCAAATTTACTCTTAAGCTCTAGTCCGCTTAGAGTAATTTTTGGGAGGGGACTAGATGATATAGCCATATTATCATATACCGGCTCTAGAACTCTCTACTCGACCAGATAACAACCTAGACCGTCCACATGACGATATGTTCTCATCAACATACTCAAATCGACTTCCGCAAAGTCGACCCTTTGTAGAACGACCGCGAAGAGAAGGCGAAAACCATGCCAGTCGATTCTCAGAGGTCGACCTCAGTCTGTCGACTTACAATAATCGACATCTATCTAAGAAGAACAGCAAGAGCGTAGCCTCCAAGCATTCAGATAGCCCTAAGTCGACTCCTAGAAGTCGACTTCACTAAGTCGATTCTCTGAAGTCGACTCCCATTATATTGAACTAATCAAGCGTAGCCTCCGAATCCTCATACGATCATGAGTCGACCTCCGAACACTCGAGGTCGACTCTTTATACCTTGAAGACCAAAGACGTGATGACGACTCATCACACTTGCAACATACTTAAAGCTCTACATTCTTCAAGGGATAAAGGGGAATCTTGTGATTACTCAGCAGCAAGAGGAGACGAACCGACCGGGGCATTTTGGACCCTTTACGTAAGTCGGCCGGGGCATTTGAGGTACTTCAAGTAAGTATTCCTTCCTATATAAAGGAGATGAGGTAATCCTAAACCCCAACTCTCATTCATTCTCCACTCTCTCTCATAGCTGCTGCGCAGCCTCTCTTCATCACTCTCATACTGACTTGAGCGTCGGAGGATCTACGCCGAAAACATGTAGTGCCCTATTAATTTGTGGTTTATTTGAAGTATTATTATTATTATTATTATTATTATTATTATTATTATTATTTAATCGAGCCCGAAAATACCCGCGTGAACCAAAACCGAGCCTGTGAGCTGATTTATTTTGAAACCCGGCCCACAGCTCCAAACCCGCCGGTTTTCCTTCTCCTATTTTGTGTAAAATTCTTTTGGGCCAAGATATTTTTTTTTAACCTACCAACATATGTATATATATATACATATTATATGTGTCTACCTCTCTCTCGTGAAATAAACGCCGCAGCCTCAATCTCTCCTTCTCTCTTGCAACAGATGGCACAGCTTCCTTTTTCTCCATAATCTGCTCTCACCTTTCGCTAGAATCCTCTCACCCCGCAGTCTTAAGTCCCTCGGCATCCATCTTCTCGATCTAGACAGAAAACGACTCTCACGATCATCCTCGTTTTCATCCTCCTCCCTTGAACTCGCGTAGAGCCTTCGCCGCCACGTACAGAAGAAGACCCGTCGTCATCTCTTCCGGAGTTTCCGATTGCCATCATCACCCTCTCCTCGCACGCAGATCTCCGACGACCTCCTCCTTCGCAAGCTTCCAACGCTGGCGAGCCCTGCCCTCCGCCTACAGCAGCTTCTCTCCGACGAAGCCGCAGCCCCCGTCGCGAGCTCTTTCTCCGCGCGCCAGCAACCGGCGAGCCACCCTCCTCCGCACGCCATCGCAGCAAGTCCGTCGAGCCCCCATCTGCCGCCTTCTCCTTCGCCGTGAAGGTGAACCAGCGAACCAGACGCCGCCGTGCGCCTCCTCCCACCGCTGCAACTTCTCCCCGGCAAGCGGCCGCCCGTCGTCTGCTCGTGAGATCTTTCCGGCTAGCTTCAGTTTTTCCGACGAATCTCTTCCTCCGCAGCACCACCTCCGACGGGACGCCTCGGCCATCGCAGCAACCCCGTAATTATGAGGGATCGCCGCAGCGCTTCCCTCGGTTAGCCGCGCGTAGCCGTCGAGCCTCGTCAGCCGTCCTTTTTTGGTTCGAACCATTCTCGCGTTTCCCGAGAACGGTATTGAGCTCCGACTCTCGTTATTTATTTGTGTGTTTTCGGTTTGATGTGTTAGTCATGCATCTCGATCTTATATGCTATATGATGATATGTGAATAGGTAATTTTATGTGAGCATTGTATATATTTTGTTGGCGTGAATTTAATGTTAATTTCGTCGATTCGTGTGAATCGAACGAGAACTGAATATAAGTGATAAGTTGCTGTGGATTTAGGGACTTAGGATTGTTACGAACACAATGGCATTGGCCTTGTGTCGATTGGAAGTGTATAATTGCCGTTTTGATTTTTCGAAATTGATATTGGCTGTTTTAATTGAAAAATTCACTATAAATCGAATTCTAGTCCGATTGCCTTGAAATTTTAGGAGCAGCTGTTTTTAAAGAATATGTAGCTGCTGTAAAATTTTCGTGATTTTTAAAGGTATTCATATATTTTTAAAAATTAAATTATTTTACATTCAGTTTTTTGTAAAATGCATAAGTAATTGTGTAGTGTTCTTTTCTGGCCAATTATCGAGTATGTTATGTTTCAAAAATGATTATATGTGGTGTAAATGTTTAGAATTTTTGAACTAGGTTTGATAGGGTTAACAAATTATTTTGTGATTCTACCCGAATTTATTCTAATTATGATAAATTTTTCTGAAGTTGAAAAATTCTGAAATTTTGTGGCGATGCTGACTATATGATGTTTAGCATGCTGTAAACATTTTAGAATTTTTAGAGTTCAGTTGTGATCAGTTTTGATATAATTGTGATATTTGGCTGATTGTGGTTTTAATTTTATAAAATTGTTATCCTGAGTGTTGAAAGCTGGAAAATTTATGTGATGCTGTTCATATACTGTAGTATTTTAGATAAAACTTTCATAGCCTGAATCGTCCATTACCATGTGCTTTTAATTTAAACTCATTTTTGCTGAAAAACTTGTTTGATTTTTATAAAATTATGCATAAGGAGTTTGAAGCTGAAATTGGGTGATCTTACTTAGAACTGGATTTGAAATTTATGTTAAAGTTTCAGAACCTAACTCATTGATTTGATATGCCTTCTAATTCAAGTGTGAATTTGAGAAATTGTTTTTCTATGTTGAAATGTGTTAAGTGTTGATGACCAAATGTGCCATGTGTTTTACTTGTGGCTCGTTTGTTATCTTTCACTTGCTTTTGTGTGAACTCGAATATGTGGTTTGATCGAGTCTAAGTCCTAGTGTTCCCACATCCACAGAACTTCACGAACCACTTGGTCGAACCGAGTTCGGCTAAGTCAACTTGTGAATTTGCTACATAGGTCTAGATTAAAGTGTTGACTTTAGTATCTGGACTTAATGTAGGTGTCGAGAGGTGTTGAACCTCGTCTCGTCTCGAGATTTGTGATTTGAACTATAGCTGCAATCAGGTGGGTACATTTATGATGTATTCCATATTTATCGCACTTATTATTTCGTGTAATATTTCTTTTGAAAATTTTTGTATGCATGAGATCTCTAGTCTAAGTGTCCCGAACGCTAGTGCCTTGATGAATGCGAAAGCAGTGGAAGTCGCCTGCCCGTTGTATCCGGGAGGTAGACGCCCGAACCCGTGTATAGCGGAGGGGATTGTCTGAGTGCTCGAATCCGTGTAAAGCGGAGGGTGATTCAACTTCACTGTCTCCTGGAAAGGATCCCATGTACCGTCGTATCCGGGGGTGGGAAGGTTTCTAGTTACAGCCATGCCGTCGTATCCGGAAGGTTGTTGTATGTACATAGGAGGTTTGCGATAGGGCCGGGTCGGGGGTTTAGGCTATGAATTCTGTGCATACCGATACTAATACTGTTTTATTGCTTTTAAAATAATTATACGGGATAACTGTGCGATAATGGTGAGCTAGTTGGTTGCTCACCCCCATTATTTTCTTGTTGTCTTCTCTTTTCCTTTGTTCTAGGCTGAGACGAGCTGGAAGCGGTGGCGTAGGACGAGCGAGATGGTGGTCATTATGTGTTGAAACATGTGCTTCCGCATAAACTTGATATTTATTTATTTGCTATCGTACTTTGGATTATTTGTTTCGTCATTTTCGAACTATGTTGAATTTCGTTTGAACCTTGCTTTCATGCTAGTCGTTTGGGAATGGTTTTGAAATTTATGATTATTAAGATTGTTATTTTGATAGCTCGAGCATGTGTAGGTTCTATAGATTGATTGATTTGGTGTTTTTATTTGTTTGTTGTGGTTAGTAAGTAGCGCCCGTTTCTTGATAAATGTTTTAACTTGGATTTAGAAAAAAAAAATACTCTGATTTTTATTAAATAAATTTGGCAAATTCTTTAAAATAAAACGGGGCGTTACAGTTTGGTATCAGAGCCAGATTTGCTTTTCTGTAGACTGGTTCGTATGTGATTAAGTGTGTAAGGACCATTTGACCACTCGCTTTCGTCTCGCCGCGCCAGCTCAAGGTATGAGTTTTATTTGTTTTGATTTTTGTGAATAACGTGATTATGGTTTGTTCTTTTATTGGGGCTTAGGAATTTACCCTCCGTTTATTCGAACTTGAACTCTAGTGGTGTAGAGTTAAGTGCCGACTTTAGAGATTTTTTTGTTGTGAGTTTTGGTTGGGTGTTATCGAGTTAAGTTTGGTCTATAGCAGTGCACTCGTTATGAGTTTCTGTTTAGTACCATCGAGTGAGAATCATTCGTAAGCTATCTCGAAAGAGAAGGCTTAAGTAAAGGGAACAGACAAACGAAGAAGTCCCGGATGTGTGGATTATTCGGAAGTCTGTGACTATTGTGGATAGAACTATTAGACGCGTGTAGAACCCGGTCAATGGGAACCGGGAGTGGAGTCTAAGTGTCGGTTTCATGTCGATGATCCGACCACTTGTGCGTGTAGATTCGTGGGAATCGGGTTAATGACTGATTTTCCCTTGTTATAATTTGTTCGTTATTATCCATGTATTTCTCGTTAGTTTGTCTCGCGAAATTCTTCGTGGGTATTAGAACTCTGTTGTTGAGTTATTGATACCCTCTTCTTTTGTTATTTATGGCTGAGTTGTTATCGAATAAATTCGAGCCTTAACTTGTCATCCGAACCTTCATTCCATGATTGTCGTACTTTTTAAGAGTTAGGTTTGGAAAACCTCTTTTTGAAAACCTTTCATTGATGACTTTTTGGTCGCTGATTTGACCCCTTAAACTCGGTCGATAGGCTTTGAACTCTTCTGATGAGTTAAAGTTTTATCTCTTATGCTTCATCTTGAGCAGGAACCAAGTCATTATTAATTTCGTGTTCGATGATGTGGCCAAAGTTTTGCGAGTGCGCGTCCAGTTTTCCTAATTTTTTTTTCGGTTGGTGGGTGATCTGTTTCCATGGCTGTTTAAACCCTAAAACCTCGTCGTTTCTTTTCGAAGTCTTCTTGTAAATTTTAGATCAGCCTGTTGCCTTTCATAAAGAACATGAATCGGTGTTTGTTATTTTCCTTTATTTATCGATTATTGCGCCGGAAATCCAATCGTTGCATAGTCAGTTTTTCGTGTAAATCGCAGCAGTTGGAGTCTTTTATTTTCGCTATTTTTGGCATGCTTCTGGTAAACTGGGAACCCGATGTCTTCATGCGAATTGTAGTTGTGTCTCTTAGGATGCAACGACGCAAGATTCATTCAGGGGATGCGTTCAAGATACGAACTTCGTGCAATCAGATTTCTGGAAATTTGCAGCAAATATTAATGTGCGAGCTTGATCCGTTTTCAACCCTTTAACCTACCGTTCACGCCTTTGCTACCCGAGTGCTATTCTTTTGTCCTTGATTGCTACCTTTCACTTAGTAGTCAAGTTTGAATTGTATTTCGTGACCCATTTTTATTATTTGATTTTCGTTCCGTGACAATTTCGCTTGATTTTCTTTTCATTGGGTAGAATTTTGGGATGGAGTTGAGCATCGAATTTCAGTTTCTATTGATTCTTATCTGATATCGAACCGTGTATAGTAACTTCGCTAAGTCGGCGCGAAGGTCAACTTGAGAATACCTTAGCTTCGAGATAGACGGCGATCAATTTTTCTTTCGTGATCTATTTTAACTTTGAACCGAAGTGGCGTACGTGAATATCACAACATACCTGATCGTGAGGAGCCTCGATACCTTTCTGAGGATGAATGGTTATAGGAAAATCTTTTAAGGAGGGTAGTCGAGCCTGATGAAAGCACATCGTGAGGTGCAGAGTCGTCATCGTTTTTTTGAATTGTGTTCGTCGTAATTCTTTGAAAACTCTCGTTCTTTTTCCCTTCAGAGTTTCGAGAGTGATCCTTTGTATTTCTTTGACTTTTTGCAATCCTCTGAAAACTCTTGTTTTTGAGTCGTTGGAGTTTCCACTTCAAGATTTGCAACCTCACGTATTGATTAAGACGAGTACTTTCGTTTTACCGCTTGTCTTATATCGTTCCTTCGATTTTATTTGGTGATGTCATTCGGTCTGGCACTCCATTCATACCCAGATCGGTCTGTCGTGTTTTATTGTTATCGTTGATGTCCTATGTTCGAGACGCGATCGAGACAAATCAACCAAGGAAGCTTTGTGATGAGATCCAAAAGCATGAAAATCTTAGCAGCGCAGCATTTGAGCTCGTTTAGGACTACCGGCACGTTTAGCTACCGATGAAAGAGCTGACATGACGGTCGACACTGTTAGTCGGAAGAGTCATGCGAGCTGATCATTTTCATTGTTCGACAATGACCACTGAGTTGAGGATGATTCCTAGCTGAGGATGCTTCTTTAAGTGATGTTTTGAAAACCCTGAACCTTTCGAGTTGGTTAATACCTAAATGCTGGGGGATAATGTCGTTGTTGAACCCTAATGTTTCTTGGTTTTGTGAAAACCTTTTTCCTTTCGGGTTACCTCAGATAGTGCGAGCCTTGAATTAGAATAATTCTTTTCTGCATCTCGAACCGAACGCCAACACTGACTGGGTGTAGTCACGCGAAGTGGTGGTCGAGCACGCGAGCCCGTGCTGAGAGACGTGAGGCACTGCAGGGCCGATCGTTGACTCGCACGAGAGCTACAACCACCATCACCGAACGCAGGAGCTTCCCAAGCCAGTGTGTGGCCGAAACCTTGACCTTGCAGCTGTTCTCCGAACAGATGTAAGCACACGTCCCAGCGCCCCGCTTATGCAGCGCCAGTGTGTGTCACATCTCTTGGGTGACAGGGCATTAAACCCCGGATTGGCTATGTCCTTTTAGATCGTTATTGTGGGATCATCGAGCATCCCTATTTGAGAGTCCGTTTCTGTGATAGAAGTTTATTTTTGAATATCTAGTCGACACTTCCTAAACCGCATACGAGCTATTACTCGTGTCGGCAAGGAATGAGGCTTTGTCAGCGATATCGAGCAGAACCGTGACTTCGGTAGGTATCAGTGTTGAGTTTGTGGTGTTGTTGTTGCTTTGTTAGCCTTTTGTATGAGATCCCGTGGCGGTCCGTTTGATACGGACGCACGGATCACATTGAGATCGTGGGCAAGTTGTCAACGTGACCCGGGCACGAGACTGAACTTGGCATCGCGTAGAAATCTAGATGTTATGCGTTTAGGACATGCTGTCGAGACCCTGAGAGACTGGTTCTGAGTCTGGTGTACTCGATGGGTGTGTCGTGTGGAATTTATTACCATAAGAAAGTGCGCTTATAGCAATGGCTATGAGTGACGATCTTGATGGTACCGTACGAGGTTCTGAGTACGGAAAGAGGTGTTGTACGCCTCGAATTCTGGGAAGAGAGGAAGTATCAGCCACATTTGTTGGCCCTTTTGTGATTCTCGACCGAGTCGGCATCTTAGCCTTACGGTTGACCCCATCACTGGAGCTTGCAAGAGTGCACGACCCGTTTAGTGCCTCGTAGAGAGGGGACATGTGCGTGACTCTAGGCACGAGGCGATCTTTGACGAGCTGCATGTGGGCAGAACCTTACCTTTGATGAGGTACCGGTGACCTACTGGATTGACGAATCCAGTAGGGAGAGTCCGGAAGTGGTACTCGTCAAAGTCCGCCAGGGTAACCATGGCTAGTGCGGTGTGACTTGGTAGAGTGGGAAGATTCGGACGGAGTATCCGAGTTGAGTGGTTAGAGCTTCTCTCGTGTGTCAATTGTCCTGTTGGATGATTTTTCTTGGATTTCCGGGGACGGAAATCGTTTAAGGAGGGTAGACTGTAGTGCCCCATTTATTTGTGGTTTATTTGAAGTATTATTATTATTATTATTATTATTATTATTATTATTATTATTATTATTATTATTATTATTATTATTAATTATTTGCTTGCCAATTTGAATGTCTAAATATTATATATCTAATTGTCAATTAATTGCTAATTGTATATATTGATTAATAATATTAGTATTCTAAAATAAAATACATATTTAATTTATATTGTCCGGAGTTTTGTTTATTTATCGTACGATCGTTTTGAACTGTCGAAATTAGTAATCAGATAACCCGAGCCCGAGATCCGAATTTATTAAACGTACGATTTAATCGAGCCCGAAAATACCCGCGTGAACCAAAACCGAGCCCGTGAGCTGATTTATTTTGAAACCCGGCCCACAGCTCCAAACCCGCCGGTTTTCCTTCTCTTATTTCGTGTAAAATTCTTGTGGGCCAAGACATTTTTTTTTAACCTACCAACATATGTATATATTTATACATATTATATGTATCTACCTCTCTCTCGTGAAATAAACGCCGCAACCTCAATCTCTCCTTCTCTCTTGCAACAGATCGCACAGCTTCCTTTTTCTCCATAATCTGCTCTCACCTTTCGCTAGAATCCTCTCACCCCGCAGTCTTAAATCCCTCGGCATCCATCTTCTCGATCTAGACAGAAAACGACTCTCACGATCATCATCGTTTTCATCCTCCTCCCTTGAACTCGCGCAGAGCCTTCGCCGCCACGTACAGAAGAAGACCCGTCGTCATCTCTTCTGGAGTTTCCGATCGCCATCATCACCCTCTCCTCGCGCGCAGACCTCCGACGACCTCCTCCTTCACAAGCTTCCAACGCCGGCGAGCCCTGCCCTCCGCCTACAGCAGCTCCTCTCCGAAGAAGCCGCAGCCCCCGTCGCGAGCTCTTTCTCTACGCGCCAGCAACCGGCGTGCCACCCTCCTCCGCACGCCATTGCAGCAAGTCCGTCGAGCCCCCATCCGCCGCCTTCTCCTTCGCCGTGAAGGTGAACCAGCGAACAAGACGCCGCCGTGCGCCTACTCCCACCGCTGCAACTTCTCCCCGGCAAGCGGCAGCCCGTCGTCTGCTCGTGAGATCTTTCTGGCTAGCTTCAGTTTTTCCGGCGAATCTCTTCCTCCGCAGCACCACCTCCGACGGGACGCCTCGACCGTCGAAGCAACCCCGTAATCGTGAGGGACCGCCGCAGCTCTTCCCTAGGTGAGCCGCACGTAGCCGTCGAGCCCCGTCGAGCCGTCCTCTTTCCGTTCGAACCATTCTCGCGTTTCCCGAGAACGGTATTGAGCTCCGACTCTCGTTATTTATTTGTGTGTTTTCGGTTTGATGTGTTAGTCGTGCATCTCGATCTTATATGCTATATGATGATATGTGAATAGGTAATTTTATGTGAGCATTGTATATATTTTGTTGGCGTGAATTTAATGTTAATTTCATCGATTCGTGTGAATCGAACGAGAACTGAATATAAGTGATAAGTTGCTGTGGATTTAGGGACATAGTATTGTTACGAACACAATGGCGTTGGCCTTGTGTCGATTGGAAGTGTATAATTGCCGTTATGATTTTTTGAAATTGATATTGGCTGTTTTAATTGAAAAATTCACTATAAATCGAATACTAGTCCGATTGCCTTGAAATGTTATGAGCAGATTTTTTAATGAATATGTAGGTGCTGTAAAATTTTCGTGATTTTTAAAGGTGTTTAGCTATTTTTAAAAATTAAATTGTTTTCTGTTCAGTTTCTTGTAAAATGCATAAGTAATTGTGTAGTGTTCTTTTCTGGCCAATTTTCGAGTATGTTATGTTTCAGGAAAGATTATATGTGGTGTAAAATTGTTAGAATTTTTGAACTAGGTTTGATAGGGTTAACAAATTATTTTGTGATTCTACCCGAATTTATTTTAATTATGATAAATTGTTCTGAAGTTGAAAAATTCTAAACATTTATGGAGATGCCGACCATATGATGTTTAGCATGCTGTAAAAAGTTTAGAATTTTTGGAGTTCAGTTGTGATCAGTTCTGATATAATTGTGATATTTGGCTGATTGTGGTTTTAATTTTATAAAATTGTTATCCTGAGTGTTGAAGGCTGGCAAATTTATTTGATGTTGTTCATATGCTGTAGTACTTTTGATAAAAATTTCATAGGCTGAATCGTCCATTATCATGTGCTTTTAATTTAAACTCATTTTTGCTGAAAAACTTGTTTGAATTTTATAAAATTATGCATAAGGAGTTTGAAGCTGAAATTGGGTAATCTTACTAAGAACTGGGATGTGAAATTTATGTTAAAGTTTCAGAACCTAACTCATTGATTTGATATGCCTTCTAATTCAAGTGTGAATTTGAGAAATTGATTTTCTATGTTGAAATGTGTTAAGTGTTGATGACCAAATGTGCCATGTGTTTTGCTTGTGGCTCGTTTGTTGTCTTTCACTTGCTTTTGTGTGAACTCGAATATGTGGTTTGATCGAGTCTAAGTCCTAGTGTTCCCATATCCACAAACTTCACGAACCACTTGGTCGAACCGAGTTCGGCTAAGTCAACTTGTGAATTTGCTACATAGGTTTAGATTAAAGTGTTGACTTTAGTATCTGGACTTAATGTAGGTGTCGAGAGGTGTTGAACCTCGCCTCGTCTCGAGATTTGTGATTTGAACTGTAGCTGCAATCAGGTGGGTATATTTATGATGTATTCCATATTTATCGCACTTATTATTTCGTGTAGTATTTTTTTTGAAAATTTTTGTATGCATGAGAACTCTAGTCTAAGTGTCCTGAACGCTAGTGCCTTGATGAATGCGAAACCAGTGGAAGTCGCCTGCCCGTTGTATCCGGGAAGTGGACGCCTGAATCCGTGTAGAGCGGAGGGGATTGTCTGAATGCTCGAATCCGTGTAGAGCGGAGGGGTGATTCAACTTCACTGTCTCCTGGAAAGGATCCCATGTAACGTCGTATCCGGGGGTGGGAAGGTTTCCAGTTACAGCCATGCCGTCATATCCGGAAGGTTGTTGTATGTACATAGGAGGTTTGCGATAGGGCCGGGTAGGGGGTTTAGGCTATGAATTCTGTGCATACTGATACTGATACTGTTTTATTGCTTTTAAAATAATTATACGGGATAACTGTGCGATAATGGTGAGCTAGTTGGTTGCTCACCCCCATTATTTTCTTGTTGTCTTCTCTTTTCCTTTGTTCTAGGCTGAGACGAGCTGGAAGCGGTGGCGTAGGACGAGCAAGATGGTGGTCATTATGTGTTGAAACCTGTGCTTCCGCATAAACTTGATATTTATTTATTTGCTATCGTACTTTGGATTATTTGTTTCGTCATTTTCGAACTATGTTGAATTTCGTTTGAACCTTGCTTTCATGCTAGTCGTTTGGGAATGGATTTGAAATTTATGATTATTAAGATTGTTATTTTGATAGCTCGAGCATGTGTAGGTTCTATCGATTGATTGATTTGGTATTTTTATTTGTTTGTTGTGGTTAGTAAGTAGCGCCCGTTTCTTGATAAATGTTTTAACTTGGATTTAAAAAAAAAAGATATACTCTGATTTTTATTAAATAAATTCGGCAAATTCTTTAAAATAAAACGGGGCGTTACAAAACACCTCTGGTGTTGAGTCTTTGCAGGTATTCTCGCGGTCTAGCAACGGTTCAAAGGCGATTCAAATAGATCTGAGCTCCTTACCACCGGTTCACTCTAGATCTGATAGTAGACCCATCACCTACACTCACAGCTATCACTTGTCGATCAAAATGATGCCGGACAAAGTTTTGTGCGGGTGCAAGGGCCGCTCAACCTTTATTGGGATGAGGTCGGCGACAACCATGGTTCTCGATCCAAAGTTGATCGAGGACACAGTGCAGAAGGTTACCATGATCCGAGTGAGGCTGAGAGAGGCGCAGAGCAGACTGGAAACCTATGTTAACAAGCACAGAAGGGTGCTTAGTTCAAAGAAGGAGTTAAGTTATTCCTGAAAGTCACACCAATGAAGGACGTTGTACGTTTAAGGAAGATGAGAAATTCCAGCCCCGTTTTATAGGGCCTTTTAACATTCTCGAGCAAGTTGGCATAATAGCCTACCGTCGGGCGTTGCCCCAAGAGCTCTCGGGGGTGCATAACGTCATCTCGTCACGATGTTGAGAAAGTACGTGTACAGCCCGAGTCATACCGTGGACTTTGGCAAGTAAGAATGTCGCGCAGAACGTGACATATGATGAGCAACCAGTAGCAGTCCTGGACCGAAATGTTCGACGACTAAGAGACAAAGATGTAGAGCTCGTCAAAGTTTAAGGGAGTCGCCATGACTAGTCGAAAGTCACTTGAAAGAGAGGGGCCGAGATCAGAACTAGATATTCAAATCAGTTATTTCAGAGATATGCATGTAAGAAAAGTTAGGACCTGGACGGTTGAGCATCCCCCGTTCTTGGTCGAGTTGTCATGACCCGAATTTAGTGGAAGTAGTTTCCACCTTGGCTCATGCAAGCGTATACCCAGACATGTTAGTTATGTATACAGAGATTTAAGTTTTGCCCAAGGGCAACAACCCTTAAGTAGGTCCCCGCAACTACTTATCACCTGGGTTGAGAGGCCAAGGCCCTCCCCAGCTTCCGAGGCGGCTACGGGCACCCAGAGTGTGCACATGAATACCCGGTAAAGACCGAACATTGTAGTGCCAGATTCAAGATCTGTTACATTAGCCAGATATCCAAAGTTTCGGCTTTGAGACATTCAGTTGTACTTGTGTACATTTAATTTGCACATTTGTGCATAGTGTTAGTATGAGTTCTGACTTAGTGGCTTAGTACCCTAGTTCTGTATTTCCGAGGACGGAAATATTATAAGGAGGATAGGTTGTAACGCCCCGATCGTTATTATAATATTAAGACGATTTCACTGCTCGACTTTAAAGTGAAATTCGTAAATTTCAGAAATTCAAGATTTATTTAATTTATATGCTAAATGCTCAATTATGTTAGATCATCCGTTAGAATTTTCTATGACAAGTTAAGGTCAAGATCAATCCATTTATTTGGGTTGATAAGTGTAATTTAGTCGACTCGAGAATTTTAGTCTCGAACCCTAGTCTCGATCCGAATAAATTTCAAAGTCATTTCCAAGTATTTTTCGCAAGTCATTGTCAAACCATAGTAGTATAACACTTAGAATATTTCTAAGTGTTTTAAATGTCCCTAGTTCAAGCTTTAGACCCCGAGTCGCACCATAGCCGTGTGCGTGACCTTGGTCGCGCACCCAAAGTTCGAGCCGATGGCATGGCCTTACCCAAGACTTGTCTAAGCCTTAGTATATCATTGGTATATTTTTCTAAGTCCAAAATATCAAAAGAACGAGCAAAAACACCAGCCCAAGTCATTCACGCGCGCAGCCCGTAGGCCGCGCGCAGCAGGCCCTGTCCACGCGCCCCCCGAGGCCCAGAGCCCAGCCCGCGCCAGCAGCGACCAGCCTACCTTCCAAGCCCTTTTCACCAAAATCCGGCTCACTTTCACCAAGCCCAAATTTGAGGGATTACAACCCACTTAAAAGTTGTCTTTTCAGCCCAAATGGCCCTAGAGAATATGAGTCAAAGTCAACAAGTCTTGGTGTGATAGTGGAGATACAAGAATGATAATTTTAATACCTTGGGTGAAGGAAATGTCCCCCACTTGTCTTGGAGCCCGACCAAACATGTTCCCCTCAGTATTTGTGCTCTAAAAAGCCACCAAAAACTGTGCACACTCATGTGAGACAAGACCAAGACCACCCATTGTCCTATGTGCATGTGGAGAAGGGTCTATCCCCCACTTTGGTTCCCTCCATTGACCAAGACTAAACCTCAGCCCTTAAGTCTTTACAAGACATTTTTCTCAGCCATAGTAAGCTTTTAGACACTTAAATTCTCCAGCATACTTAGAAAAATTGAGAGAAAAACCAAGAACCCTCACCCTTAACACACACACACGCGCGAGAAGGGCCAAGGAGAGGGAGTGCCGACCATTTTCGTGTTCTAGCCATATTCCACAGAGGCTCACCCACTCTAAATTGTTCCTAACATTTTTATAAGACTTCTCATCCACCCAAGCTCAGCCAAAATCGTTCCAAGTCAAGTCTTAGCCTCTCAAGACCCGAACCGAGCCCTAGCAAGCCCCTAGCACTCGTTTTTCATTTTGATGAAGGTAAGCTCAAGAAACCCTCTTCCATTAGTCATTTTATGATAAAATATGATTTATCATGAAGAGAAATGAAGTCAAGCATATCATTTTCCATGAGTTTCGATTTTTAGGATTCAAATACTTTATTTTTGAATTTTTAGCCACAAGCATGGAATAGCCGAAATTTATAGCTTAATGTCACTTAAAAATCATAAGATTTAAGATGTGTAAGTTTGAGAATTTTTGGAGTACGTTTGTTCGGTCAATTAGCCCATAAATTTATGCTATTTTTCGCCCTCGAGCCATGTCGATGCCCATGTATGTAAAGCCTATCATGTTAGCCTTAAAAATCATGTTTTTACATGTAAGTACTCGGCCATACTCATTTATGCAAGATTAAGAAGTTGGTTCAGTCAACTCGATTTTATGTGAAATTTCACCTCCGAGCCATATCACCATACATGCAAGTATAAGCCATCATGCTAGCCTCATTAACCATGATTTTTGATGTATATAACACGGCCATACTCATTCATTCAAGTTAGAGAACTTGGTTCGGTCGACTCGTTCATGATTTTATGTGATTTTCACCTTTGAGCCATAACAATATGCATGCAAGAAAAGCCTACCATGTTTAGTCTTAAAAATTATGTTTTGGGATGTATAATCCTCGGCCTTAGTCAAATGTTCAAGTTTAAGAAGTTGGTTCGGTGACCCTAGGTCCATATGTGCCTTATCGGCCCTACCAGACCAAGTCCACGCATACCCGAGGTCTCCTAGGGCTCCTTTGCATTTTTATGTTGATTTCATTATATTAAGTTTATATAAGTTGCATGTCCTTAGGAAAGTTGCAAAATAGTCCAAAAAGGCCGGTCACGGTCACTAACTGCGCATACCGCGCGTGCAGTGCCGGCCCCGTGCCTGTCTGCGCGCCCAACATCCCCAGGGACGCCCGACAGCGCCCTGCCAGCCTCTGTTCCGAGTCAGCCAAAGCCCAGTCGTGCCTGTGCGTGACAAGTGCACGCCATCGCACCCAGCGGGCCGCGGGACGTCCCAGCAACACGTCCGCATGCCCAACAGCCTCAGGGGCGCCCGACAGCGCCCCGTAAGCCTCAGCCCACGCTTGTGGCATGCCCAGTGCATGCTAGCGCACCCAGCGGGCCGCGGGACGTGCCCCAGCAGCTCGTCTGCGTACCCAACAGCCTCAGAGGACGCCCGGCAGCGCCCGCGTAGCCCCAGACCGTGTCAGTCCCGAGTCCAGCCGTGCCAGGGCTGTGCCTAGCGCATCCCAGCGCGCCCAGCAAGCCTCGGCCGTGCCTAGTAGCACCTGAGAGGAACGACCAGCGCCAGGGTTGTGTGATGAAGATGTGGTCATTGACCCTTGCGAGCCCGAGGGCGAGAACCATGATGGCCTTGAGAGATGGCGCGAGGCTAGGCAAGAAAGGGCTCGGGGACGAGCTAAAAGGGTGTGCACGTGCACTAAGGTGCGCGCACCGGCAGTACGCGGCAATCGAGCCGCGAAGCATGCGAGTCTAGGCCGGGTGAAGAAAAGGTACGCGACAGAAAATGCGCACGAAAGTGAGCAATGGGCTAACGACGAGTGCGAGAAGAAAGTGCCCGGGAAGGTGGGCGACTGGTGCAAGGCGTACATGAGAGAACGGCGTGCACGACGAATGGAGGCTAAGGCGAAAGGTGCACGAGGGGCGGATGTAGGGTGGACAGCGTGCACTTGGGGTGGCTGCGATGAGGTGGGCGCTCGAGTAATTAGGAGCATGGTGACCGGGTGCAAGCTGGGGGCAACGGTTGGGAACACGCGCGAGGCATTAAGCGAGCGCAGGAGAAGGCCTGGGCAAGCGAGCGTGAGTGGCACGCGTGCGGATGGATGGGGCACGAGGCGCCAGGCATCGATCGAGCGGGAGGATGATGCCGAAGGGTCGAGCGTGCGCAACACCCGCGCAACTGACGGGGACGCGCGAGATGGGGCACGCAGTCGAGCAGCTTGGGGGACGGGCGACGCGTGGGAAGGGTGCGCGCGCATTACTGCACGTGACAAGGACTAGGCTTGCGAGGCGGCAAGAGTTCGCGGGCGGCTAGGGTTTTCGCGCGACGACTTGACGGGAAAGCAAAGGAGATTTGGGACGTGATTCTCTTAGCTTAATTATGATTTCTAGTATGGTTAGGAGTTTGAATAAAAGGCATGTACCTATTAGTATTCTATTAGTATTTTTTTTACATGGTAAGTCTTTATTCTCAAGATATTTAGTTGCCTTAGGATTTATTTATTTACTTGCATGAATTAGGAGATATTCTTAGACTAGGATTAGATCTAGTTGGTATTTATAAATACCCACCTATGTACCATTCGAAATAATGGTTGATGAGTGAATAGAAATGTCGAACGTTTTGTTCAAAGTTCTCGTGTGTTTTCTCTCGTGAGTTTACATAGAGTTCGTGATAGAAATAGGACCAACATCCGAGTTTCATCACAGTGATAGAAATAGGACCAACATCTGAGTTTCATCGCACCTATCGTGAAGTACGAAGGCGTCGGCGCGCGTATTAGCAAACTAACGCGAAGGAACCAAGGTGTCGGCGCGGGTTTCGAGCAAATCGAGGTTGGCGTAACACATGATCCTTCATCATTGGTGCTTTCATTGAGAGTGACTGATCGTGTGTTGGGTTGAACTTTTTCTTCCCCATTCTATTTTCTTTTCTTTCGAATTTTTCTTTTTCGTGAGTATCAATAAAAAAGAAAGAGAGAGACGAGATGACAACACACAAGGAGAGGATTGAGGCCTTGTAGGAGAGTTTGAAATCCATCAGCAATGGTCAACACGTTGTCAATGAGAATTTTGCCAAACTCGAGCTCATGGTGCATGACCTCGCCGGGCAGCTCACATGCATCACACGTCGACCACGAAGGAGCCACACCTCGCGATCGATCACGCTGCCAAGCAGCCCCAGGACCGACCACGACGATGATGACGGAAGATCACAGAGGACTCGCCCATCACGCGCAACACGCCAACATGACGACCGAGGCTATGCCCGATCGAAGCTCACCATGCCTACGTTTACGGGGACCGACCCGAACGCGTGGTTAAGTCGATCCATGCAATTTTTCGAGATCAATGACGTGCACAAGTCCGAGAGAGTCAAGATCGCCGCTTATTATCTCGATGGTGAAGCAAACACTTGGTGGCAACGGGTGTCACATGTGTACAAAAGCAAAGGCGAGCACATTCGATAGAGAGATTTTGAGAAGGAGTTAGTCACACGTTTTGGGACGAGTGACTACTATGACTATGACGAGGCACTCTCCCGAATTCGTCAGAATGGTAGCCTCCGAGACTACCAAAAGGAGTTCGAACGCATTGCGAGTCGGGTGCGGGAGTTCGAACGCATTGCGAGTCGGGTGCGAGATTAGCCCGAGAACGCATTGGTATGCGCGTTCATTGGAGGACTCAAAGCCGAGCTAGCGGCTGAAGTGAGGTTGGATAGGCCAAGGTCAACCCGAGCGGCCATGGAGTCCGCGCGACTGCACGAGGACCACATTGCCGCGGTGCGCAAGGCCAACAAAGGTGAGGGACGTACGAAAGCACGGCGCGCGAGCGCGACAACCGACGAAACGCCCCCACGGGCCGAGTCCAAGCCGACCGATGATGACGCGCGAACCACGAGCCACTTGCGACGGCTTACGACCGAGGAGATCCAACAAAGGCAGAAGAAAGGCTTATGCTTTACTTGCAATGAGAAGTTCACGTCGGGACATAGGTGTGCGGGAAAGCAAGTGTTTTTGCTCGAATTTGATGAAGATGAGCCAGATCGAGAGGAGTACGAACACACCGAACGAAAGGAGACCTTACTGCATGTGATAAAAAGCAAGAAAGAGGGATACAGAGAGAGGTCTAAAGATGATACGGTTTACGGCAACCGTACAAGGCGAAGAGCTTGAAGTACTAGTGGACACTGGTTCAACATTAAATTTCATCGACAAGGAATTGTCCAAAGGATTGAAGACGCCAGTGACGAACATAAAGCAGTTTGCGGTGAAGGATGCAAATAGAGAGGAACTCAAGAGTTTCGAATTATACAAAGGGGTTCCGATATTCGCACAGGGCCATGACTTAAAGGTTGATCTATACGCCTTACCTTTGATGGAACCAGACATAGTACTAGGAGTTCAATGGCTCGAGACGTTAGGGCCTGTCACGACGAACTGCAAGAAGGGCACTATGACTTTTGGAGGAGCCCGAAAGCGAGTCAAGTTGCAAATGGAGGATCCAGGAGAAGAGCCCGAAGAAGTTGACAAGATCAATTTCATTATACTTGAGGACAAGGAAATTCTCGAAAAGGGCGAGAATGATGAAGATGTGGTCATTGACCCTTGTGAACCCGAGGGCGAGAACCATGATGGCCTTGAGAGATGACGCGAGGCTAGACGAGAAAGGGCTCGGGGATGAGCTAAAAGGGTGTGCACGCGCACTAAGGCGCGTGCACCGGCAGTACGCTGCAATCGAGCCGCGAGGCGTGCGAGTCTAGGCCGGGTGAAGAAAAGGTACACGACAGGAAATGCGCGCGAAAGTGAGCGATGGGCTGACGACAAGTGCGAGAAGAAAGTGCCTGGGAAGGTGGGCGACTGGTGCAAGGCGTGCGCGAGAGAACGGCGTGCACGACGAATGGAGGCTAAGGTGAAAGGTGCACGAGGGGCGGATGTAGGGTGGACAGCGTGCACTTGGGGTGGCAGCGATGAGGCGGGCGCTCGAGTAATTAGGAACACGGTGACCGGGTACGAGCTGGGCGCAACGGTTGGGAACACACGCGAGGCGTTAAGCGAGCGCGGGCGAAGGCCTAGGCAAGCGGGCGTGAGCGGCACGCTTGCGGATGGATGGGGCACGACGCGCCAGGCATCGAGCGAGCGGGAGGATGATGCCGAGGGGTCGAGCGTGCACGACACCCGTGCAAGTGGTGGGGACGTGCGAGATGGGGCACGCGGTCGAGCAGCTTAGGCGGCGGGCGACGCGTGGGGAGGGCGCGCGCGCATTACTGCACGTGACAAGGATTAGGCTTGCGAGACAGCGCGAGTTCACGGACGGCTAGGGTTTTTGCGTGACGATGTGGCTGGAAAGCAAAGGAGATTTGGGACGTGATTCTCATAGCTTAATTAGGATTTCTAGTATGGTTAGGAGTTTGAATAAAAGGCATGTACCTATTAGTATTCTATTAGTATTTTATTTACATGGTAAGTCTTTATTCTAAAGATATTTAGTTGCCTTAGGATTTATTTATTTACTTGCATGAATTAGGAGATCTTCTTAGACTAGGATTACATCTAGTTGGTATCTATAATTACCCACCTATGTACCATTCGGAATAATGGTTGATGAGTGAATACAAAAGTCAAACGTTTTGTTCAAAGTTCTCGTGTGTTTTCTCTCGTGAGTTTACGTAGAGTTCGTGATAGAAATAGGACCAACATCCGAGTTTCATCACAGTGATAGAAATAGGACCAACATCCGAGTTTCGTCACACCTATTGCGAAGTACGAAGGTGTCGGCGCGCATATTAGCAAAATAATGCGAAGGAACCATTGGCACAGGTTTCGAGCGAATCGAGCTAGGCGTAACACACGATCCTTCATCATTGTGCCAGCCCGTGCCCAGCCGCGCACGGTCGCACCCATAGTGCCCAACACCGCACTCGGGCACCAGCAGGCCGGGTGCGGGACTGAGTCTGAGCCAGCGCCCGATCGCCCGGTTCAGCCTGAGCCGGCGGTCCGACCGGTTCGATCGGCGGTTCGAGCCTAAATTTTAGCTCGTGAGTTTCGATCCGAGTTTTTATTCCTGACATTGAGTATTTTTCCGAGCCAAACCAATCAGTTCAAGTATACCAGTTATAAATCCGGACTTTGTATATTTTTAAGTGAACTCTCAGCACAGTCTATTTCAGCCGGTAAAACGAGCATTTAGAACCGAGCATCTTAGCATAATAATTAAATATTTCGAGCATAATACTTAGCATTATTTTATATGTTATGTAGCCTAAGAAGAGTCGAGCCTCCGACCGCTACTTTTGTTCAAGCACTTGCCAGCTATTTTCAGTATACCAGGTAGGAGCCTTTACAGGGCATTAAGTTGCGCATTTCAGTTATCCGGTATAAGGTGCGTGAGTAAGTAAGTTACCCGGACGGTTGAATCATCCCGTCTATGGTTCAATTAAGTTTCTTCCAGGTGAGAGGCCGACCTAAGGGCTTTTCTATTCTGCCTGGTACCCGCAGATCGGGTTGTGCACATCGAGCGGCCGACCTAAGGGCCGAGGGTCTTTGACCACAAGAAAGAAAAGAAAAGAAAAGAAAAGAAAGATTAAGTTCACCTCGTATATATTGAAGTTCATGATATGTTATTATAGATGTTGTCTAATTCAATGTCGGCCAGAGTAAGGGTCATGTACTGGGTTTTACACCATCCATAATTATTGTACCATGACTGAGGTATGTTCGAGATATTAAGTTTCTCCCAGGGGAGAGGCCGACCTAAGGGCCTTTCTATTCCACCTGGTACTCGATAAGGGGCCGACCCAAGGGCCTTCAGTCTTATCGGGTGATGTGCACACGAGCGGCCGAAGTAAGGGCCTATAAGGGTCTTTGAGACCACAGTATAAGTATAAGAAAAGTGTTCCATTTCAGCAAAACTTATTTATTTATTTTATGTTGCTGTTAAGTTTATGTTTATAGTTAAGGTTATTACAACTCCAGTTTTACCACGAGCATGCAGATGTGCTGACATTCCCACAGTCTTTCTTATTTCAGGTGTCGAAGTCCAGTGTGCCGGGTGAGCAGACGTGGCATTGTGGTCATGAGCAGAGGACATTTTTACACGCATTTTATGTCTTAAATTCATGAACATGTATTTATAAGTATGCGTGTGTTATGTATGTTTTCAATTTAAAGCTTCCGCTAGACTAAGTAGTGCGAGATTATCGGACTGCATGTATGTTTCACTATCGCCGTAGTGACTCGATGGGTTGTATGTTTTATTCATGTCCGAAATAGTAAGTTAAGTAAGTTTAGTAGCATCCCGCAATTAAGTAAGTATTTTCGAAAATAAACTCGAACGACATTTCAAAAATAAAAGCGAAAAATTAACTCTGATTTTCAAAAGTTAAAGCTTGTCAAGGCGGGGTGTTACATAAGCAGTTTGATATGAAGGACTTAGGTGAAGCAGTACACATTCTTGGTATTAGGGTCATTCGAGACTGTAAGAAGAGAATGCTATACTTATCCAATCTCCTAAGACTTCTGATAAGATAGAGGATATGAAGACAGTTCCTTATGCTTCGTCAGTAGGAAGTCTTATGTGTGCAATGTTGTGTACTAGGCTGGATATTAGCTACGCCGTTGGCGTGGTAGCTAGATATCAAAGTAATTCGAGACGGGAACATTGGTATGTGGTGAAGCATATACTCAAGTACCTGAAAAGGACTAAGGAGTACATGTTAGTTTACCGTGCAAACAGCTTGTTACCTCTGGGTTACAGTGATTCCGATTTCAAGTCAGATAGGGATGAAAGTAAGTCAACCTCAGGTTATGTATTTACCTTGGGAAGTAGAGCCATTTCATGGAGGAGTGCTAAGCAGAAATGCGTGGCGGACTCCACCATGGAAGCCGAGTACATAGCAGCCTCAGAGGCAACGAAAGAGGCAGTTTGGCTCAGGAACTTCTTAGTGGACTTAGAGATTAAACCGAGTTTGCCACGTGGTATCACCGTGTACTGTGATAGCAGTGGAGCAGTAGCGAACTCAAAAGAACTTCGAGCCCACAGAGCAAGCAAACACATAGAGTGCAAATACCATCTTATTCGGGATATCGTTGGTAGAGGAGACGTTGAAGTTGCCAAGATTCCATCAGATGACAACCTAGCTGATCCTTTCAAGAAGAGTTTGCCGGGGAAGGTCTTCGTCAAACACGTGGAAGGAATGGGAGTCATGAGCATGGCAATAGGATCGACTTAGGTCTTTTATAGGACTATACTGTAAAAGCGAAAGTTTTAAATATAAGTGGGAGATTGTTAGTGTTATATACTAAAAGCTTGGCTATGCATGTTATTACACATTTGCCCTTTATGAATGAGAATCATGTTAGATTAAACAAGTTCTATGTTCTGTTGTTTTGCACTTACATAGAGTGGGTCGTCACCAGGCGAACTGAAGATCACTCTATCAGTTACTTGCGAACAAAAATAGTTCTTCACATCCTAGATGGACATGAACACCCCATCCGAACGGTTGTAGTGTCAACTGTACAATTTTTCTTGACTGATTAGTTGCACTAGTACATTTATGTATTGAACAAGATACCAGAGAGGAGAAGTTCATTTTATACAGATCGTCGTAAATGAAGTTAATTACTGCATTCTCTTAACCCGTAAGATATTAAACAGGCAAATATATATAATATACATTACTTTGATTCACTTGGGTGATGTTCAGTTCGCTGGATCAATATTCCTACTGTTTTGGGTAATATTATTATATATATGATGTGTTGTTAGGATATTTACGGTCACCATGTGCGTTAGTTTGATGATGTCCCCGGAGTGAGTTAATGAAGGATTGTTATGCTAAACCCTGCAGGTGGATTAAGTTCCAGCATAATAAGAATGTGATGAACGACCGCTAGCTTCGGTGAAACAATAATAAATTTTTTCTTGATTGTCAGTAATCGAATTAATTAATGGACATTATATCTTAAACGTGGGGAGATAAATCGAGTAATTAATATTGGAGTCTCAAATGTAATTTGGGCTAGGAAAAAGAAGTGCAATAATATAATGTTGGTGGCCCATTAATATTATTTAATTAATTATAAGAGTGGACTTGGCCCACAGTTAGTCTAATTAATTAAGGAGCCCTATTCATAATCTCCTAAGGGTCCCTACTGTAGCTCTATATATACATCATTAAGCTCATGAGAAGAGAATCCCAATCACATTATACATAAACACGCCGCGCCTCTCTCTCTCTCTCTCTCTCTCTCTCTCTCTCTCTCTCAAGATCTCATTCGAGCTGTATCTTCTTCTTGTTGCTCCACTGGTACAAGTTGAAGAAGAGTGTATTGAGTAATACAATAGAAGATCAATAGGTAAACGAGACCCGATTATCTTCTACAGAAAATCACGACGAGCCCGACCCGCCAATCGCCGACGACCGGGACCCCGGCAACAGCCAATCGCTGCCGCACCGAAACCGAGGGACGACCAGCCGCGACGCGACACGACCTCCCAGCTCACGACGCGATCCCGGCAACTCCTCGGGACCCGAACTAGCGAGGACGCGCGACCATCCCCACACGACCCGATTCCAATTCACGCGAGCCTGAGACTTCTGTTCATGTGATCTGATTTGTTCGAGTGCTGTGTATGGCCATCCGGAAAATCAGCCAGATCACCATAAATTTTAAGCAGTAAGTTCTCTACGTTAAACCTTTAGATCTGCTACGCATAGGTTTACGTTTGCTATTGAATTCGTGATTTGTACATAACGAGATCCTCACAGATCCCAACACGAGAGACCTATGAGCACGATCCATTTTTCGGTCCTATTTGGGTTCGTCTTGAGTCTGGGCTTGTCGATGACTATGTGCTTACCGATGGTTTTATTTTTCGGGGTTTCCGTTTGTGTGTGCCAGATTGTAGCCTCCGGCTGAAGTTGGTGGTGGCGTTGCATGGTGCGGGTCATGTGGAATGCAATCGTTCGGTGGAGTTGGTCCAGCGGCATTATTTTTTGCCAACTTTGAGGAGGGATGTTGCTCGGTTTCTTGCGAGATGCCGTATTTGTCAAGTTTTGAAGGGTGTAGTATCCAATGCGAGACTTTATCGTCCTTTGCCGATCCCGTCGCAGCCGTGGTGCGTCATCAGCATGGATTTTGTCCTCGGTCTGCCCCGTACACAGCGTGGCTTTGATTCTATTTTTGTTGTGGTCGACCAGTTCTCGAAGATGTTACACTTTATCCCGTGCAAACGCACGACGCACGCCATTCATGTGGCACAGTTATTCTTCCGGGAAGTGTATCGTCTGCATGGTTTTTCGTCCTTTGTTGTGTCGGATCGAGACACTCGCTTTTTTGAGTTTCTTTTGGCGCAGCCTGTGGCGACAGGCGAATACACGCTTAGACTTTAGCAGCGCGTACCACCCTCAGACGGACGGCCAGACCGAGGTCGTCAACCGCTCTTTGGAGAACCTTTTTACGTTGCTTAGTTGGGGAGAATTTACGTAGTTGGGATCAGCGCCTCAGCCAGGCCGAATTTTCTCACAATTCGGCCGTTAATCGTGCTACGCATCTTTCGCCTTTCCAGATCGTCTATGCGGTACAACCGTGAGGCCCAGCCAACTTCGTGGCCTTGCCGGCAACGATACAGCTCGACCGGCGTGCGGCAGATTTTGTCGCTGTAATGCCCCATTTATTTGTGGTTTATTATTATTATTATTATTATTATTATTATTATTATTATTATTATTATTATTATTATTATTATTATTGTGATATATTAATAATTGCTTGCCAATTTGAATGTCTAAATATTATATGTCTAATTGCCAATTGTATATTTTGATTAATAATATTAGTATTTTAAAATCAATGTACATATTTAATTTATATTGTCTGGAGTTTTGTTTATTTATCGTGCGATCGATTGGAACTGTCGAAATTAGTAATCAGAGAACCCGAGCCCGAGAGCTGGATTTATTTTCATGTGATTGAATCAGGCCCGAGAGCCGAATATATTAACGTGCGATTTTATCGAGCCCGAGAATATTCGCGTGAATCGTAATCGAGCCCGTGAGCCAATTTATTTTTGCGAACCGGCCCGTGAGCCAATTTATTTTTGCGAACCGGCCCGTGAGCCGATTTATTTTTTTGCGAACCGGCCCGTGAGCCGATTTCATTGTCGCGAACCATCCCAATCGACCGGGCCGCGAGCCAAAATCCGACGCAAATCCGCCTCTCCCAAATCTCGTGTGTGTGTGTGCGTGAAAGCTTGTCTTAAGGATCAAGACAAAGTCAAACCTAATTTTTTTTTATATATTGTGCAACTATATATATAAATCTTGTATCTATATGTTCATCTCAATTTTTCGGCCGCAACATCTCCTATCTCTCTCGCCTATTTTTTTTTTGTCCTTTTCCCTTTCGCAGCCGATCTTCCTCTTCGTCATCAGACCTTCGCGATCACCATCGTCCCCCTCGTCGAGAACTGAGCATCATCAACCTCGCCTTAATTTTTCCGATCACCTCTCCTTCATCATCGCCATCATCGCGCAACGAATCTCCGTCTACCTGCGCTCTGCCGCGCTGCAACATCCAGCAGAAGCCCCGTCGCGATCCTTCGTTACCACCGACGAACTGCTCCTCCTCGCGCCGCCGCGAGCAGAAACAGCCCCGACGACCTTCACCTGCGAACCGACGAGTACCCCTGTTCGCGAGTTCTTCATCCCCGATGAAGTCAACGTCGCTGCTCCCCGACGCCACCATCCTCCGCTGGCGTCCCCCCTACCACCACGAGGTCCCAGCGCCGCTGCAACTTTAGGGGATCCTCCGCCGCAATCAATCCATCTCCGACGACGCTGCCCTCGTCCTCCGCGAGCCACTGCCGCTTCGCCTTGTCGCCGTGCCTTCGTGAGCAGGCTGCACCCCCTGCCACCGTGAGCAGCCCCGCGACCCTGCTGTTCCTCTGTGAGTCCTCCGGCGAGCCGAGCGTGAGCCGTCGAGCCTTGTTGTGCGTCAACCCTCGTTCCGTTTTCGTGCACAATTCCCGAGAACGGTAACGACAGCTTGAACTCCAACTATTTACGATTCGATTTATTTTTTGTGTTATTTGTGTTAAGTTTAAACGTGCTGTGTAATTGTGATTATGATTTCATGTGACTACGTTTTAATATTAATGTCCTATTATACGTGATTTTGGTCGATTCGTGCGAATCGAATGAGAACACGTTAAAAGTGTTAAGTTGCTGTGGATTTAGGGACTTAGGATTATTACGAACACAATGGCGTTGGCCTTGTGTCGATTGGAGGTGTATATTTGCCGTTATGATTTTTCGAAGATCTAAATGGTTGTTCTGAATGTGAAATTCATTATAAATTGAATACTAGTCCGATTGCCTTGAAATTTTAGTTGCAACTGTTTTTTATGAATATGTAGATGGTGTAAAAGTTTTGTGATTTTTGAAGGTCTGGAGCTATTTTTAAAAATTAATTTGGTTTCTGTTCAGTTTCTTGTAAAATGCATAAATAATTTTGTGGTGCTCCAATTTGGCTGATTTTTGAGTATGACATGTCTCAGGTGTATTTATGTGTTGTATAAAATTTTTAGAAATTGTGAACTAGGTTTGATAGGGTTAATAATTTATTTTGTATTTCTGCCCGAATTTGTTTTAATTGTGATAAATTGGTCTGAAGGTGAAAAATTCTGAATATTTGTGGAGGTGCTGATTATGTGGTGTAGCATTCTGTAAAAAGTTTAGAATTTTTGGAGTTCGTTTGGGTTCAGTTCTCATGGAAATTCGATAATTGGCTGAATGTTATTTTAATTTTATAAATCCATATACTAAGTGTTAAGAGCTGATATTTTTATGTGTTGCTGTTAACATGCTGAAATATTTTAGATAAAAATTTCATGGCCTAAATCGTTCATTATCATGTGTTTCTAATTTAAGCTTGTTTTTGTTGAAAAACTTGTGTGAATTTTATAAAATTGGATTTAATGAGTTTGAGGTTGAAACTGGGTGTTTTTACTAAATTCTGGGAGGTAAATTTTATGTAAAATTTTCAGAGCCTAACTCGTAGGTTTGATATACCTTCTAATTCAAGTGTAATTTTGGAAATTGTTGTTATATGGTGATTTTCGGTTAAGTGTTGTTGACCGAATTTGCTATGTGTCTACATGCAACTCGTTTGTTTGTCTTTTACTTGCATTTATGTGAACTTGAATATGTGGTTTGATCGAGTCTAAGTCCTAGTGTTCCCATATCCACAGAACTTCACGAACCACTTGGTCGACTCGAGTTCGGCTAAGTCAATTTGTGAATTTTCTACTTAGGTCTAGATTAAAGTGTTAACTTTAGTATCTGGACTTAATTTAGGTGTCTAGAGGTGTTGACCTCGCCCTGCTTGTGAGATTCGTGTTTGTGATCTGTCGCTGCAACCAGGTGGGTACATTTATGATATATTCCATATTTATCGCACTTATTATTTCGTGTAATGTTTCTTTTGAAAATTATTGTATGCATGAGAACTCTAGTCTAAGTGTCCCGAACGATAGTGCCTTTGATGAATGCGAAAGCAATGGAAGTCGCCTGCCCGTTGTCCGGGAGGTGGACGCCCGAATCCGTGTAGAGCGGAGGGGTAATTCAACTTCACTGTCTCCTGGAAAGGATCCCATGTACCGTTGTATCCGGGGGTGGGATGGTTTCCAGTTACAGCCATGCCGTCGTATCCGGAAGGTTGTTGTATGTACATAGGAGGTTTGCGATAGGGCCGGGTAGGGGGTTTAGGCTATGAATTCTATGCATACCGGTATTGATATTGTACACTGCGACTACTTGTTTGTAAAATTATTATGCAGAATAATCGTGCAATAATGGTGAGCTAGTTGGTTGCTCACCCCCATTGTTTTTTGTTGTTGTCTCCTCTCCCTTTCTTTAGGTTGAGCTGAGTTGGTGGCGGTGGCGTAAAGACGAGCGAGAGGATGGTCGTTGGTCAAATTATGTTATCACTATATTATGCTTCCGCCTGTTTATGATTTGCTGAACTGATACTTGACTTGATTTATTTTTCCCGCTTGGATTTGGATATTTTATTATGTGTTTATATCCCTGCTTTGATTTTGCATACTGATTATGTGTTATGCATGAACTTGTTACTTAATTATTTTCTTTCATAGTTTAGATTAAATCTTGCTTCCGTTTTCGAATTATGTTTTAGTTTGGTTGAACCTTGTTTCATGCTAGACTTATTTGAATGTTTTGAGACTTATGAATTTAAGGGATAATTTTATATCATTAGTCCGAGCATGTGTAGGTTCTTTTGTTTGATGGATGTGTTTATCTGATGTCATTAGCAAGTAGCGCCCTTTCTCAATAAATGTTTTAACTTGGATTTTTTTTAAAAAAAAAACACTCTGATTTTTATTAATTAATTCAATAAATTCTTTAAAATAAAACGGGGCGTTACAGTCGCCGAGCTCAAAATCACACATGCGACTACTCGGTCTAACTTGGAGGCGAGTACAGCGGGTTATAAGCGGCAGACGGATAGTGGTTGGCGACATGTGGAATTTGAGGTGGGGGATTTTGTTTGGGCGGTCTTGACTGAAGATCGTTTTTCGACTCATGAGTATAATAAATTGTCCGCCCGGAAGATTGGCCCCGTCGAGATTGTCGAAAAGATTAATCATAATGCCTATCGTCTACGCCTGCCATCACATGTTCGTACGTCGGATGTTTTTAACGTCAAGCATTTCGTACCTTTTCTTGGCGACAATTCTGACGAAGACGAGATTCAGCGGAATTCGAGGGCGAATCCTTCCCAACCGGGGGAGGATGATGAAGACGAGATTGCCCTCGCATTCTTGAATTTGCATGATCGATTGACGCCTCTAGTTTGATTTATCCTTCCCTATTATTATTATTATTATTATTATTATTATTATTATTATTATTATTATTATTATTATTATTATTTCTGTTGATATCAAGATAAGATATCTTGAAATAAAGGTTAGATTAAAGAAATCAGGAAGTCTAAACCGCGGACTGGATCTTTGACGATACAAAACGGAATATATGACACCTCGGAAATATCATCTCGGTTCTCATACGACGTTCCGAGTAAAACAGCAAATCCTAAAGGTCGTCAGAATAAACCATTGAAACCTCGAAAAGGCCACCTCGGTTGAAGAACAGCTTGTCAGGAAGTCGTAGAAGATTGAAGTTCTACCAAAATACCGACGTCATAAAATGGTACCGACTTCAATCCGACAGAAGTGATGCTTGTCACACAGACAGAGGAGCGCCCATGCTCATCATTGCCTAAAAAAGCTTGCCTACGTCATTGCCGCCCCTAAACTGTCAAATCTTCATTAAAACGAAGCTGATTTGTCTAGGGAGGTGTGCCAAGCATAACTATAAATAGCAACATCGAAAACAATACTAGGATTCGGCAAAAAAGTTATAAATACATACACATTTATCTATTCATCTCGGCTTTCCCTGTTTACTGACTTAGTGAACATTAAAAAACCGACTTCCCAATTCTGTAACCGACTTCAAGATTTTCAATCAAAATCTCATTTTTTGCAATCTTTATTGTAATTTTTACATTAATTACGTTGATTAAATCCGTTTATCAACATTTTGGCGCTAGAAGGAGGGCTCCATAAGATATTTGGAGTTAATTTTCGAAATAAATACACCACATCTCAAAAACCAAGAATGTCGCAATCCGGACAGGACAATCCGACAACCATGGGAAGCGCCGTTCGTGTTGTTGAAGCACCTACCGGTCAACATAATCCGATGCCTGTGATGCCGGATATCGCCACACTCATGCAGAATCCGGAATTTGCTCGAGGACTCACTGCTTTGTTGGCCCAGACTATGCCAGGGCCATCACAAAGGATACCAGGACAACCTCTCGCTCCGGTAACTCCCGCAAGACAACAAGCTCCTCCCATACAAAGGGGTAACAACAATCAAGCGGCGTCACATGCAACTTCACAACCACGCAACAACAATCCACCCCCTCCACCAGTGGACAACGTACTGCCGGTGGAAATGAACCAACCAGAAATGAATCAACCAGAGATGGTTGCTGAAAGTCATCCCAGACACGTCCCCAGGATTCCCCATGCAGTCCGTTCATTGTTTCAACAAACCAAAAATCCGGTTGACCTAAGAATGCAAATTGAACGTAATCGTTGCGCTCGACGTAATGTTTCTGAAGTCGAGGCGTTAAGAAGGAAGGTGGCAGAGTTGGAAGCCCGACAAACCACTCAAATCAGGCCTTATCAGCATCCCCACGTGTCAGAACCGGGCCATGTCTATATGGAAGTCGGTTCTCCTCTGGCACCCGAGTTGACCAGGGGCCCGTTGTCGGGAAAAGTCAAAGTCCCACAGATTGGTCTCTACGACGGAAACGCTGATCCTGACGCTCACCTCGGACATTATACGTCATGGATGGACTTACATGGTGCTGACGATGCTCTACGATGTCGTATGTTTTCTTTGACCCTAGGTCCTAAAGCTCAGAAATGGTATTATTCGTTACCGGCCGAATCTATCCGATATTGGTGTCAACTCAGATCGGCTTTCAGGTCCCATTTCATCGGGGCTCAAGTTAGCTTAATACCTAAGGAGTCAATTACAAATATAGTCCAGAAGGAAGATGAAAGTTTGAAAGATTACATTGCGTGCTTTAATGAACGCGTGCAAAATATGGAACCTTGTCATCCTGAGACGCTCCTTGTCTCGGCAATATCAGGATTAAAGCCAAGGTCCATGTTTCATTTGGCGTTATGTCAAAACAAACCGAGCACTTTTCAAGAATTCCTCGTTCGCGCTCAACAACATGTTATTGCCGAGGAGTCCATGTCGGTTCCTAACTTTGAGTTCTCTTCGTCAAAAGGACAGAAACCAACCTTCGAAAACAAGAAAAAGAAGCATCTCGGTAACATGTCCAAGAACCTGTCCTTTAGAGAGCCATATAAAAGTGAACCAAACGATACCGACGTGAAAGCTGCTAGGAAACAATACAAAGAGGACTTAACCACAGGATACCGATCAATTTATTCGGTTGGTGCCGCAACGGTTTATCAAGAAATCAAAGGAAAAGGAATAATTCCTGAAGCCCGACCAGTAAAGACTCCCGAAAGTCAGCTGGACAAATCGCGGTATTGTGATTATCATCGATCCCCAGGTCACAACACCGACGAATGTCTAAGTTTGTTGTCGGCTCTCCTGAAGTTGATTGAAAATCCACAAGTGAGAAAATTTACCAAACATGAAGGTAAAGAAAGGCGACAAATAGCTCATATTCCTGACCGAGATGAAGAAGACGAAGAAGCAATGAACTCAAAAAGAATTCGTCTACAACAAGGAGAAAATATTCATGTTCGGGTCAAATGAATCCAAGTCGGCCGACGACTGACTTGGAAAGAGAAATAGGGAACTCGAGAGTCCCAATGCCGACCACACTCCTCAAATCCCAATTCGTTTAAGTTCTGTTCCCCGAGTTAATACTAACCGAGAAGAGTTAACATCCTCACGTCGACAAGCCAAAGCATATGCTAGAAGAGCATACAACTCAGGAAAACAAGTAATGACAACCGATTTGAGGGAAACAATTAACTCATGCACTTGCCCGATCACCTTCACACTAGAAGATGCAAGCTTTTTTGATCACCCTCATTCCGATGCATTAATCGTAACCGCTCCAATCTGCGGAATTCCCGTTCATCGTATAATGGTGGATACCGGCGCATATTCAAGTATCCTTATGCTTCAAGCCTTTAGGAAGCTTGGACTTGACTCAGCCGACGTGCGTCCATGCAACGATAAGATACACGGATTCAACGGGAGCGTGTCTCTCCCGTTAGGTGAAATTACTCTTCCCATCAGGTTCGGAGGTCATGGGCAAACTTCCAAAGTCATCATGGAAAATTTCAAAATCATGGACATCAACAACGAATATAATGCCATCATTGGGAGGACAGCCCTATACAAGTTACGAGCAGCAGTGTCTATTTTTTATTATGCAATCAAGTTTCCAACCGCTGATGGCGAGGGTACTCATTATGGCGATCAGCTAGGAGCTCGTGAGTTAATCTTGGCAATCCCTTCTCGAGAAATTCATAACTTAGAAATGCACGTTGAAGAAAAGGAAAAGATGATCGACTGTACCCTAGTTCTACAAAGTTCGGTTCCTGAAGACATTCAAAATGTCGATCTTGGGATTGTCACAACTCTGTCGGAGGTTCAACCGACATCGGCAATTCCGACTTCAAACCCTTCTGGGATTGTCACAACTCTGTCGGAGGTTCAGCCGACATCGACAATTCCGACTTCAAAACCTTCCAACTTCAACGAACTTATTGGGGAGGATCTTACCCGAGATAGAGGGAGGAGACCCGGAAGGAACCAGTCGTGGAAGAAGATGAACTAGATCCGCGAAGTCAATTTAAAGAAAAGAAGCAAGAAAACCGAGCTGAACCGTCCGAAGAAATAGAAGTCATTTATGTTGATGAACCCATCTATGACAAGCAACTTCGTATTGGAGCCAACCTCCCAGAGCCTATTCGAACCGAACTCATCTCGTTTTTAAAGTCCAATGCCGACGTCTTTGCCTGGAGGCACGAAGATATGAAAGGAATAGACCCGAAGATAGCTTGTCATCAACTCAACATCGATAACACTATCAAACCCGTTATCCAGAAAAGACGGAAACTCGGTCCAGATCGACAACAGGCCTTAGAAGAAGAAGTCAACAAGCTCATTGATAACAAATTCATCAAAGAAGCCAAATACCCGACTTGGGTGTCCAATCCCGTCCTGGTGAAGAAAAGCAATGGGACATGGCGTCTCTGCATCGACTTTTCCGATCTTAACACTGCCTGCCCAAAAGACAGTTACCCGTTACCTCACATTGACTACATGGTGGATGCTACTTCAGGTCATGAATTGATGAGTTTTATGGATGCATATTCAGGATACAATCAAATTCCAATGGATCTAGAGGAGGCTGAACATACTTCTTTCTACTCGGCAAGGGGCCTGTATTGCTACACCATGATGCCCTTTGGATTGAAGAATGTCGGGGCCACTTACCAAAGGTTGGTCAACAAGATGTTTTCTAGATTAATAGGACGAACCATGGAAGTTTACGTGGATGATATGCTTGTAAAGTCGGTAAACGCCGACGATCATGTAACTCATTTGAATGAAATGTTTGGGATTTTACGTGATTACTCCATGGTGTTAAATCCTAAAAAATGTACGTTTGGGGTGAAGTCGGGGAAATTTCTGGGTTATGTAGTCAGTCAAAGGGGAATAGATGCAAATCCCCAAAAGATCAAGGTTATTCTGAACTTGAAGCCACCGACTTCAGTTAAAGGAGTGCAGGGACTCACAGGTCGGCTCGCTGCTTTGAATCGATTCATATCCAAATCCACAGATCGATGCAAACCCTTTTTTGACGCAATAAAAAAAGGGAAACGATTCGAATGGACTGATGATTGCCAAAAAGCTTTGGATAGCATCAAAGCAGCCTTATCTCAACCTCCTACTTTGCAGAAACCAAAATTTGATGAGATGTTGTATTTGTACCTCGGGGTTAGCAGCTCGGCGATAAGCGCGGTTCTTATTCGCGAAGAAGATTCCCAGCAATACCCGGTGTACTACGTCAGTAAAGCTCTTCATGATGCCGAGTTGAGATACCCACCAATGGAAAAACTAGCTTTCGCACTCATCACAGCAGCTCGAAAATTAAGACCATACTTCCAAGAACATTCGGTTACTGTGCTAACCGCATTTCCGTTACGACAAATTCTTCACCGACCTGACACATCGGGACGAATGGTCAAATGGGCCGTGGAATTAGGTCAGTTCGACATTCATTACAAGCCGAGAACCACTGTTAAAGGACAAGTCCTGTCCGACTTCATCGCTGAGTTCACGCCAGGAATCTAGAAAGTTATTAACGATCATCCCTGGATGATGTATGTCGATGGATCATCAAATGCGAACCGAGCTGGAGGAGGAATCGTCCTAATTGATCCTGATCAACGAGTTTTTTGTCATTCGATTCAATTCCTTTTTCCCGCTACCAACAATGAAGCTGAATACGAAGCGTTGTTGTCGGGACTAAACCTGGCAGAGGCTATGAACATAACTCACATCAACATCTTTTCAGACTCGCAACTGCTAGTCAATCAGATACTTGGAATCTTTGAAGTTAAAGAACCACGCTTAATGCCATATCTAGCGATAGCCAGGAAGATGTTATCCAAGTTTCAATTCAAAATTGAACACATCCCACGGACCTCGAATGTTCAGGCTGATGCCTTGTCACACCTTGCTTCAAGTGCACGAATCGAAGACGTAGAATACGTTCAAGTCGACACTCAGGAACTTCCCTCAACCTCAGTAAAGCAAATTGCTAACACCGAGCCAAGTTCTGTAAACTGAATTGTCACCTGGATGGATCCCATTATAGCGTACCTCGAAACCGGAGCTCAACCACAGGATTCCAAACAAGCACGAACTTTGCGAATTCGTACAGCTCGGTTCACTCTAGACAATGGAACGCTTTATAAAAGAGGATACTCGGTCCCGTTGTTAAAATGTATACCCGAGCAAGAATCACTCTTCGTACTGCAAGAAATCCATGATGGAGTTTGTGGGAGTCATTCAGGATCTCAAGCTTTAGCCTATAAGATTCTGAGACAAGGGTACTACAGGCCGACTCTGAAAAGAGATGCTGCGGATTGGGTCAGAAGGTGTGTCAAATGTCAAATATTCGCACCCAACGTTAACTTAACTCCAGAACCACTCAGGTCGGTACTCAGTCCGTGGCCTTTTGCAAAATGGGGGATCGATTTAATTGGGCCCTTACCAATTGGGAAGGGAGGAGTTAAGTATGCGGTTGTCGCAATCGACTACTTTACTAAATGGGCCGAAGCAGAACCGTTAGCCACGATCACATAACAGAAAATGATTGATTTCATATGGAAAACATTGGTATGTCGGTTCGGTGTTCCAAATTCTATCGTAACCGATAACGGCAAACAATTTGAGGGCAAAAGACTCGCAGAATTTTGTGAAGAATACAAGATCAGGCACCTCTTCTCGTCTCCATATCACCCACAGGCAAACGGTCAAGTTGAAGCTGTGAACAAGATCATAAAGAATGGTCTCAAAGTCCAATTAGACAATGCGAAAGGAGCTTGGCCTGAAGAACTCCCCAACGTTCTTTGGTCATACCGAACTACTGCTCGATCTTCAACCGGTGAAACACCTTTTTCATTAGCTTATGGGTTAGAAGCAATGATTCCTGTCGAGCTTGGGTCCCCAACATATCGTGTGCAGAATTTTGAAGAAGAACACAATCAAGTTAATATGAGAGCCAATCTTGACTTGGTGGATGAACTACGTGCACAGGCCGAACTCAAAAATGCCGCCTATAAACGAAGAAGCGAAAAATACATTAACTCTAAACTTCGCCTTCGTCTATTTAAGACTGGCGACCTTGTACTCAAAAGAATTGTGGGGCCCGACCCTGGACCATTAAAGCCGAAGTGGGAAGGTCCATTCCGGATAAGCGAAGTTCTAACTAACGGGGCCTATCTGATCGAATATTTGGACGGGACGCCGCATCGATACCCATGGAATGCACAATATTTGAAAAAATTCTATCAGTAAAAAAGACCAAGAGTCTTAAGTCGGTTTTTCAACTGACGTTCTGTAAAAAAGACCAAGAGTCTTAAGTCGGTTTTTCAACTGACGTTCTGTAAAAAAGACCAAGAGTCTTAAGTCGGTTTTTCAACTGACGTTCTGTAAAAAAGACCAAGTGTCTTTAGTCGGTTTTTCAACTGACGTTCTGTAAAAAAAGACCAAGAGTCTTAAGTCGGTTTTTCAACTGACGTTCTGTAAAAAAGACCAAGAGTCTTAAGTCGGTTTTTCAACTGACGTTGTTCTGTAAAAAAAGACCAAGTGTCTTTAGTCGGTTTTTCAACTGACGTTCTGTAAAAAAAGACCAAGAGTCTTAAGTCGGTTTTTCAACTGACGTTCTGTTAAAAAAAAGACCAAGTGTCTTAAGTCGGTTTTTCAACTGACGTTCTGTAAAAAAGACCAAATGTCTTAAGTCGGTTTTTTCAACTGACGTTTTGAAAAAAAGACCAAGTGTCTTTAGTCGGTTTCTCAGCTGACGATTCTGTAAAAAAGACCATGTGTCTAAAGTCGGTTTTTCTACTGACGTTCTTATAAAAAGACTTTAAGTACTTAAAGTTAGTTTTTCAAACTGACATTTAAAATAAAGTACTTTAAGTCGGGTAGCGATTTAAATAAATTCAAGTCAGATATGAAACTAATATAACTCAAGGTTACTGACAAATACAACAATGCACGAAGAAACAAATAGATCGTTGGAAAGAGAAAATTTCATTTCATTTCAAATAAAACATGCTCTTACAGATTGAAAAGAAAATGCAAAAGGATGTGCCAACGTGATGGTCCACACCCGAAAGTAAATTGGAAAACAATAAAAGCCATAGCCATCTATCATCTAAACGAGATCCTTCCCAGCATCACCTGGGGCCTGCTCAACCTCGACCTGAAGATCTCCCGCGTCTTTATCAACACCAACTTCAGAAATGTCCATATCCTTCGGAATCTCTTCATCATTTTCTGGGACTTCGGAACCATCTTTAACCACTTGACTTAGTCTGGAATAAATTGCAGCATCCATGGCCTGAGGATCTGAGATGATCCTAACTTTGGCGGCGTTGACGTCACCAATTCCTTTCACCAGCTCAGCTCCCTCGAGGTTCTCTTCAGCTGCAGTAGCAATAAACTTCTCTGCATATTCCACCACTTCTTTCTTGATCTGATCCGGGGTCAGCAACTCGAGGTGCTGTTCAACAGTAAAGTCAGCAAGGGTAGAGATGAATACATTGGCAAATTCTGCCCTTTTTTCTTTTTCTCCTTCAAGGACCATGTTGACGTATGCCTTTCGAAGCGCGGTTCGTCTATTAGAATCCAAAGGAGGATACCCACGAGCTACAACGTCGGCATCGGTGTTCGCCAATACCATCTCACAATAAGCACGTTCGTCTTCATCAGCAGAGACATGAATTTCTTCGATCTCAGGATCAAACCCAAACCTTTCCATCTTCATGAGCATGATGGCTTTTAGGTCTCCAACACCATAAAGTCCTGAATCGAATCTATCAATCACCCAACGGAGATTTAAGCAGGAATTAAGCTCGATGTCCTTCTCCATCTCCTCAGAACCCTTGAACTCTTGCTTCCCGAGTTCCTTACCTTCTTCCAATCCCTGCGTGTACTTAAGTTCTCCAAAAGTATTCTTCTCTTTCTCCAAGTTCGTCATCTCGGTAGCACGTGCTTCCGCCAAGCGTATCAACTGCGCCTCCTTATCAGCACGGTCTTGGCGCGTCTTCTGATGCTCCTCTTTGGTACGTTGATGGTCTTCTTGCTCCTTCAAGTAGCGATTCAAGTTATTCCTGGCTTCCATGTCGGAAGTGCCAATTTGTGCTGTAAGTTTGCGCACCTCGTCTTCTAGACGCTTCTTCTCAGCAGTCAAATCTTCAATCTCGGTTTTTGCTGCAACAAGTTGGACAGTCTTTTCTTCAACTTCAGTCATCAGATTAACCTTGTCTGCCTCTAGAGATGCAAGTTGACCATCACGCAATTCCAGCTTGTCTTTCCGATCGTTGAGCGCAGTTGCATTCATTCAAAAGTCGTCTTCCATAGCGCACAGGCCGACCAGAGCTCTCCCCAATGTAGCCTTAGCGTAGCTGAACTTATAAGCGCTTGGCAATCCGGACACTCGCGCTTCGGTCGTAGGGTCCCAAGACATTAAGGGGACCCGAGCTGCTTCTATCACATGGGGAGGCTGATGAAATTTGTTGTTAAATTTGGGGATAATCATCGAATGGAATTGTGTGAACCATTTTTCCATCACATCTTCTGGCAAGTTCAGGTCCAGGATCCGTTCCTCATCAATGGGTAGATAAGTATCCCCTCCATCCTGATGAACTGGCGCATTCTTTTCCAAATTGAGTTGACCGACATCCTGTCTGGACTTCAAACGACGTTCTTGGTCGATATCAAACTCCTCGCTCGCTTTCCTCTTGGACTTCTTCTTCTTCTTTTTCTGTCGAGAGGAAGTTTCTTCCGCTGTTTTTTGAACCGCCTCGACATCCTCCGAACTTGACACAATAACATGGAGGTCAGGGTGTACTGCTTCGGTATTTTTCTCAGCTTCACGAGGTGAAGAATGGGTGGCAATCACAAGTTCGGTATTTGTCTCGGGAAGGGGCTCAGCAACAGGTTCATTAGCAGGGGCCGATACTGCGACTGTAACCATTGGAACCGACGTGGTCCCCACATCATCACCCACAGCAACACGGTCAACAGCTTTCTTCTTCAGGCTTTCTAGGAAGTTCATGCGACCCATCTCGGTATCTTTTGCTGAAAATTTACGTCGGTAATCTTTTGCTTCCCGAACAGATTGGAATCCAAAGAATCCTAATAACGGGTACTAAACTGAAAGGAAAAAACGAGTAACGGAAATCATTTCAATATTCAATGAATTTACCTGGTTCAAAGTCATGAATTAAGTCAATGCCGTGAGAACTCACCAGGTTCAAAGTCGGGGATTGCTTTCTTGGGTCCAAGTTTAGCGTCAGCGAGTTTAGAATTCTTCGTCAGTAGATTCCACTTGCGTTCAGAAACACTAAGCTTTGCAATTTCCTCAAGCTTTTCTCTAAACTCACCGCTTAATCGCGGCTCCTTTTTCCTTTTGGCTACAAATACGAAAAGGTCCAACCTGTTAGCGAAAGAAAAACAACTCGTCAGGAGATTTTAAGTAAAAGAGAGGAACTTACAGAAAGAAGAAACAACTCGGGTTGGGACGGTCATCCCATCAATTGGTGCTTCGAGTCGGAAATCGAAAGACTGCCAATCTCCACCAACCCACAACCATTCGTCTTGGAAACCGTGAAGGGTTTCAGGAATCCCAGTAATTAGCTGTCCTATCTTCAAGT
This sequence comes from Striga asiatica, assembly GCA_008636005.1. NCBI lineage: Eukaryota > Viridiplantae > Streptophyta > Magnoliopsida > Lamiales > Orobanchaceae > Striga > Striga asiatica. Next base: position 1,778,540 of record BKCP01008626.1, on the reverse strand, counting down.
CGTATTGCGGCGAGCAGAAAAAACAGCCTGTTGGGGGAACCCCTTCACGCTCCCTACTTCTCTTAAAGAGCAAAATACTTCTTAATTCGTCGATCGTAGGGAATGGAGATTTCTTTTGCGCCAAAAGAACCATAATCCCTATAATCTTCTTCCAGCTGTTGGGAGTAATCTGACTAAGGCTGAGACCCCAATCACGTAAGTAGTCAGTTATTATGTTGTCTAAAGGAAATCTCAAGCCCAACCTCAGACTTTCGGCAAAGATCCCCACACAACCAGGAGGAGGACAATGAATCCTTTCTCCTGGATAAGGAGCAAAGATTCGCACCGAGGTAGGGATTCGTACCGACTCACGAAGAAGAACTACATCAGTATCAGTCATGGTACTGGGTTCTTCCAAAAATAGAACATCATCGTCGGGCCATCGTCGAGCAGGGCGATTCCAATAACCCGACCTCACAGGAACATCTCGTTCCACCTCGGAATCTCCTTCAACATTGTGCTTGCGAATGTCTAAACGTTCCACAAAAACAGGGTCCCACCGGTAATAATCCCCCATCAACTCCATCAACTCCTCATCCAACCTCACGTCCGACACAGTTCGACTGCTGCTGCTTGGCCCAACATGCTCACCACTCACCGCCATAATCACAACCAAGAAAAATAACGCAAATGAATTACGAAGTAAAAGGAAGAAATTAGGGCTTACCGAAAAAGTGAAGTAAACTCTCAAAGAATTCTGGATTTGTCGAAATATGAAGAAAAAATAGAAGGAAAGAGGCGAAAAATAATGGGATAATCAGAAAGATGAACAGTTGCTTGAATGAGGATTTCGTGAAGAGGGACTGTGAACTTATCTGTATATATACTCGATATTTTCTAACCGTTGAAGATGGAGGGGCGCGTGAGAAAACGTCCCGTCGTTTGAAGGAAATGCCCCTTTATTATGACATAAAGTTCAGGTATAATCTCGTACGTACACGTGTCCCAAAACCGTCAACATTAATATCCGAAAATTATGGTACGTGCCCGTTGAGAAGAGTATTGGAGAAGACACGTTCACGACCTTTCGAAAACTGCTCAATAATTTTCTTATAGTATGAAATAACCTTGGTAAAGGAGCAAAAAGATGTGATTCTTATCTAAGGGAAGTACCTCGGTTTAAACTTGCGTGGGAGATCCTTAGATCAACTCAGAAGTAAGAAACAATTGGATAGGAGATGTCATTAAAAAGTATGCATAATTCGCATACTTCTTAATGCCAGGGGCCTCTATGTTGATATCAAGATAAGATATCTTGAAATAAAGGTTAGATTAAAAAAATCAGGAAGTCTAAACCGTGGACTGGATCTTTGACGATACAAAACGTAATATATGACACCTCGGAAATATCATCTCGGTTCTCATACGACGTTCCGAGTAAAACAGCAGATCCTAAAGGTCGTCAGAATAAACCATTGAAACCTCGAAAAGGCCACCTCGGTTGAAGAACAGCTTGTCAGGAAGTCGTAGAAGATTGAAGTTCTACCAAAATACCGACGTCATAAAATGGTACCGACTTCAATCCGACAGAAGTGACGCTTGTCACACAGACAGGGGAGCGCCCATGCTCATCATTGCCTAAAAAAGCTTGCCTACGTCATTGTCGCCCCTAAACTGTCAAATCTTCATTAAAACGAAGCTGATTTGTCTAGGGAGGTGTGCCAAGCATATCTATAAATAGCAACATCAAAAACAATACTAGGATTCGGAAAAAAAGTTATAAATACATACACATTTATCTATTCATCTCGGCTTTCCCTGTTTACCGACTTAGTGAACATTAAAAAACCGACTTTCCAATTCTGTAACCGACTTCAAGATTTTCAATCAAAATCTCATTTTTTGCAATCTTTATTGTAATTTTTACATTAATTACGTTGATTAAATTCGTTTATCAACAATTTCCTTTATTTCAATTTAAGTAGGTGAATATTTATTTCTTTTCCTTAGTTGCCAAGATAGGATTTTAACATTAGTAGGTGTAGCGCCCCATTCGATTTATAGAATTTCTCGGATTATTCTATTTATCGAATTTTATTTATGAGATTATATTTATTCTATTGGCCGCGATGTCTACTTAAATCATATATTTAAGTACTCAATCGTTTTATTTTAAAACATTCGTCGTTCTGCGTTTTCGGTTTAATCGCATAAATCGAATCTAATTCGTTTGAATAATGGATAATTTGGATAAATATTATTATATTGGCACATTATAATTATTTGAAATTAAATGCCTAAGTGATATAATTGTTTGATTAGTATGTATATTATTATGTGATATATATATATATACATATATTGTCGGTTAAATTATTTTAATTTTTCTCGGTGGTCATTTTTTTTTATTTTTTTTCGATCATCGTTTAATTATCGGAATAAGTAACCAAGCCTCTCGAAACGGCAATCGAGCCCCATGACATGGCCTTCGGCCCGTGCCCCGAACCGGTCGAACCCGCTTCTTACCCGCACCCGCGCCCGACCGGTTTCTTTTTAACTTGTTTGGTAAGTCTGGGAACCCTAGGTATATATATATATGTGATCTCCTTCCTCCCTCCTCTCTATTTCACATAACCCTACCCCACTCCCTCAGCCGCTCTTCTCTTCTCCCTCATAAACCCGTCGCCGCCTCCATTCCTCGGTCGATCGCAAGCACCCGGCGTCCCCAGCAGCCCGCCTTCCACCGCGCGCGCGTTTACCCAGCGAAGCCACGCAACTAGCGACGTGAGAGTGCCAACCAGAAGACTCGCCATCCCTCGATCGCGCAGCAAGGAGTCGGACAGCCGCGAGCCGAGCAGAGACGCCTCGTCCGTACACGCGCGCCCAAGACTCCGTTTCTGTTTGTTTTTCGAGAGACCCTTCAGTGAACGGTAAAGGATGGCTGGAACCCTATTATAATTTGATATATATGAGTGTTTATATGTTAGTGGTGCAATCTTGTTAATGTGATAATTATATGATATTATAATTATGTATTTTGTGGTCGTTCTTACGGTTCATTGTTGGAACCGAAGACCCTGAGTGAAGTTCGTGCGAACCTTGGAGTGACAGGTTCTTTGGAGAGTCCTTGGTCTGATGATGAAGACCTTGGGTCATTTTGTTGAGTATATTTTGAGCTATGAATTTTTAAAGTATGTCTTGTTGCTGAATCTTCGAAAATTCATGATAAATCGAGTGCTGGTCATTTTGATGTTAATTTTTGATATGTTGGACCTCTGTTAATGAAATCTATGGTGTAAAAAGGTCAAGTTAAAATTTGACCTGTAGCTATGTGTTTTGATGATTTGAATTTCCGGTCAGATTCTTGATAAATTCATATAAAATCGAGTTTGAGGAATTTTGAGTTGAAATTTGGTGGTTTGTGTTATTCTGCCTTTATTTCAGTGGTGTCAAGATTTCATGGAAAAACTCGAAGGTTTACTTGGGGAACTTGGAATTTTACTCTACGGCTGTGTTTTTGCAAACATTATTTCCCCAGGTTAAAATGATTTCTAAGGGTTGATCTTTGGTTTATAAGTGTATTTCTGGGTCTATTATTATGTGGTAACAGTTCTTTGAAAACGGTCGAGTGGATTTTGAAAAGGTTCGGATGTTATATCAAACCAGTCTGCTGTCCAGGGCCGGCCAGGGACACCTTCCCGTGCCAGCGCCCCGGCAGCCCCGGGCAGCACCCCGTTTGAGCTATTTTCCGACTTGTTTGACTGCCCTTTGACCCGTTAAGTCGTTTTACATGTCAAGCATGCTTGAATGAATTTAATTGGTAATTCGAGTCGAGCGTTAAATCCAAAGGTTCTGACTCCATAAGGTTCCACGAAGGACTTAGTCGATAATGTTTTACTAAGTGAGCATTTATGTGAAATTCTAAGTGTTGGGATAGTCATTGATAGGACTGTCATCATTAATGTAGGTTTATGACGAGTCGACCTCACAACCTACACTGAAGACCGGAGATATTCCATATTTGCTGAACCAGGTGGGTTTTATTTGAAATTACTATGAGGTAAATTGTTGCCTTAAGAGTGGTATGATCAATGTATGCATGTGAACCATGTTGCCTTCGATGTGAGCTGTACCGGCCGTTGAACGGTTATCCCCGTAGCTATAGAACGTACCCATTGGGTAATCTCCTTTGTGAGTCGTAAGACCAGGGCATGGGCCTTTGGCCGGTTATCCCCGTAGTAAGACCAAGGCGAGGCCTTGGCCGGCGGGGTGGTTTACTCGTACTGTTTGGGCATCGTTGTAAGGCCTGAGGGGCATTCGATACATGTATCAGCAGTAGTCTATGCGTAGGTGTGCACATGAGACTTGATTTTATGACGTATAGAAGATGGGACAGATAATTGATCCGTATACATGCTGCGACCATACATGTCTTATTATTGATGTTTATTGCATAGTGGTGAGCACCACGGATTCCATATGTGCTCACCCCCACTTTTTCTTCACAGACACAGGTTAAGTAGGTTGCAGGCACGACGGAGTGGAGCGACTGGCGGTCAGTCTGTATGACCGGATCATTGATTGTTATGCTTCTGCTTTTTGAACTATTTTATGATTTATGATTTTATGAACTTGGGATATTATGATTTCATGAACTTGTGATTTTATGAACATTAACATCTTATGATGATTGAAAATAATGTTGGGGAGATGCCCACTTAGACCCTGTGATGATTTTTTGAAACTCGGTTTGGGTGAATAATGACTTGTGATGAAACCCGATTTGGGAGTTGATTTTATGATTGATATGACTATTGATGTTGATTTTAAATGAGTAACGCCACAAATGTTTGAAATGAATTTTGAAAAATTGACTTGATTTTTCCAAAAAGCCACGGATTTTCGTTAAATCAAAGTGGGGCGTTATAGAGTGGTATCAGAGCAGGTCTGCGTTTCTGTAGACTGCTATATATGAATTACGTAAACTCTGTGAAATATGTGAATTTTATGATGTAGTTATGACCACTCGCTTCAGTCGTGCCAAACCAACCCAAGTATGATTTCAGAAGTGATATTGAATTGCTTATGTGAAATATATGAAATGATGTGATGTAAATCGGGCGTTAGGAATTTATCCTCCTGCTTTTAACATTCTTGAACTCTAGAGGAGATGCAAACTTTAGTTGTATGAACTTGAACTCTAGTGGTATAGAGTTAAGTTCATGCTTTAGAAGTTATTGGTTGAGAATTTCGATATGATGTTAGCTCGTTAAATTTTATCTATAGCAATTCTGTAATAGCCCAGTTCTGTATTAATAAAAATGACAGTTTTTAGTTCCCAGTTGAACTATTTCTTTTTATTAATACTGCTCGTCTTGAGTTCCGAGCCCAGTTATCAGCTATTCAATCTCAGTTATTAATTCCGGTCCATTTATTTTATTAATGGATTTTATTCAGTCGGAATTAGTTATTCCAGTTGACGAATAATCGAAACCGAGTTTGTTTCGATAAATCGTCCAAGTTTAGCCGTGTCCGGAACCGAGTTGTTCGGTCGCGAGTATCGCGCCTAGTTCGCGCCTAGCCAATTCTAGAGCCCTAGTTGTCTCGAGTCTTGTTCGAGCCCTAGCCATGCTCATAGCCTTACTTAGAATATTTTCTATGTATGAGATCCTTTTTATCGAGCCACGAGTTCATCTCTAGCCAAGGGTTATCCTCGACTAAACATTTTCCAAGCTCGGGCCATGAGTTGTGCCCTAGTGCCGCACCCTAGCCTCGCGCGAGTCAAGCATGGTGCCCAAGTCATGGCCAAACACTTATGGTATTTTTCTAAGTGTTGTGAGCCTCAATTCAGCCCATAAAATCAGCCCAAGGTCATTTTTCCCGCGCAGCCAGGCCGCGCCCTCGCGCCAGGCCCAGTGCCGCGCCATGCCCAGCAGCCCGCGCCCAGGGCCAGCGCCCAGGCCCAGCGCTGGCAGCGCGACAGCCCAACTTCAAGAGGCCATTTCACATGTTTTTGGCCCAAATCTTTCAGGGACCAAAACCTCCGAATTTTATACACTTGATAAGGATCATTTTGAGCTAAAATGGCCCTAAGGAAGTTAAGCCCAATCCACTTTCAAGTGAGTCCAAATGTGGACATGTGCATGGAATATTTTAATGCATTTGTATTTGGATTTGTCCCCCACTTACCTCAAGGCCGACCAGACCTGCTCTCCCAGCATATTTTAATGCTTTGGTCAGTCAAGATGCCCTGCCTCTCCTCCAAGTTCGTGCAAGTCAGCCCAAGGCCCATCACCCTTGTCTCATGTGTGCATGTGATCCCTTTGTCCCCCACCTTTGTGCCTCAATAGCTCCGCCCCTATCCTCATAAAAGGGACACTCCTCAGCATGGATATGACTCTTGGAGACATCAAACACTTAGCAATATTGAGGGAGAAGAGAGAAAACCGAGAGCAAAGTCATTGTCCCTAGCCGTGCGCGTGTTCCCCGGGGAAGAGGAGTGCTCGTGTATAGCTTGTTCCAGCCTAGTTATCTCGAGGCTTATCATTATCCAAGCTTATTTTGGATTTTTCTAAGTCACTTGAAGCTATCCTCCTCAGCCATTCAAGCCCCAAAGTCGAGGTTAAGTTCCTAGTGCCGCAAGATCCCCGAGCAAGGCCCATTTGCACCATTTCGACTTTTGAGCAAGGTTAGCTCATGCCAACCATTTTTCCTAGCTTATTCATGATAAAATAAGAATTATCATGTGTAGAAATGATGCCATGCATGTGAGATATAAGAGATATGAATTTTTGATCATCTAAGCCTTAAATTCGTAAGTTTTTGTACAAGCATGATATGGCCGAGATTAGTATCTTAAAAATCCTCAAATATTATGAGTATAACATGGTTGAAACAGTTTTATGTTTTGAGTTCATTTGTTCGGTCAAGTTGCTATGTGAAATCGAGCCATTTTCACCCCCGAACCTAAGTATATGTGCAAGTATGTTTTAGCCAATGTTCTAGCCTCATTAGCCATGATTTTTGATGTAGTTTATTCGGCCCTAAGTCATTTTACATGTTGAGCATGTTCATTTTTATGCCCTAGGGTGGCCTCGGGCCTAATCGGCCCTATAAGCCCATCTCCAAATCCAACCGAGGTCCCTCAGGGACTTTTGGCATTTTTGAGTATATTATGTCATATTATGTTGGTATGGTTCATTAGTCCCTAGAAAAGTTGAAGGAAGTTTGGAAAAGACCGGCTAGGGTCACTAGCCGCGCCAGTCGCGCGTGCTGTGCCCGTGCCGCGTCCCAGGGGCCAGGCCGTGTCCCTGTCCGTGCCCGCGCCTAGTGCTCGCGAGGCACTGCAGTCCCAGTGCACGAGACAGCACCCAGCAGTGCCTGTCCGTGCCAACCAGCGAGGTCCCAGCGCCAGTCGCGCCAGGGCACCTCGGGCAGCGCATGGCAGCGTTGTCCCAGGGTCAGTGCACGCGTGACCTCGAGCCAGTTGCTCGTGCCACGCAGAGTCGACCTCGGGTCGTGCCAGCAGCGCACCCGAGTGTCCAGGGCCGTGCCTTAGTGACCCTGAGTAAGGTCCAGAGGCCTCGGGATGTGCCCAGCAGCGCGCCCGAGCAGTCAGTGGCCCGGGACGTGCCCAGCAGCACGCCCGCGTGCCCAGGGTTGCCCGGCAGCACCCTGACAGCCCTAGCTCTCGCGCCAGTCGCACTAGGGTCGTGCCAGCCGCACGCCCAGTGCCCAGTCAGCCCGGGTACGCGTCAGTTCCCGCGTCCCTAGTGCTCGGTCGTGCCCAGCAGCGCGCCAGCACACCCAGTGACTCTCGGTCGTGCCCAGTCGCACCTAGTGGCACCAGTAGTGCCAGGGCCCGTGCCAGCCGCACAGCCCGCGCCAGCAGCGCCTAGTACCGAGGCCCGGTCGCACCCAGCTAGTGCCCAGCACCGTGCCATGGCCCCAGCAGGCCCGGCACGGGACCGAGCCCGGCCAGTCCGAGCAGCCCGTGACCAACCGGTCCAGTGTGACCCAGTGGTCCAACCCGGTCCGGTCCAACCCGACCCGGTTTAGCCAGTTAGCGAACCGGCCAGTTTAGCCGGCGGTTCGAGTCCGTTTTGGTTCGTGATTTTCGGTCCGAGTCTTATTCCGAAATTTAAGTATTTTTCCGAGCCAAACCAGATCAGTTAAGCATATCAGTATTATTTCCGGACTTAGAATTATTTTAGAGAACCCATAGAGCGTTCGTTTATATCCGGTTGAGTAATCTGATAGAGTAGAGCATCCTAGCATATTTTTGAGCATATGACGAGCATAGTACTTAGTATATTTGTTTGCTTATATTTTTATGTAGCTTGAGGAGTCAGCTACCAGCACAGCCGCACTTACTCATTTTCAAAACCGATCAGGTGGGGACCCAGTCTGGGTTATACATTGAGTTTAATAGTCGATATCACGTTCAGGTATGTATATGAGTTTTATCCACTTTGGGTTAAGGCCAAGTTTGCCTTCCCTAAGTTCTGGTGGTGGCCCAGTTTGCCCTAGTTATACCATCAGAGTGTGCACACGGTTACCGGCCAGAGTGTTCCGGGAGTTACCGGCCAGAGAGTTCCGGGAGTTACAGTTTACTTATATATACCAGTTTGTGATATCATTATTAATATTGCTGTTTACTTTAGAATGGGTTTTTATGGAGTACAAGTGGACCGTACTCACCCCCACTTTATATTTTCAGATGGCAGGGTCGGCGGGCAGGCGTGAGTCAAGCTGTGGTGGTGGTGGTCGTGAGTTCCGCACGAAAGCTGTTCCCGGGACATTTGTTTAAACTGTTTGTAAACTAAATAATTCCACGCATTTCAGACTTCCGCTATGCTTGTGTTTATTTTCGAACATGCATGATGCTATTTTCAGACTTAAATAATTTTACCCGGTTCGCCAGTACGAACGGGTCCAGACTAATATGCATGATTCGTAAAAATATAAACCTGAATTCATTAAGTCTAAACCAGTTGTTAGACCTAGGTTAAAGAAACGGGTTTTTAAGCAGAAAAGTCCTTAGCAGCATCCCGAGATAGTTTGCAAATGATTTCGAAAAATTTATAAGCGTTTTCGAAAGAGTTAAAATTTGCGAAAAATTGGCCCTAGTTAGCGGGGTGTTGCAAATTCTCTCGCTATAAGTTTCTATTTAGTGTCTTCGTGTGAGGAGCATTCGCAAGCCGTCTCAAAAAGAGAAGGCTTAAGTAAAGGGAGCAGACAACTGAAGAAGTCCCAGGTGTGTGGGATATTCGGAAGTCTATAACCATTGTTAATAAGACCATTAGACGCGTGTTAGGACCCAGTCAATTAAGACCGGAAGTGAAGTCTAGGTGTCGGGTTCATGTTGATGATCCGATCACTTTTGCTTGTGGATCCGTGGAGAAAGATATAATGGTTGAATTTCCCTATTTTAATTCATTCGTTTTTCATTGGTTGGATTTGAAAATCCGTTGGTTAGTCGGGTATATATTGGTTCGTATGCTCGTTCTATGCGTTGGTTGTTTTCTTGAATTCATTGTGGATATCCGGGACTCTCAATTTCAAAAATTGAGCCTCGAGTCGCTGTGATTGAATCATGTTAGTCAGAGCCTTGTTTTGTTATCCAAACTCTTATCTTGTGTTGATTGAGATTCGTTTGAGTGTGGAGCTTGAAACCTTATTTGTGACCCTTGTATCGGTAGTTGTTCGTCGCTATTTTTGACCTTCGAAACTCGCTCAAATGTTTTTGAACTCTTTTGATGAATTAAATTTCAATCTCATATGTTCCATCTTGAGCAAGAATCATGTTGTTATCATTTCTATTTTGAGATTTGTGGCCAAAGTTTGGCGATTGTGCGTCCAGTTTTCTGGTTTTTCGATCTTGTAGGTGATCTGGTTTCGTTGCCATTTTTTAGCCCCAAAACCCCGTCGTCTCTTTTTGAAGTCTTCATGTAAATTGTATATCAACCTGTTTCCTTTCATGAGGAAAAAGAATAGAGTGTTTATCATTTTTATATGAAGAATTATGTTGAAACTTCGTTCATTACGCAGTCAGTTTTTCGTTTTAATCGCAGAAGTTTGAGTCTATCATTTTTGCTGTTTCTGGCCTATTTCTGGTAACCTGGGAATCTCGACGTCTTCAAGTGAGTTGTAGTTTTATCTCTTAGGTTTCTAATGGAGCAAGATTCATTTAAATATGTTTTATGTACAAAGAGATACATTCAATACACGAACGTCGTGCAATCTATTTGTTTTTTTTTTCTAAAAAATCGACAGCAGGTTTAATGTGTAAATTTGACCTGTTGTAGCCCTTAACTACCGGTTTGCGCCTTTGCTGCATGAGTGTCTTTCGCTTGCCTTTGATTATTTCCTTTCGCAAGGTAGTCAAGTTGAATTGTGTTTCGAGACTCCTCTTGGTTGTTAAATTTTTGCACTTTGGCAATTTCACTAGATTTTCCTTTCCTTGCGTAGAATAAGATTTTGGATGGAGTTATGTAACGCCCCGCTCTAACTTAATTATCAGAGTGCGTTTATAAGACATCTTTTTAAAATAATTTGAGAAAATGATTTGGAGCGTTACTAAAACATTTATTTTATCTTTAAAAATCCGTTACGATCGTTTAAAATTTACAAGCAAAACGGATTAACATAATACACAATCCGACTATGAAATCGGATCAAAAGTCAAAGTTTGTCAAACAGTGAAATTCAGCGGAACATAGCGTGGCAAAACAAGACAACAAAATATTTAACTTCGATCCACCTGTCAACTTCACAGCTCCAGACCGACTTCATGACCTGAAAAATTTGATAAAAATGGGGTGTGAGTACCACTGTACTCCGTAGGAGCTCATACTAAAGTAAACAACAATAATAATAGTACATCATGATCAAAAGCATATAACATAACCGTGAACTTCCTTGTCAACAGTATAAACCGGACCGGGATCCGTGAATCTACCGGCTGCCATGATAATAATGATAATGATGATAACAATTATTGCCGGAATCCATGTGCACACACTAGTGGTAGATGACGCCACTAGAACTTAGAACGGAATTATGGCAACCTGAACCGGCCAACATCCATTCGAAGCGGAAAAGATAATTTGACATACCTTGAACATGATATCGTAATTATAATCAATGTAATACCCAGTCTGAGTCCCCACCTGTACTGAAGATATGAAACTGGAAGTGCTGATAATAGTGAACTGATCAATCTGTAACATAATATAAACAATTACTAAATACTATGCTCAAATCAATAAGTTTAACTGTTATGATGCTCGACTCGACTTAATATGATGTCCGGATATAAAAGAACGCTCTAAAGGTTCACAGAAATAATTCTAAGTCCGGAAATTATACTGATATGCTTAACTGATCTGGTTTGGCTCGGAAAATAACTTAGATTTCGGAATAAGACTCGGACCGAAAATCTTGAACCAAAACGGACTCGAACCGTCGGCTAAACCGGCCGGTTCGCTAACTAGATGAACCGAGTCGGGCTGGATTAGACCGATTGGACCACCGGTTTACACTAAACTGGGTGGTCACGGGTTGGCTGGGCTCGGTCCCGTGCCGGGCCTGCTGGGGCCATGGCACGGCACTGGACACAGGCTAGGTGTGACCGGGCCTCGGCACTAAGTGTTGCTGGGCGCGGGCAGTGCGGCTGGCATTGGCTCTGGCACTGGCCGAGCGCGAGGGACGCGGATAGACGCGTACCCAGGTTAACTGGGCACTGGGCGTGCTGCTGGCACGACCCGAGTGCGACTGGCGCGAGGACTGACATGACCAGACATTACTCGCGCGTCTCGGGTGCGGCTAAGGTTGTCAGGGCGCTGCCGGGCGACCCTGGGCACACGGGCGTGCTGTTGGGCACGTCCCGGCCAACTGATTGCTCGGGCGTGCGACAGGGCATGTCCTGAGGCCTGTGAACCTTACTCGGGTTTACTGAGACATGGTATTAAACACTCAGGTGCGCTGTCGGCACGACCCGAGGTTAACTGTACGTGGCACGAGCGACTGGCTCGGGGTCACGCGTGCACGACACTGGGACAGCACTGCTGGCATGTCCGTGATCGGCCCTTGCCGGCCGTTCGGCCACTTACCTTGACCAAAATGACCTAACTTGACATGATTAACATATTTATATATACATGGGTCTGAGGGTCATGACAATAACATGAAAATTGATGTGATTGGCCACGGCGTGCGCGATAGGCGCGTCCGACGGCCTTAATGTGTACCCTCGACCAAACATGAACTTTTCTCGAGCAACATGAGTTCATTGACCATAATTTATCATTTAAGGGTTGTTGGAACACAAATGTCCCTAACAAAGTTGATCACAATGAAAGATACCCTAATAGGGTGAGATACGGCCCGTGGGCGCGCGCTACGTGCGCGGTCCACTTCCTTTAGCCATTTCATCGACCAAATGATAACTTATCTCATGCTATCTTCAAGACTGAACATATCACATTAAATAAGGACTAATGATGCATATTTTGCTCGAGGAAAGTTGACTACATAAGGAGATGTCTCAATATGGCCTAAAATGCACACCCGAGAGCATTTTCGGTTATTACATGAACTTAGACCTATAATTTGAACTCGGCATGATACATATAACATCATAACAGGGTTAGTATTATGTTACCCTTTGATTGCCCGAAGAAACTTGACAAGATTTCAAGGATAGCTCGGTCCCTTCTTCTCCTTTACGTGCGTACGGTAGGCTAGGTTAAAATATCTTAATCTTGCTTAAGGCTTGCTTAGGAAATAGCTTAAGTTATAAGCTAAAAATATGTCCAAACATTTGATTTATAGGCGGTGAAAATGGATGAAAAATGAAGGTAATTCTCACGGCCAATGGCCTCGTGCCATTTGCCGCGTCCTAAGGGCCTAAGGTGTATAAATTTTTGCTTAGTCATTCCTTATTTGGCATGAAGAAGCCACATGTGCTAGGGATGATAGACATTCACGTGACTTGTCCCAACTTCCTTTCACTTGAGCTCGTTAAATACCTAAGCATGTTTAAGGCTTGATTTGCGCATGATTAACTTATGCTAGGGCGATTAGAAGGAACCATGCACCCTTGTCGTGCAATGACTAATACTTAGTGGTACATGATGATCAAATGAACACTTTAAGCTTAAATGAACATAATTAATATACATAAGGAACCATTAAGTACGATTACGCGTATGATCACGTACGATTAGCGCGAGATTAACACGTTTACCGCTCGATTAAGTACGATTTGATTCAATAATATTTTTATCGGGTGATTGAACATAAATTAACTTATACGTTGAATATTTAATGATTCCGAGAATAATATGAACATTACGAAACTAAGTACGTAATTTACATTAGGTAAAAATGGGCTATTACAAGTTAAGCGTCTTAATTTTTGTTGATCCTTATCTATTTCCGTAAATTTGGGAATCTTGTTTCGTGATACCTCTTAGTCGACGCAAATATTTTAGAACGCGGATACCATCTCAACTCTCGAGAGAAACTCGACCACGAGGAAAAAGAAGAGTACATATTCAACTGGGATCGAGGCGAACGTAACTACAAACGGACGAGCTTGGAAGCCAACACCTAGCGGATCGACATGAAGGACTCAGATGCATCTGTTGGAATGACTCGGCATGACAGAAACCCGCGAACATCCAAATCCTGGTCGTGAAGCAATGCATCGCTATGAAGGGAGTCAAGAAGATTCATTTCCATGAAACAAAGTCGACGCATACCAAGGAGTGTTTTCCACCTTAAAAGATTATGAAGGATCTTTTAAGGAGGATAGTCGAGTCTGGAGCAAGCACATCGTGAGGGCAGAACCGTCTTTGTTTCTTTTAATTTTGTCCATCGTAGTCCTTAGAAACCCTCGTTCTTTTACTTTTGGCGGAGTTTAGGAGAAATTTTTGTTCTTTTTGGATCTTGGCGATCCTTTGCAAAACACTTGTTCCTGCTTTGAGTCGAATGTTGCAACCTTGCGTATGTATTAAGACAAGTATTTTGATTTTCCACTTGCTTTATATCATTTCCTCAAGTTGTGGCTATGTCTTTCAGACTGAGTGATCCCCCACCATTTTCGTGGACCTAATGGACCGAGTATTCCATTCACATCCGGGTCAGTATGTCATCGCCCTTATCGATGATATCCTAGTCTAATTTCGAGAGGATGTCAAGACAACCAACGGAACCCGACAAGGGCGCCGCGATTGTATAGTGATGTCTTTCGGGCTGAGCCACCCGCTGACGACTGCTATGAATTGTCTAGTTGTTGTATTTTCACCGATAACTTCTCGTGTAACATCCCATTCAGTTATTAATAAAAGTAATTATTTTAATTCTGAGTTTGAACTAATTTACTTTTATTAATAATGCCCGTTCCTAGTTCCGAGCCAGTTATTAAGTTATTCAGTTATAAGTTCGACTTTAAGTCGAAAATATTCTCGGTTAAATTTTATTAGTAATCGAGCCAGTTTACTAATTAAATTATGGTCAATTTATTTTAGAAATGAACTTTATAAGTCATTATTTCAAGTTGGCGAATTTATCGAAATCAAGAATATTTCGAGATAAATAATTTATTTAGACATTTTAGTCTATATAAATTTCTTAGAGAGAAAATTCAAAATTTTATAATTTTCGGTTTTACAGTAATCGTTTGTTTTAAGTCTGAATTCGGTTCTGTAAATTTTATTTTCTTGGTTTCTTAGCATGTTCCAAGATCATTATTAAGTATTATTTTATGTATTAAGTGATATAGATTCAACCATTTCAAGAGCTAAATACCGAGAGTATTAAATGGTGAAAATGTCAACATATTTTTTTTATGTTGAGGGGCCACTATTTTAAATGTTGAGGGGCCATTCTTAAATCATCCATGGATTATTATTATTATTATTATTATTATTATTATTATTACTATTATTATTATTATTATTATTATTATTATTATTATCAGATGAGTCATGCCACTTTGCCTGATTTGTTGATAAAATAATTTTATTGTTAAGTGATATATTGCACGTCTTCAGAGTATATATTAATTTCTTTTTCCATCAATTTTCAAGCAAGATCAAGTCATTTTCAAGCAAGTGTTGAGTCAATGTATTTATAAAGGCGAATTGAATTTTCAGCCATTTTGCAAGCTAACCTCTTTGCATGACTACGTTATTATCCTAAGAATGCATTGATTGAATGAATTATTGAGAAAGTGACACCTAATATATGATTAGGATAAATTTCCTTAACCTAAGTGTTCACGTCTTTAAGAGATTTAAAGAATATCTACTATATCGCATTTCCTCTTGATCATTATATATATATAAAGCTTAGTATCAAGTGGTAGGTCAGTTTTTTTTTTTATTCATAGGTACTTAGCACATTTCATAAATCCATTTCACAATTGGAAAAAATTGAGAGGAGGCCGAGAGGGAAGTACCGCTCATCACCTTCTTCATTTTATTATCTTGCTCTTTTAAAGAAGGTAAGAAGTTAAAATTTTTAGCATGCTTTGTAGCTAAGATAAAATAGTTAATGATGTATATTAATTCCTTAAAGGTTCAGCTCTTTAGCGATTTTGTGCACTAAATGAAGCAAGATATCATCCATTCACATGATTTTTTTTATGTGTTGTTTGCTTTGTGAAATCGAGCATGCTATGAACAAGCTGCTATTTTGAGTTTATAATGACTATCTTTTGTAAGTGCTGAGCATTTAGGTGAAATAATCATGTTATATAGTCAAGTATAGCTCTATTAATAAGTTTTTAAAGTTTATCATGCAAATCAAGTTTTTATGCCTAGTTTAAGCTGCATATTTTGACTTCGAATAAGTCAGACTATATGCATGAAAAAAATGTGAAATTTTAATGACATGTCTATCTATAGGTTGAGAAGTTTCCTGTCAAAATTCAGAATTTTATGTTGAGAAATGAAGGAGCTAAATATTCTATATCGCACGCATGTCAAGTTGATTGTATATGCGAGAGAACTCATTTCACATTCAATTTTTAAATGTGAAACATTTATGAATATTTCTTGAATGATTATTGAACAAGTTGACCAAGTTTCATCTTGATATGATAAGTATGTGATTTTATAAAATTGTTTGAAGTTATGCGTGTAATTAGCATATTTATAGTTTAAGTTTAGGAATTTTGTTGAATGAGCTATTGAAGTGCTATTGAGATGAAATTTGAACAGCAAGTATTTGAGTATATCTTCCATTCAAATGCCAAGTTTCATAATTCTTAGAGCTATGTGTGATTTTGAAGAATCATGGATTTTTGAGAATTTGTTTAATTCAATTTAAATTGAATTAAATTATGAAATTTGATTTGGATAAAATCCTTGACTATATATATAGTCATATATAAGTTGAGTAACTAGAATATGTTTGAGTTCGATTAAATTAAATCGGTTCGGCCGACAGTTCAAGATAATTTTTAGTTCGAGTATTTCGGTCCGAGTCTTATTCCGAAATTTAAGTATTTTTCGAGCCAAATCAGTTCAGTAAGTAAATCAGTGGTAATTCTGGACTTAGTAATAATTTTTCAGTGAATCATTAAATTGATATTAAAAATTCGGATAGGTTATCTGATAGAGTTGAGCATCCTAGCATTTTATTGAGTATTACGAGCATAGTACTTAGTATATTTATTTTATATTTTTATGTAGCTTGCAGATACAGCTACCCAGCACAACACTTACAATTTTCAAAAGTTTTCCAAAAGAAGAACAGGTGGGGACCCAGCCTGGGTATTACATTGCTTATAATCTTGTACCATGTATGAGATATGTATGTAGATATTTACCCGAACGGACGAGTTATTCCGTTCGTGGTCTAGTTAAGATGAGTTTATGATCACCCGGTCTTGTATGGAAGGTTTTCCCATCCTCGGTTTCTGGGGAGGCGACCCCCAGAGTGTGATCACATGGTAATCCAGACAGTTCCCGGATGTTGCATCAGTAAAGTAAAGTTTTATTTATGTATATACTTAGTTTATGATATTGGATTATATGTGTTGTATATTCAGTATGGGTTTTTATGGAGTACAGTGGATTAGTACTCACGCCCCACTATTATCATTTCTAGGTCACAGGGTCGGTGCAGAGGTGTGAGCTGAGCAGTGATGGTGGGGTCGTGGATTCAAAATGTTATTATTTACGAGCACAATTATTTATACTGTCTGTATAATATGATGTTACGTTTTTCAGATTTTCACTACGCATTTCTAGTTTCGAACCTGCATGTTAAGTAATTTCAGACTTACAGATTTTAAGCAGTTCAACAGTGTGAACATGGTCAAGTTTACATGCATGGTTGATTAAATCTATTTTCTTTATGTCTAAAATAGCAGTTAGACCAGATTTAAAGATAAATGGATTTTCAGAAAAGATAAGTTTTAGTAGCATCCCGAGTTAAGTGCAAAAGATTTCGGAAAATTTATAAGTATTTTCGAAGTAAATGTTGCGTAAAATTTACTCTGATAAGCGGGGTGTTACAGTTGGTATCAGAGCCAAATTTAAGTGCTCTGTATACTAAGTTTAAGTTTCAGAAATAGAAGTGTTAAGAAAACCCGACCACACCATACTCACACCTCGCCGACTACCAGGTAAGTGCTGTTAAAAGTTTTTACAAAAGTTTTTAAATATATGCAAATTTACTAAGTCTATGCCCAATAAGATTTCGGATATTTGAACCCTAGAAATCAGTCCGGATGCTCAAATCAGTAAAAGAAACTCTTAGCAGTATCAGATATATCCTCTTATCAGAAGTCAGAACTTTTGTTAAAATCCTAGTTCAAACTCTAGTTTGAACACTAGTTTATCGAGTTATTCTTAGCAACTCGTCAAGAAATTTTGCCTTATCAAGAATTCAGCATTTATTTTTCAATAATTTTAAATTCAACTCCTGTTTAGATCAAGAATACGGTTAAATTATTTAGCGGCATTCCGTATAGATAAATTTTGTAGGAAATATATTAGTCAGCTATAATCGCCAGGTTGCGACTACCATCTCGAAAAGTTTACTAGATCGAGAAGAGACCCGAATATTCTAAGTCAAGCTATCAGATTAAGTTTTGAGTTAAATTTTGACTCTAGATGTTGACTTAAGCCAGTATCAGAAGTAACGGTCTTTCAGTATATAATAGCCATAAGTCCGGGTAAATCATGGAGGTTTGAAATAAGAGCCATAAGTCCGGATAGACCTTGGAGGCTTGAAACTGAAGCGTAGAAACACAATTTAAGAAAGTAGTCGATCTTTAGAGTCAGGAGTTTGGGTATTTTATCAGTTATATATCATGAACTAAAATTTGCAAAATTCAAGATCAAGTTATCAGTTATTCTGTATTAGTACTTGTTAGTTACAGTACAACTATACAAAGTACTTTTTAGAAACCAATGAATATGAGTTTAAGGTATCGACATGTAATAGTCACTTAGCTGGGTAAATTATGGAAACCTGGAATAAGGGTTATTGGTCTAAGTTTACCTGGAGATTTGAAATTGAATCTTAATAGATATCAGTCAATAAGTATCACATTTTAGATACCGAGATGATTATTTAAACTTCTTGGAAGAATTTTAGAAGTTAAGAGTAATCTGGATATGTAAATGTTAAAGATAGTCTGTTGAATAGCAAAGACTAATAAGTTTCCATCTATTCATCAAGTAGAATGATGAATTCACAAAAAGAAGCAAGTATTCGTTCCCAAGGATAGATGACGAGTTTAAGACCAGAAGTAAGCAATTGCGAGTAGAAGCAAGAAAGAGTTAGATTAACCGGAACTCTAGCACAAGCTAGGTGTTTTCGGAATCATTAAAAATTTTATTAAGTCTAGTGTAGCTATTTATTATGGCTATACTGTTCATGTCAAATGGTTAGTGGTTATTCAGAATTCTGCTAGGCAAAGTTTTAAAACAACAACAGAGTAAAGTATGGAATTTTAGACTGAAAAAAAAAAAAAATTCAGTCCAAAAGTCGAAAGTGAATCAAGAATACATCAGAAGAAGAATACTGGAAAGATAGAAATTCTTGTATCATTGAAAGTCAAGAGCTAGACAAAGATTTGTGTAGATTCAAGCACACTGTTGAGGATTTCATTATTTCTAAGAAGCTAGTACAGAAACCTCAGAAAAGAGAGATGCAGACAAGTAGAAAGGAATCCTCAACTATTACAAGGTTAATTTACAGAAAGGGAGGGTGCGTCTCAAGAGCACAATACTCCATAACTCTGCCACCCATCATGGCTATAGTTTCACAAAGATAGATCTAAAGGATCAAAGGCTCGCTTGCGTTTCCACAGAATCTTGAACTGTTGAGATGCTGTTTTGAAGCTTCTTGATAAGTTTATGGGATGTGTCAGCAGACTTGAATATTTCTCTTTGTAAAGGGGATATAAAAGTTTGATACACTCCTTCATCTAGACATCCAAGCAAGTTGTGAAAAAAGTTATTGAAATTCAATAGACCAATAGGTTTGGTATGAAATTTCACTTCTGCCCAAGTAGCAAGGATAAAGACAGTCATTAAAGTTCCATATCCACCAGGAAGAACGATGAAAGCATCGCAACCAGATATCATCGTCATCAAACAGTCATAAATAGAAAGAGTTATCATCAAAGTACCAGAATCTTTGACAAACTTTGATGAAGTGAGATAAAAAGGAAGGATACTTCTCACCTCGATATCAAAGCATTTAGCAGCCATTAAAAGGTTATTAAAGAAATAGATACTAGTCCCTCCATAAAGTATGTTGATCTTTTGTTTACCCAACTCTTTCACCAGTTGGCTTACAACATAGATGTTATGAGGGAAGAGTACAAATCTAGAACCACCAAGAACACACACAGTTCTGATTGGTTGAAGAAGTTTGTTATCTTGACAAGACTCAGAAGTAGCCATTTGTTATAAGAGACACTTGGCTATGAAGATAGATTCGTCTTTTAAAGAAGAAAAGTGCAGACAAGAAAGTAGTTGAGACTTAAATGAATCTAATCTGTCAACAGTGATAAGACTTATGTACAGTACATCCATATTATCAAGAACACTGTTTACAAACATGATCTCTGGATACAATATTTTTCAGACCATAGAGTTTCTCTTCATGTTTGGACAGAAGCCATAAAGACATCAGTTCTAGATGCACATATCCACTCGAATGTGTCTCAAGAATCTGCTGAATGGTTCCATATAGAGATTCCTTACTCAAGCCATTCTTTATAAAAGGTATCTTATCTTCCCGATTATTTGACACAAAGCCTAAAGAAGTACAGCGAGTGTCACAGTTCCAGCGAGCGCATTTATAGCAACCTCCTATTCTTTTTGCTCTACGTTTCTTGGTGAAAGTACTTTTACCCATACCTGTCAGATATTTATATGCATTGGGATTCTCGACAGACGGATGAACTTTTGTTTCAATCAGCCATCTAATATCATTAGGGATATTATTGAGCATTAGCACTCTAAACCTTTCTATACGAGCTCGATAAATTCTCTTTATGATATTAAGGGGGAGAAAGGGATATAATTTTCGAATTTTTAACAGTGCTAAATCCATTGGTGAATTCGGACCATTGTTGAAGAAGATTTAAAGAATTACCAAGTCAGTTTAGAGAAGGAAGAGGCGTAAGAGATCTGTTTTCAGTCATAAATTTTAGCATTAAATTATATTGAATGTCAGAATACGCAACCTGAAGGCAATTAAAGCAGCAGAAAGAAGATGTGACATGTCGATAATAATGTCAGCATATGAATTATTGCGATAACTTACCGATATTATTATTGCCGGTATTCATTATTGGCAGTAAAATAAGTTTACCTTGAGCGGTGAAATTGTGGTATGATCAAGCAACTTGATAAGCTGACCACATTAACACAGTAATTACAGAAAAATTCTTCAAGATTTCTCGACTATAGTTAAGTTGGGAGAAATTGAAAAAAAAAAAAAAAATACAGGAGGCAGCTTTTCAAAAGCTCCATGATCAGATTCAGATTAGTAGTTTTCTCAGTTTAGAAGGATATTATCAAAATTTTGGTGAAGGGTTTTAGAAATTGACCTTCTTTTGACCAATTTGACAAGGAAATCAGTGAAGTTTGAATGATGGAGAAACAAGTTCATAACAACGAAGATACTAGCATAGAATGTGGATGTGACCATGTTAGTGACTGCAGGTGACATTGACGTTGTAGGTACAATGTATGTAGGTGTTCCGCACCCGAAGGGCCCCGGGTAGTGGGTAAATCGCATGCAAAGTGCCGCATTGTCAGGTCCCGAGCCATAGCTGGTCGAGCCAAAGGTGCTTTGCATTTCCATAAATACTATCAATGGGTAGACAGTAAAGAACGATGATCCAGGAGATAGTTGAGCAAGTCAGATAATTATCCTATCGATTAGTTTTCCTCCCGAGTTGTTTAATGTGCATAATATTTTTCTCGTAACAATGTTACGTAAGTATGTGTGCGATCTAGAGTATGTGTTTCAGCACAATCTGTAATAGCCCAGTTTTGTATTAATAAAATGACAGTTTTTAGTTCCCAATTGAACTATTTCTTTTTATTAATACTGCTCGTCTTGAGTTCTGAGCCCAGTTATCAGCTATTCAGTCTCAGTTATTAATTCCAGTCCATTAATTTTATCAATGGATTTTATTCAGTCGGAATTAATTACCTTAGTTGACGAATGATCGAAACCGAGTATGTTTCGATAAATTGTCTAGGTCTAGCCGTGTCCGGAACCGAGTCGTTCGGTCACGAGTATCGCGCCTAGCCAATTCTAGAGCCCTAGAAGTCTCGAGTCTTGTTCAAGCCCTAGTCGCTTGTAGCCTTACTTAGAATATTTTTCTAAGTATGAGTCGTTCATTCTATCGAGCCTCGGTCAAGTCACTCGGTCGAGAGGAACCACGCACCGAGCTCGTGCCATGGTTCGAGTTCCAGCGCCCTTAGGCCGCGCGCCTCACCGAGTGCAAGTGCCCAAGTCTTGGTTAGTAATGTGGCCTATTTTTCAGTGTATTGGTTCCTTAGATGAACCACAAGTTCAGCCCTAGCCAAGTGTTTCATGATCGGCCCAAGTCCCTAGTGTCGCGCCCTAGTGCCCGCGCCCAAGCCTCGCGCCATAGTGCCTCGTGTGGGTGCCTTGAGTCGCGCCGAGTAGGCCTTGTGTCACAGGGTCTAAAAAGAGGCTAAAATTTTCGCACCTTTAGCACCCTATGCGGCCTGGTTTCCCCCTAAACCTGTCAGCCTTTTTCCACTCACACTAAACGCACAACTTAATTATACAAAGTCGGAATAGTGTTTAAATATGCATACAGCAAACAAGCAATCACCCACATGAACATAAAGCAATAAAACAAGGCAACGCAATTTACGGGCTCCACGCCCAACCAACTATATTTCACTAAGTTGGAAAATCACCAAGGCTTGCACACAAACTCATGCGGTATCGCTCGTCCTTGCGTGCGTGCAACTCATGGCCTATATATAAAGGCCCGCAGGCAACAGGCGGTTAACAAACCCTAACCGCTAGGCAAAGTAACCGTTGGGTAGTTAAGAAACTGCCTCTATCCAAAGCCTACTCTATACAACCGTTCATAAATGATTTGAACGCGCGTAACCGTTCACCCAACGGTCAAATACCGAAGTATTAAGCAACGCTTTCCACGTGTCCTCCGTAACCGCTATGGACACGCGTCGCTCCTTGGATTCATTCAGCCATGCAGCGTTGAAGGAATTCGCGCCCAGGCCACGTGGGACATCATAACGGCTTGTCCACGTGCAACCAGCATGCTCATTCAAATTCCTAACCGTTCCCGCCAATAGTTTGGACGTCGCGCCAACACTCGCGCGCCCACCAACGTACGCCGAATAGAACCCGCGCCTTTAGAGTCGACCCCGGTCTACCTTGCGTGCAAAGGCGCCGTACCGCCTCGCACCATTGCCCACGTATCTTTGCATGGCCATGCACAACCAGCAAAGACTCGACTGATCCCATGCTCAGTCTACATCAACTCGGCCCTGCAACCCAGCATCCGCGCCAAGCTAGCCCGGTACCTTTCCCGTGTTGATGTTCTCGTTCCCTTATCCCTCACCGCGCACACGTGCTCGGTTTCTTGACCCTTGGCGCACATAAGGGAAATACGCTAAGGTCCAGCCCACTTTTCGGGTCCGTTACAAACTTCCCCTGCCTAAGCTCATCGACGCCCTCGTCGACTGGGGGTTCACCATCCTTCTTGCCTCATACTCCGCAATCTTACCACAACTTGGTATTCCGAATCCAGGTAGCGTCCGACTCGGACTCGCCCTTCAACTGAACTAGATAGTCTGTTGGCCAATTCTTCTTACTTTGGCCAAGGGTCCTGTGATCCAGAATTTTCTCCATCTCTTTCGTGAAATGATCTCTCACCGTCGTAGGGGCTCGAGTAGAGACGTTGCGACTCGCCTCAATCAAGTCAGGATGATACTTCTTTAAATAAGATACATGAAATGTGGAATGTACCTTCAAACGGTCAGGTAGCCTCAGCCGGTAGGCCACATTCCCCACTTTGCTCACAATTTCAAAGGGACCCTCGTACTTTGGAATCAGTCCTCGATGGACTGTCTTTGCCGAGATCCTTTTCCACACCTTTGGGGTCAGCTTCAGCAATAAAAACTCCCCAACTTCAAATTGTACGTCCCGTCGCCCACGGTCCGCAAATTTCTTCATGCGTCGCTGCGCCTTGGCAAGACTATCACGGGCATCAACCAACAGCTCATGCTGCGCCCGGGCATATCGATATGCCGCGGGACATTTACCACCGGTCCGCTGCACCGCCACATCATGCGGTAATTGGGGTTGTTGTCCATAGACCAGCTCAAATGGGCTCATACCGGTCGCCGATGACTTGTGTAAATTGTAACAGAATTGGGCCATGTCCAACAAATCCAACCAATTATCCTGGCTTGCGGTCACATAGTGCCTTAGGTATTCTTCAAGCAACTGGTTCATCCTCTTAGTTTGGCCATCAGTTTGAGGATGATAGGCCGTAGAGAACTTCAGCTCGGTCCCCATCAGATTGAATAGGGTCGTCCAGAACCGTCCCGTGAAGCGAGGATCGCGATCACTCACTATGTCATCGGGCATGCCAAAGTACTTCACTACATGCTTGAAGACAAGCTCGGCAGCAGCGTCTGCTGAGCACGAACCTGGGGCAGCAACAAAGATCCCATACTTTGAGAACCGATCCACAATAACCAACACCGAGGCCATACCCTTTAACTTTGGAAATCCGCTAATGAAATCCAAAGACAACGACTGAAATGGTTTGTCCGGAATAGGCAAGGGTTGCAGCAGACCCGCCTCTTTCTTCCTTTCGGTCTTGTCTTGCTGGCAAACAAGGCACGTCCGGACATAGGACTCAACATCGTCCAACATTTTCGGCCAATAGAACTTTCTCATCATCAAAGCATACATGCGCTCAACACCAGGATGGCCAGCCCACTGAGAATCATGATAATCCCTCAGCAGCTCGCGGCTCATTCCTCCCGATGGTATATACATCCTTCGACCTTTGGCGTAGAGTAAGCCGTCCTCTAGCCAATATTTGCACACTTCATCGGTTGCCACTTGCTCGGTAAGCATCACATAGACAGGGTCTTTAAGGGACTCAGTACGGACTTTCTCAACAAAATCAGACTCAACAGCATACAAGCCCAATACATAGGACGCCACAGCCTTTCGACTCAAAGCATCAGCAACATCATTGTGTTTCCCCGGCCGATGGACCCAATCGAAGTCAAACTCCCCCAAGAACTCTTGCCACTTTGCCTGCTTTGGGGACAGCTTCTTTTGAGTTCGAAAGTAAGTATTAGCTACATTGTCCGTAACAACCATGAACCTTGTTCCCAACAGGTAGTGACGCCACATTTCCAAGCAATGGATTACGGCCGTCATTTCCTTCTCGTGGGTACTGTATCGAGTTTCAGCATCCTTCAATTTCCGACTTTCAAAGGCAATAGGATGTTTGTCCTGGACCAACACCCCACCAATGGCACGATCTGAAGCATCGACTTGTACCTCGAATGGCTGGTCGAACTTGGCCAACTTCAGTATCGGCTCCTTGGTCACAGCTTGCTTCAGCAAATCTAAGGCATCTTGTTGAGCTTTGTCCCACTCCCAACACCTGTCTTTCTTCAGTAAGTCCGTCAATGGGCTGACTACCTTTGAGTAGCCTTTTATGAATCTTCGATAGTAATTAGCCAAACCCACGAAAGAACGCAACTCGGTCACTTTGGTTGGTTCGGGCCAATCAGCAACAGCCCGCACCTTCTTAGGGTCCATGCGAATACTCCCTTGGCTGATGATGTGCCCAAGGAAGGTGATTTCCTCCCGACAGAATTCTCATTTCTCCTTCTTAGAATACAACTGATTTTCCCTCAGCTTTTCAAGCACGCATCGCAAGTGCTTAACATGCTCCTCAACCGTCTCAGAATAGATCACAATATCATCCAAATATACCACCACAAACTTGTCCAAGTACTCGTACAACACATCATTCATCAGATTACAGAACGTAGCAGGGGCATTGGTTAACCCAAAGGGCATCACCAAGAATTCAAACGACCCGTACCTTGTCACGCAGGTGGTCTTTGCCTCGTCACCCGGAGCAATCCGCACCTGCCAGTACCCAGACCTTAGATCAATTTTCGTGTACCACCTTGCTTGAGCCAACTTGTCAAACAGGTCCAAGGCATTTGGAATTGGATACTTGTTCTTAATGGTGACTTTGTTCAAGGCCCGATAATCCACGCACATGCGCATCGATCCATCTTGTTTCCGTTGGAACAGGACCGGAGAACCGTAAGGGGCTTTCGAAGGTTGTATCAACCCAGCACCAAGTAACTCGTCCAACTGCTTCCTCAATTCGGCCAGCTCGGCTGGTGGCATCCGATATGGAGGTTGTGCAGGAGGTTGAGAACCCGGTTCCAGTTCAATCCGATGGTCACAAGGTCGACGCGGAGGCAATTCCTTAGGCAACTCGGGAGGCATCGTATCCTTGAATTCATCAAGTAATTCACCAACAGCATCCGGTACTTCATGAAATACGTCTGGTTTGGTCTCAATCAAAGCCGCAAGGTACGTTGTGTGGCCATGTCTTAGTCCGTCGCGGACTTGCAAAGCCGACACCATGCTAGTATCTTTCTTTGGAACAGCAAACCTGACAGCGAGAGCTTGCTCTCTCCCATCAATATCCAACAACAGCTTGCCTTCGTGGGGTTTTGGGAAGACTTTCGCCTTCTTCATAAAATCCATTCCGAGAACCATCGCAAAATCATCAAGAGGGACGATGTGCAACGCACACAATCCTTTCCAAGGCCCAACTTGCATCTCGACTTGGGCCACGCCCTTGATTGGTTCACCCTGAGCATTAACGGTTTTCATCTTTCCCTCGTGAGGCTCGACAGCAAGACACAACTTACGGGCATACTCCTCGTTCACAAAGCTGTGGGTAGCACCGCAATCTACCAAGGCCATGATATCTTTGTTCCCTATGGCCACCTTGGTATACATCAAGCCGTCACATGCAACAGGGACTTTCTGAACTTGGTTCAACAACAGCATAGAGTTAAGGCCCATGGTACCTTCATCAGCGTCCTTGGACTTGCCCTGTACCACTAGGGCATTTGCTTTGGCATACAAGCGTTTGGGACAATCGCGCATCCGGTGATCACCATCGCACAAAAAGCAACCGCGGTTAGATCGGTCCACAACCAAGGTTTGGTTCTTGGACTCTCGGGACTTGTTCTCCTTCTTATCCCCCGCTTTCTTCTTGTACTTGCCACCATCTTTATGCTTTTTGAATTTCCCCCCTTTCTCCTTTGTCGAGTCCTTCTTCTTATGACCCGACTCCGGTCCACCAACGACTTTGAAATCTACAAGTCGTTCAGCCGCAGCAATAGCCGATGGAAGGTCGCTCACACCTTGCCTTCTCAACTCAGCCTGGGCCCAGCCTTGAAGACCGGCCATGAAGTTGAACAATTTATCCTTCTCCGACATTTCAGAGATATCCAACATAACAGAAGTAAATTCCGTCACATAATCCCGTACAACACCCGTATGCCGTAGGTTACGCAGCGTGTTCCGGGCAATCCAATCAGTGTTACCCGGGAGAAACTGATCCTTCAACAAACCCTTCAATGTGTCCCACGTATTGATCCCCTCGCGATTGGCACTGGCATCATCCGACACCCTAGCCCGCCACCAAAGCTTTGCATCCCCAGCCAAGAACATACTCGCTATTGAAACTTTCTGGTCATCTGGGACTCCGGCAGCCTGGAAATAAGTTTCCATATCCCAAAGGAAATTTTCAACTTCCTTTGCATCACGAGATCCGTCAAACGGTTTTGAATCTGGTACACGGACTTTTGGTGGACCTTGACGTTGTTCATTGAGAACATTGGCACCAACACGCTTCAGCAAGGCTATATCGTCATTAACCTTGTCAATCTTGTCACGCACCGCATCAGACAGCAAGTTTACCTCATCATTGACAGCGTCGATCCTTCCTTCAACAAATTCGGGTAAGGAGTCTACCGAATTTTTCAACGCTTGCACCGTTTTACGAAGATCATCGAGAATATCGTTTGTTGTTCGTAATTTCTCGAAGACCGTCGTTTGCAATGAGGTCTGAGGCGGAGGTCCCATCAAATCCTCCAATCTTTGTATCCGTGCTTCGAAGGACAGCATCATTTGTCGATCACTCATCGTTTCCCGATCAGCAATCAGAACCCAACGTGGGCTCTGATACCACTTGTCACAGGGTCTAAAAAGAGGCTAAAATTTTCGCACCTTTAGCACCCTATGCGGCCTGGTTTCCCCCTAAACCAGTCAGCCTTTTTCCACTCACACTAAACGCACAACTTAATTATATCAAGTCGGAATAGTGTTTAAGTATGCATACAGCAAACAAGCAATCACCCACATGAACATAAAGCAATAAAACAAGGCAACGCAATTTACGGGCTCCACGCCCAACCAACTATATTTCACTAAGTTGGAAAATCACCAAGGCTTGCACACAAACTCACGCGGTATCGCTCGTCCTCGCGTGCGTGCAACTCATGGCCTATATATAAAGGCCCCAGGCAACAGGCGGTTAACAAACCCTAACCGCTAGGCAAAGTAACCGTTGGGCAGTTAAGAAACTGCCTCTATCCAAAGCCTACTCTATACAACCGTTCATAAACGATTTGAACGCGCGTAACCGTTCACCCAACGGTCAAATACCGAAGTATTAAGCAACGCCTTCCACGTGTCCTCCGTAACCACTATGGACACGCGTCGCTCCTTGGATTCATTCAGCCATGCAACGTTGAAGGAATTCGCGCCCAGGCCACGTGGGACATCATAACGGCTTGTCCACGTGCAACCAGCATGCTCATTCAAATTCCTAACCGTTCCCGCCAATAGTTTGGACGTCGCGCCAACACCCGCGCGCCCACCAACGTACGCCGAATAGAACCCGCGCCTTTAGAGTCGACCCCGGTCTACCTTGCGTGCAAAGGCGCCGTACCGCCTCGCACCATTGCCCACGTATCTTTGCATGGCCATGCACAACCAGCAAAGACTCGACTGATCCCATGCTCAGTCTACATCAACTCGGCCCTGCAACCCAGCATCCGCGCCAAGCTAGCCCGGTACCTTTCCCGTGTTGATGTTCTCGTTCCCTTATCCCTCACCGCGCACACGTGCTCGGTTTCTTGACCCTTGGCGCACATAAGGGAAATACGCCAAGGTCCAGCCCACTTTTCGGGTCCGTTACACCTTGGCTATGGCCATGTTTCCAAGGATTTTTCTAAGTGTTGGAAGCACTTAAGTCCAGCCCTAGACTCATGTTATGCTCAGCCCAAGTAATTCTCGCGCGCAGCCCAGGCCAGCATTCCCCGCGCCCAGCTCGCGCCCAGGGCCCAGCAGCGCCCAGGCCCAGCGCTGGCAGCGCATTAGCCCACTTCTTGAGCCCAAATCCATAATTCCAGCCCACTTTCCTCATGACCCAAAAGTGGCGAGTAATCAAGACATAATAAGGGTCTAATTGAGCTTAAGTGGCCCTAATGAAGTTTAAGCCTAAAGCATTGCAAATGAGTCCAAATGTGAGACATGTGCATGGAATATTATATTACCTTGTGTCATGCCTTGTCCCCCACCATGTACCAGTCTGACCAGGGCCTATTTTTAATCCAAGATGCTCTGATTATTCCCCCAAAAATCGTGCAAAGTCAGCTCATGGGGACCAAGACCAAGTCCACCCAAGACCTCCCCATTTTTCCATGCTCATGTGATGTTTTATCCCTCATTTGCTCACCTAAGAAGCTCCGCCCCTCTCATCATAAAAGGGACACTCCTCAGCATGGATATGACTCTTGGACATCTTATAACATTTAGCATATTTGTGGGAAGGCAAGAGAAACCGAGAGCTAGGTCCCAAAGCCCAGCCGCGCGCGTGTGACCCCGGGGAAGAGGAGTGCTCGTGTCCAGCTTGTTCCAGCCATTTTCTCTCGGGGCTCAGCCATTCCATAGTGTTTTGTGGATTTTTAGGAGTTTCCAGAATCCATCATTTGCAGCCAATAGTCGCTGGAGCAAGTCAAAGCTCGAGGAGCCGTGTGTAGGCACTAGTGACGGGCATCACCACCATTTTCGAGTTTGAAGGAGGTAAGCTCGTGCCACCCTTTTTCCTCAGCCATAACATGATATTTTAAGAACTATCATGAAGAAAGTTGATGCCAATGCACACATGCAAAGTGATATTTTGAATTTTAAAGGTTAAAGGGTTTAATTTCGAAATGTAAGTAGCATGCATGATATGGCCGAGTTTGATAGCTTAAAAATCCTCAAAAATCATGAGTATGACATGGTTAAAAGATTAGCATGTTTTGAGTTCTTTTGTTCGGTCAATTTGTTAAGTGAAATCGAGCCATTTTCACCTCCGAACCTAAGTATATGTGCATGCATGTATTGACCAATGTTCTAGCCTCATTAGCCATGGTTTTTGATGTAGTTTATTCGGCCCTAAGTCTTTTTGCATGTTGAGCATGTTCATTTTTGTGCCCTAGGGTGGCCTCGTACCTAATCGGCCTTAGAAGCCCATCTCCAAATCCAACCGAAGTCCCTTAGTGACTTTTGGAAATTTTGAGTATATTATGTCATATTAAGTTGGTTTGGTTCAGTTGTCCCCGGAAAAGTTGCCGGAAGTTCGGCAAAGGACCGGCTAGGGTCACCAGCCGCGCCAGTCGCGCGTGCCGTGCCCCTGCCGCGTCACAGAGGCCAGGCAGTGTCTCTGCCCGTGCCCGCGCCTAGCGCTCGCGAGGCACCACAGTGATGAAGGATCGTGTGTTACGTCTAGCTCGACTTGCTCGAAACCCGCGCCGACGCCTTAGTCCCTTCGCAATAGGTTGCTAATACGCGCGCCGATGCCTTCGTACTTCGCGATAAATGTGACGAAACTCGGATGTTGGTCCTATTCCAATCACTGTGACGAAAGTTGGATGTTGGTCCTATTTCTATTACGAACTCTATGTAAACTCACAGGAGAAAACACACGAGAACTTTGAACACAATGTTCGACTCTTTTCTATTCACTCCAACCATATTTGAAAATAATGGGGTACATGGGTACTTATAGATGCTAAAATAAACCTAATCCTAGTCTAAATAGAACTCCTAAATCATGCAAGTAAATAATTCCTAATGCAACTAAACATCTAGGGAATATAGACTTTCCTAACAACTAAAAGACTAATAGGAAACTAATAGGCACATGCCTTTTATTTGGATTCCTAACCAAACTAAGACTCCTAACTGAGCTATGAAAATCACGCTCAAAATCCCTTGCTTGTTCCCCATTGCGCGCGCACCAAAACCCTAGCCGCCTTACGCGTTGTCCATTGCCAGCGCTGCTCGACCGCGTGCCCCCGTTCGCGCGTCGTCACCAACCGCGCGAGTGCTGCGCACGTCCCCTCGCTCGGCCTCACTTCCTTGCTCGCTCATTGCTTCGGACGCGTCCCAGTCACGTGCGCATGTGTCGCGCACGCTCACCGCGTCGACCTCATCGTCCCATTCGACCAGTGCCTCACGCGTGACTTCCGCCATCGCGCCCTTCCCGCACCAGCTCCTCGAGTTCCTCGCACCATCCCATACCATCGGGCTCATCGCGACACCCCAATCCTCTTGCTCATCCGTCCCATCGTAACCACGCCCCGTGCACGCTGTCCACCCTACATCCACCCCTCGTGCACCATTGGCCTTAGCTCGCATTCGTCGTGCGCGTCGCTCTCTTGCGCACGCCTTGCACCAATCATCCACCTTCCCGGGCATAATCTTCTCACTCTCGTCGTCGGCCCAAGCCTCGTGTTCACGCGTACTTCCCGTCGCGCACCTCTTCTTCACCCGGCCTAGACTCGCACGCCTCGAGGCTCGGTTGCCGCGTCCCGTCGGTATACGCACCTTAGTGCGTGCGCACACCCTCCTAGCCCGTGCCCGAGCCCTTTTGTCGCGTAACCTCGCGCCATCTCTCGAGGCCATCGTGGTTCTCGTCCTCGGGTTCGCCGGGGTCAATGACCACATCCGCATTATTCCCGCCTTCTTCGAGAATTTCCTTGTCCTCAAGGATAAAGTAATTGATCTCGTCAAGCTCTTCGGGCTCTTCTCTTGGGTCCTCAGTTAGCAGCTTGATTCGCTTCTGGGCAAGGCCAAAAGTCATAGTGCCCTTCTTGTAGTTGGTCGTGACAGATCCCAATGTCTCAAGCCATTGAACTCCAAGTACTATGTCGGGTCCCGTCAAAGGTAAGGCATAAAGATCAGCCTTCAAGTCATAACCTTGCGCAATTATGGGAACCCCTTTGTATAGCTCGGAACTCCTTAGTTCATCTCCGTTGGCAACCTTCACCCCGAACTGCTTTACTTTTGTCATCGACGTTTCCAAGCCTTTGGACAGCTCTTTGTCTATAAAATTTAATGTCGACCCACTGTCCACTAGCACTTCGAGTTGTTCGCCTTGTACGGTCGCCGTGAATCGGATCATCCTCGGACCTCTCTCAGCACCTCTTTTCTTGCTTTTGAGCACATGTAGCAAGGTCTCCTTGTGCTTGTACTCTTCACGTTCCGGCTCATCCTCATCGAACTCAAGCAAGAATACTTGCTTTCCAGCACATCTATGGCCCGGCGTGAACTTCTCATTGCAAGTGAAGCATAAGCCTTTCTCACTCCTTCGCTGGATCTCCTCGGTCGTAAGCCGTCGCATGTGGCTCGCGGTTCGCGCGTCATCTTCGGTTGGTTTGGATTCGACCCGTGTGGGCATCTCGTCGGTCGCGGTACTTGTCCGCCGCGGGTCCGTGCGTCCATCACCCTTGCTGGCCTTGCACATCGCGACCAAATGGTCGTCGCGTAGCCGTACCGACTCCATTGCCGCCCGTGTTGTACACGGCCTATCCAATCGTACCTCAGCCGCTAGCTCGACTTTAAGTCCGCCAATGAACGCGCCTACCAATGCGCTCTAGGGGCCAGTCTCGTACCTGACTCGCAATGCGTTCGAACTCCTTTTGGTAGTCTCGGAGGCTACCGTTTTGACGAATTCGGGAGAGCGCCTCATCATAGTCATAGTAGTCACTCGTGCCAAATCGTGTGACCAACTCCTTCTCGAAGTCTCTCCATCGAATGTCCTCGCCTTTGGTCTTGTACACATGTGACACCCATTGCCACCATGTGTTCGCTTCACCATCGAGATGATAAGCGGCGATCTTGACTCTCTCGGACTTGTGCACGTCATTGATCTCGAAAAATTGCATGGCTCAATTTAACCACGCGTCCGGGTAGGTCCCCGTAAACGTAGGCATCGTGAGCTTTGATCGTGCATAGCCTCGGTCGTCGTGGTTGTGCATCGCGCATGATGCGCGGGTCCTCCGTGATCGTCCGTCATCGTCTTCGTGGTCGGTCCCGGGGCTGCTCGATGTCGCGGTCGATCGCGAGGTGTGGCTCCTTCGCGGTCGGCGTGTCATGCGTGTGAGTTGCCCGGCTAGATCATGCACCATGAGCTCGAGTTTAGCGAAATTCTCATTGACAAGGTGTTGGCCATTGCCGATGGACTTCAAACTCTCCTCCAAGGCTTCGATCCTCTCTTTATGTGTCATCACGACTCGACTCTCTTTTTTTTTTTTTTTTTTTTTTGATACTCACGAATAAAATTCGAAAGAAAAATAGAATGGGAAAGAAAAAGTTCAACCCAACACACGATCAATCACTCTCAATGAAAGCACCAATGATGAAGGATCGTGTGTTACGTCTAGCTCGACTTGCTCGAAACCCTCGCCGACGCCTTGGTCCCTTCTCAATAGGTTGCTAATAAGCGCGCCGACGCCTTCGTACTTCGCGATAAATGTGACGAAACTCGAATGTTGGTCCTATTCCAATCACTGTGACGAAAGTTGGATGTTGGTCCTATTTCTATCACGAACTCTATGTAAACTCACAGGAGAAAACACACGAGAACTTTGAACACAATGTTCGACTCTTTTCTATTCACTCCAACCATATTCGAAAATAATGGGGTACATGGGTATTTATAGATGCTAAAATAAACCTAATCCTAGTCTAAATAGAACTCCTAAATCATGCAAGTAAATAATTCCTAATGCAAATAAACATCTAGGGAATATGGACTTTCCTAACAACTAAAAGTCTAATAGGAAACTAATAGGCACATGCCTTTTATTTGGATTCCTAACCAAACTAAGACTCCTAACCAAGCTATGAAAATCACGCCCAAAATCCCTTGCTTATTCCCCAAGTCGCGCGTGCACCAGAACCCTAGCCGCCCTACGCGTCGTCCATTGCCAGCGCTGCTCGACCGCGTGCCCCCGTTCGCGCGTCGTCACCAACCGCGCGAGTGCTGCGCACGTCCCCTCGCTTGGCCTCACTTCCTTGCTCGCTCATTGCTTCGGACGCGTCCCAGTCACGTGCGCATGTGTCGCGCAC
Organism: Striga asiatica; assembly: GCA_008636005.1. NCBI lineage: Eukaryota > Viridiplantae > Streptophyta > Magnoliopsida > Lamiales > Orobanchaceae > Striga > Striga asiatica. The sequence goes on along the minus strand of BKCP01008626.1, from coordinate 1,744,532 downwards.
GCTCGCCGCGTCGACCTCATCGTCCCATTTGACTAGTGCCTCGCGCGTGACTTCCGCCATCGCGCCCTTCCCGCACAAGCTCCTCGAGCTCCTCGCACCATCCCATACCATCGGGCTCATCGCGACACCCCAATCCTCTTGCTCGTCCGTCCCATCGTAACCACGCCCCGTGCACGCTGTCCACCCTACATCCACCCCTCGTGCACCATTGACCTTAGCTCGCATTCGTCGTGCGCATCGCTCTCTTGCGCACGCCTTGCACCAATCACCCACCTTCCCGGGCACAATCTTCTCACTCTCGTCGTCGGCCCAAGCCTCGTGTTCACGCGTACTTCCCGTCGCGCACCTCTTCTTCACCCGGCCTAGACTCGCACGCCCCATCGGTATACGCGCCTTAGTGCGTGCGCACACCCTCCTAGCGCCATCTCTCGAGGCCATCGTGGTTCTCGTCCTCGGGTTCACCGGGGTCAATGACCACATCCGCATCACACAGTCCCAGCGCACGAGACAGCGCCCAACAACGCCTGTCCGTGCCAGCCCGTGAGGTCTCAGCGCCAGTAGCGCCAGAGCACCTCCGACAGCGCCTGGCAGCACTGTCCCAGTGTCATGTACGCGTGATCCCGAGCCAGTCACTCGTGCCACGCGGAGTCGACCTCGGGTCGTGCCAACAGCGCACCCGAGTGTCCAGTGTCGTGCCTTAGTGACCCCGAGTCAGGTTCAGAGGCCTCGGGACGTGCCCAGCAGCACGCCCGAGCAGTCAGTTGGCCCGGGACGTGCCCAACAGCACGCCCGCGTGCCCAGGGTTGCCCGGCAGCACCCTGACAGCCTTAGCCGCGCTCGAGCCGCGCGAGTAGCAGCGCCTAGTACCGTGCCCGGTCGCACCCAGCTCGTGCCCAGCGCCGTGCCATGGCCCCAGCAGGCCCGGCACGGGACTGAGCCCGGCCAGTCCGAGCAGCCCGTGACCACCCGGTCCAGTGTGAACCGGTGGTCCAACCCGGTCCGGTCCAGCACGACCCGGTTCAGCCAGTTAGCGAACCGGCCGGTTTAGTCGGCGGTTCGAGTCCGTTTTGGTTCGTGATTTTCGGTCCGAGTCTTATTCCGAAATCTAAGTATTTTTTCGAGCCAAACCAGATCAGTTAAGCATATCAGTATAATTTTCGGACTTAGAATTATTTCAGTGAACCCTTAGAGCGTTCCTTTATATCCGGATGAGTAATCTGATAGAGTAGAGCATCCCAGCATATTATTGAGCATATGACGAGCATAGTACTTAGTATGTTTGTTTGCTTATATTTTTATGTAGCTTGAGGAGTCAGCTACCAGCACAGCCGCACTTACTCATTTTCAAAATCGATCAGGTGGGGACCCAGTCTGAGTTATACATCGAGTTTAATAGTCGATATCACGTTCAGGTATGTATATGAGTTTTATCCACTTTGGGTTAAGGCCAAGTTTGCCTTCCCTAAGTTCTGGTGGTGGCCCAGTTTGCCCTAGTTATACCATCAGAGTGTGCCCACGGTTACCGGCCAGAGTGTTCTGGGAGTTACCGGCCAGAGAGTTCCGGGAGTTACAGTTTACTTATATATACCGGTTCTGTGATATCATTATTAATATTGTTGTTTACTTTAGAATGGGTTTTTATGGAGTCAAAGTGGACCGTACTCACCCCCACTTTATATTTTCAGATGGCAGGGTCGGCGGGCAGACGTGAGATGAGCGGTGGTGGTGGTGGTTGTGAGTTCCGCACGAAAGCTGTTCCCGGGATATTTGTTTAAACTGTTTTGTAAACTAAATAAATCCACGCACTTTTAGACTTCCGCTATGTTGTGTTTACTTACGAACATGCATGACTTTATTTCCAGACTTAAATAATTTTACCCGGTTCGCCAGTACGAACGGGTCCAGACTAATATGCATGATTCGTAAAAATATAAACCTGATTTCTTTAAGTCTAAACCAGTCGTTAGACCTAGGTTAAAGAAACAGGCTTTTAAGCAGAAAAGTCCTTAGCAGCATCCCGAGATAGTTTGCAAATGATTTCGAAAAATTTATAAGCGTCTTCGAAAGAGTTAAAATTTGTGAAAATTTGGCCCTAAGTAGCGGGGTGTTGCAGTTGGTATCAGAGCACTTTTGTGCTTCTGAATGTTTTAAAAGACAGAGAATTTTTGCAAAACTCGACCACACCACACTCACGCCTCGCCGAAGACCAGGTAAGTGCATGCTATAAAAGTTTTTCAAAGTTTATATAAGCAAACTGTACTATGTCTATGCTCAATAGGATTCAGATAATCCGAACTCTAGATGCTTAGATCAGTATAAGACTCGTAGCAGTATCAGATATGTCCTCTATCAGAATTCAGAACTCTAGATTCGAACTCGAGTCGAACTCTAGATTATCGAGTTATTTTCAGCAACTCGTCAAGAAATTTGTGCCTATTCCAGTATTCAGCGTTTTCTTTCAGCCTTATGCAATTTCATCCTTCTGTTCTGACCCAGTTTCGCGGCTTATTCTCAGATGGCCCGCCGTCATAACCAAGCTCAGAGAGAGATGACCCAGGCTGAGGTAGTCGCCCAGTTTCGCGGCTACAACCCAGACAAGTTCTCGGGGCAGGGAGACCCTCGCCTAGTTGATAAGTGGATCCAGGGTCTCGAGGCCATTTTCGAGATCATCGAGTGCTCCGAGAGGCACAACATTCTGTGTGCCCAGGTCCAGATGACAGGAGATGCCGGGCTGTGGTGGAACTCCTACTGGGGCTTGCGCCCTGGTGAGAAGGAGAACCTCACATGGGCACAGCTCAAGGAGATGCTTAGGGAGAAGTATTACCCGGATACTTACAAGGCTGAGATGGAGCGCCAGTTCTTGGCGCTTAAGCAGGGCCACCGCTCGGTAGATGAGTACGAGTGGGAGTTTGTTCGTCTCGAGACCTTTGTCCCTTATCTGGTGGACACTGAGACGAAGAAGGCGAGACGTTTTCGTGATAGCTTCTGCCAGCTATCCGTCACCATGTTGCGGGACACGGCGTCCAGTCTTACGCCGATGTCGTCGCTAAGGCCCAGAAGACAGACGCCAGTCTCAGGATGGACTCAGTTCAGCCCCCAGTGTTGCCCCCAGCTCAGTATCCGGCACTACCCCCAGCTCAGCCAGCGCCTGTCCAGCAGGCGAAGCCTAAGAATAAAAGAAAGTGGAAAGGTCAGCAGAATGACCAGAGGAACAGGCAGAGACAACCACAGGTCCCACCATGTGGCACATGCGGACGCCCACACCGCGGAGAGTGTCTTGTTGGGCAGAACGTCTGCTTTCACTGTCGGAGGCCCGGACATACCGTCCGGAACTGTCCGGAAAGGCAGCAGCAGCAGCAGCCTCAACAGCAGCCCCGACAGCAGCAGCCGCAGCAGCAGCAGAGGCCGCCTCAGCAGCAGAGGCGAGGACAGCAGGCTCAGGTGTATGCAGTTGAGCAGGCTGAGGCAGAGCAGAACCCAGGTACTATGTCTGGAATGATTGTTTTGAATGATGTGCCTATATTTGCTCTGTTCGACACTGGTGCGACGCACTCTTTTGTGTCGACTCGATGTGTAGAGGCCATTGGAGTTCAGCCATCAACACTGTTGACCCTCTCGAGGTGAGTCTAGCCTCGGGAAGAAAGATAGTGACGAGCTCCAAGGCAGAAGACCTTAACCTTAGTATTGGCAGCCGAATCCTGAAGGCCGAAGCTTATGTTATCGAGATGAGGGATTTCGACCTCATTCTCGATATGGATTTGTTGACGCGTTATCGAGCGGATATTCGTTGCCACGATCGGGAAGTTATTCTTCATCTTTCGAAGGACAGTCAGATCACGTTTTTCGGCTCGAAGACGCGAACCCTACCTCGTGTTGTTTCGATGGCAAAGGCGAGAAAGATCCTACGCAGAGAAGATTGTCAGGGTTACCTGGTGAGCCTTGTCGATGAAGGATCGAGAGCACAGACACCTCACGATGTTCCAGTTGTTCGTGAGTTCGTGGATGTGTTCCCGGATCAGCTACCAGGAGGACCACCCAGCAGGCAGGTGGAGTTCACCATCGATCTTGTTCCAGGAGCAGGACCGGTGTCTAAGGCACCTTACCGTATGGCTCCGAAGGAGCTGCAAGAGCTGAAGACGCAGATCGAAGAATTATTGAAACTCGGTTTTATCCGACCCAGCGTCTCACCTTGGGGAGCACCCGTCCTATTCGTCAAGAAGAAAGACTGATCCATGAGAATGTGCATCGATTACCGGGATCTCAACCGGTTAACGGTGAAGAATAAGTATCCGCTCCCTAGGATAGACGACTTGTTTGACCAGCTGAGAGGAGCTCGCGTATTTTCCAAGATCGATTTACGCTCCGGCTATCATCAGCTGAAGATTAAGGAGTCCGATGTAGCCAAGACTGCTTTCCGGACGAGATATGGACACTACGAGTTCGTGGTTATGCCATTTAGTCTGAGCAATGCGCCAGCAGTGTTCATGGACTTGATGAATTGAGTGTTCCATCCGTACTTAGACCAATTTGTTATCGTCTTCATTGATGACATTTTGGTCTACTCCAGGAGTTTGGAGGAGCACGAGCAGCATCTGAGGGTTGTTCTCGGGACCCTTAGGCGAGAAAAGTTGTACGCCAAGTTCTCCAAGTGTGAATTTTGGCTGAAGCGAGTGGCATTTCTAGGCCACATCATCACCGAGAGAGGCATTGAGGTTGATCCAGCAAAGATTGCCGCCGTTCGGAACTGGTCAGCGCCCCGAAGTCCCACCGAGGTCCGCAGTTTTCTCGGTCTAGCAGGGTACTATCGCAGATTTATCGAGGGATTTTCTAAGATTGTCCTCCCCTTGTCCAAGTTGACGAGGAAATCTGTGAAGTCTGAGTGGACGAGTCGCTGTGAGGAGAGCTTTCACGAGCTCAAGAAGAGGCTCACGACGGCTCCAGTGCTAACTATTCCGGATCCTACTCGAGGTTTCACCATCTATAGTGATGCCTCGAAGCAGGGTCTTAGGTGTGTGCTGATGCAAGATGGCCAAGTCGTTGCGTACGCTTCCTGTCAATTGAAGCCTCATGAGCAGAATTACCCTACGCATGACCTAGAATTGGCGGCGATTGTGCATGCACTCAAGATTTGGCGCCATTATCTGTATGGTGGTCGGTGTGAGATCTTTACCGATCACAAAAGTTTGCAGTATATCTTCACACAGAAGGAGCTCAACATGCGCCAGAGGCGATGGTTGGAGCTTGTGAAAGATTATAACTGCACCATATAGTACCATCCTGGGAAGGCGAACGTGGTAGCAGACGCCCTAAGCCGTAAGGTGAGGGGTGAGTCAGTCTGTTCTATCACCGATCAGCGCCAGCTTATCCGAGAGTTTGCCTGGATGCAGATTGAGGTCGTCGACTCACTTCCTAAGGAGATTTCGGGAAGTGTTAGCTCGATGAGAGTTCAGCCCATGCTGAGAGACAGAATCCGACGGGAGCAATCCTGCGATCAGTTCATTCGCACTTTAGAGGCGAAGGTTCACGCCGGAGGCATAGAGGGCTTGTACCGAGGTACAGATGGAGCCTTGGAGTTCAGAGGCCGCATTGTCGTGCCAAAAGTCGGGACGTTACGCAAGGAAATCTTGACTGAGGCCCACAGTGCGCCATATCTAGCCCACCCTGGGAGTACCAAGATGTACCACGACCTGAAAAGGTCGTTCTGGTGGCGAGGAATGAAGAGAGATGTAGCAGACTTCGTGAAGAAGTGTTTGGTCTGTTAGCAAGTTAAGGCCGAGCACAAGAGTCCCATAGGTCTGCTACAGCCACTTGAGATTCCCAGCTGGAAGTGGGAAGAGGTTACCATGGACTTCGTCACGGGACTACCTAAGTCGTCCGAGCATCATGACGCGATTTGGGTAGTGGTAGACAGGCTGACGAAAGTCGCACATTTCATGCCTGTGGTGATGACCATGTCGATGGATCAGTTAGCCGAGATATATACCCGTGGTGTTATCCGACTCCATGGAGTGCCCGCTACGATCATATCCGATCGAGATCCAAGATTCACCAGCCGATTCTGGGAGAGTTTGCATGAGGCAATGGGCACCCAGTTAAAGTTCAGTTCGGCTTACCATCCAGAGACGGACGGCCAGTCCGAGAAGACGATCCAGACTGTCAAGGATATGCTCCGAGCCTTGATTCTGGACAGAGGTGCTAAGTGGGAGAAGTGGCTTCCACTAGCTGAGTTCGCCTATAACAACAGTTACCAGGCGTCAATTCAGATGGCCCTCTACGAAGCACTTTATGGCCGCAAATGTCGGTCGCCCCTTTATTGGGACGACGTCGGAGAGCGACGAGTACTCGGTCCGAAGTTGATCGAGGAGACAGTTGAGCAGGTAGCCTAGATTAGAGAGAGGCTCAAGACAGCTCAGAGTCGGCAAAAATCCTCAGCCGACCAGCATAGACGCGAGATGCATTTCGAGCCCGGAGATCATGTATTCTTGAAGGTTCGACCGATGAGAGGTGTCGTTCGCTTCGGGAAGAGAGGGAAGTTGCATCCTCCCTATTAGGCCCGTTCGAGATTCTCGAACGAGTGGGCGAAGTCTCCTATCGATTAGCTCTGCCTCCCGAGTTGGCTGGCGTGCACAACGTGTTCCACGTTTCGATGCTACGCCCATACGTGTGCGATCCAGAGCATGTGCTTCAGCACAGCGAGATTCAGCTTCAGCCAGATTTGACTTACGAGGAGCAGCCGGGAGCAGTTCTGGATCGAAAGGTCCTTCGGATCAGGAACCGAGACGTTCCCCTCGTTCGTATCAGATGGAATCGCCACGGAGATTCAGATGCTACTTGGGAGCGCGAGGCAAACAACAGAGCTCGTTTCCTAGATTTTCAGTTCTGATTGGACCAGTTGTATATATTTACAGTTCTTGTATGTATTTCTCCAGTTTTAGTATTTCCGAGGACGAAAATATTTTTAAGGGAGATAGATTGTAATAGCCCAGTTCTGTATTAATAAAATGACAGTTTTTAGTTTCCAGTTGAACTATTTCTTTTTATTAATACTGCTCGTCTTGAGTTCTGAGCCCAGTTATCAGCTATTCAATCTCAGTTATTAAGTCCGGTCCATTTATTTTATCAATGGATTTTATTCAGTTGGAATTAATTATTTTAATTGACGAATGATTGAAACCGAGTATGTTTCGATAAATCGTCTAGGTCTAGCCGTATTTGGAACCGAGTCGTTCGGTCACGAGTATCGCGCGTAGTTCGCGCCTAGCCAATTCTCGAGCCCTAGTAGTCTCGAGTCTTGTTCAAGCCCTAGTCTCTTGTAGCCTTACTTAGAATATTTTTCTAAGTATGAGTCGTTCATTCTATCGAGCCTCGGTCAAGTCACTCGGTCGAGAGGAACCACGCACCGAGCTCGTGCCATGGTTCGAGTTCCCGCGCCCTTAGGCCGCGCGCCTCACCGAGTGCAAGTGCCCAAGTCTTGGTTAGTAATGTGGCCTATTTTTCAGTGTATTGGTTCCTTAGATGAACCACAAGTTCAGCCCTAGCCAAGTGTTTCATGATCGGCCCAAGTCCCTAGTGTCGCGCCCTAGTGCCCGCGCCCAAGCCTCGCGCCATAGTGCCGCGTGTGGGTGCCTTGAGTCGCGCCGAGTAGGCCTTGGCTATGGCCATGTTTCCAAGGATTTTTCTAAGTGTTGGAAGCACTTAAGTCCAGCCCTAGACTCATGTTATGCTCAGCCCAAGTAATTCTCGCGCGCAGTCCAGGCCAGCATTCCCCGCGCCCAGCTCGCGCCCAGGGCCCAGCAGCGCCCAGGCCCAGCGCTGGCAGCGCACCAGCCCACTTCTTGAGCCCAAATCCATAATTCCAGCCCACTTTCCTCATGACCCAAAAGTGGCAAGTAATCAAGACATAATAAGGGTCTAATTGAGCTTAAGTGGCCCTAATGAAGTTTAAGCCTAAAGCATTGCAAGTGAGTCCAAATGTGAGACATGTGCATGGAATATTATATTACCTTGTGTCATGCCTTGTCCCCCACCATGTACCAGTCTGACCAGGGCCTATTTTTAATCCAAGATGCTCTGATTATTCCCCCAAAAATCGTGCAAAGTCAGCTCATGGGGACCAAGACCAAGTCCACCCAAGACCTCCCCATTTTTCCATGCTCATGTGATGTTTTGTCCCTCATTTGCTCACCTAAGAAGCTCCGCCCCTCTCCTCATAAAAGGGACACTCCTCAGCATGGATATGACTCTTGGACATCTTATAACACTTAGCATATTTGTGGGAAGGCAAGAGAAACCGAGAGCTCGTGTGACCCCGGGGAAGAGGAGTGCTCGTGTCCAGCTTGTTCTAGCCATTTTCTCTCGGGGCTCAGCCATTCCATAGTGTTTTGTGGATTTTTAGAAGTTCCCAGAATCCATCATTTGCAGCCAATAGTCGCTGGAGCAAGTCAAAGCTCGATGAGCCGTGTGTAGGCACTAGTGACGGGCATCACCACCATTTTCGAGTTTGAAGGAGGTAAGCTCGTGCCAACCTTTTTCCTCAGCCATAACATGATATTTTAAGAATTATCATGAAGAAAGTTGATGCCATGCACGCATGCAAAATGATATTTCAAATTTTAAAGGTTAAAGGGCTTAATTTCGAAATTTAAGTAGCATGCATGATATGGCCGAGTTTGATAGCTTAAAAATCCTCAAAAATCATGACTATGACATGGTTAAAAGATTAGCATGTTTTGAGTTCTTTTGTTTGGTCAATTTGTTAAGTGAAATCGAGCCATTTTCACCTCCGAACCTAAGTATATGTGCATGCATGTATTGACCAATGTTCTAGCCTCATTAGCCATGGTTTTTGATGTAGTTTATTTTTGTGCCCTAGGGTGGCCTCGTGGCTAATCGGTGGCGATTCAAGGCACGAGTTTGTGGTTTTTGTGAACCTACGAGGCACCTATCGACGATTCAAGGCACGAGTTTGTGGCTTATCGGCAATCGGGACACGCGATCTTCATCACACAGTCCCAGCACGAGACAGCGCCCAACAGCGCCTGTCCGTGCTAGCCCGCGAGGTCTCAGCGCCAGTCGCGCCAGAGCACCTCCGACAGCGCCCGGCAGCGCTGTCCTAGTGTCATGTACGCGTGATCCCGAGCCAGTCGCTCGTGCCACGCAGAGTCGACCTTGGGTCGTGCCAGCAGCGCACCCGAGTGTCCAGTGTCGTGCCTTAGTGACCCCGAGTCAGGTTTAGAGGCCTCGGGACGTGCCCAGCAGCACGCCCGAGCAGTCAGTTGGCCCGGGACGTGCCTAACAGCATGCCCGCGTGCCCCCAGGGTTGCCCGGTAGCACCCTGACAGCCTTAGCCGCGCCCGAGCCGCGCGAGTAGTGTTTGGCCGCGTCAGTCCTCGCGCCAGTCGCACTTGGGTCGTGCCAGCCGCACGCCCAGTGCCCAGTAAGCCCGGGTACGTGCCAGTCCCACGTCCCTCGTGTTTGGTCGTGCCCAGCAGCGCGCCAACACTCCCAGTGACCCTCGCGCTTTTTCTCACGGCTTTCGCGCGACTCGTCCTCGGGCTCGGATGGATCGATGACCACATCCTCATCACCCGTGCCAGCCGCACAGCCCGCGCCCAGCAGCGTCTAGTACCGTGCCCGGTAGCACCCAGCTCGTGCCCAGCGCCGTGCCATGGCCCCAGCAGGCCCGGCACGGGACCGAGCCCGGCCAGTCCGAGCAACCCGTGACCACCCGGTCCAGTGTGAACCGATGGTCTAACCCGGTCCAGTCCTGCCCGACCCGGTTCAGCCAGTTAGCGAACCGACCGGTTTAGTCGGCGGTTCGAGTCCGTTTTGGTTCGTGATTTTCAGTCAGAGTCTTATTCTGAAATCTAAGTATTTTTCCGAGCCAAACCAGATCAGTTAAGCATATCAGTATAATTTCTGGACTTAGAATTATTTCAGTGAACCCTTCGAGTGTTCCTTTATATCCGGATGAGTAATCTGATAGAATAGAGCATCCCAGCATATTATTGAGCATATGATGAGCATAGTACTTAGTATATTTGTTTGCTTATATTTTTATGTAGCTTGAGGAGTCAGCTACCAGCACAGCCGCACTTACTCATTTTCAAAACCGATCAGGTGGGGACCCAGTCTGGGTTATACATTGAGTTTAATAGTCGATATCACGTTCAGGTATGTATATGAGTTTTATCCACTTTGGGTTAAGGCCAAGTTTGCCTTCCCTAAGTTCTGGTGGTGGCCCAGTTTGCCCTAGTTATACCATCAGAGTGTGCACACGGTTACCGGCCAGAGTGTTCCGGGAGTTACAGTTTACTTATATATACCGGTTCTGTGATATCATTATTAATATTGTTGTTTACTTTAGAATGGATTTTTATGGAGTACAAGTGGACCGTACTCACCCCCACTTTATATTTTCAGATGGCAGGGTCGGCGGGCAGGTGTGAGATGAGCTGTGGTGGTGGTGGTTGTGAGTTCCGCACGAAAGCTGTTCCCGGGACATTTGTTTAAACTGTTTTGTAAACTAAATAAATCCACGCACTTTTAGACTTCCGCTATGTTGTGTTTACTTACGAACATGCCTGACTTTATTTCCAGACTTAAATAATTTTACCCGGTTCGCCAGTACGAACGGGTCCAGACTAATATGCATGATTCGTAAAAATAATAACCTGATTTCTTTAAGTCTAAACCAGTCATTAGACCTAGGTTAAAGAAACGAGTTTTTAAGCAAAAAAGTCCTTAGCAGCATCCCGAGATAGTTTGCAAATGATTTCGAAAAATTTATAAGCGTCTTCGAAAGAGTTAAAATTTGCGAAAATTTGGCCCTAAGTAGCGGGGTGTTGCACAATCAGTTTCAGTTTCAGTAAGATTTAACTTATGAGGAGCAGCCGATAGCAGTTTTGGACCGAAAGGTTCATTGGCTGAGGAATCGAGATATTCCTCTCGTTAGTATATAATGGAATCGCCACGTAGAGTTAGATGCCAATTGGGAGAGAGAAATTGATATTAGCATTCGTTTTCTAGATTTCGAGTTCTGATATGTGCACAGCTCATATGTATCTCCAATTTCAGTATTTCCGAGGACGGAAATAATTTTAAGGGGGGTAGATTGTAACATCCCATTCAGTTATTAATAAAAGTAATTATTTTAGTTCCGAGTTTGAACTAATTTACATTTATTAATAATGCTCGTTCCTAGTTCCGAGTCAGTTATTAAGTTATTCAGTTATAAGTTCGACTTTAAGTCGAAAGTATTCTCGATTAAATTTTATTAGTAATCGAGCCAGTTTACTAATTAAATTCTGGTCAATTTATTTTTGAAATGAACTTTATAAGGCAGGAATTAACTATTTCAAGTTGGCGAATTTATCGAAATCAAGAATATTTCGAGATAAATAATTTATTTAGACATTTTAGTCTATATAAATTTCTTAGAGAGGAAATTCAAAATTTTAGAATTTTCGGTTTTACAGGAATCGTTTGTTTTAAGTCCGAATTCGGTTCTGTAAATTTTATTTTCTTGGTTTTTTAGCATGTTCGAAGATCATTATTAAGTATTATTTTATGTCTTAAGTGATATAGATTCAACCATTTCAAGAGCTAAATACCGAGAGTATTAAATGGTGAAAATGTCAACATATTTTTTTATGTTGAGGGGCCACTATTTTAAATGTTGAGGGGCCATTCTTAAATCATCCATGGATTATTATTATTATTATTATTATTATTTGTTGACGGGCGTTTTCGGTCAATGGTTAAAATTTTGAATAATAAAAAGGTAATGAGGAAAAGACAAAGAAATACAGTTTAATTACGATTTTATTGATGAATCACGAGGTCGGCCTCTCGTACGAGGTCGGCACTTGAAAAATCCTTACAAATTCTTACAAAGATTTTGCACGAGTCTAGAGAGAAAGTAGAGAGAGAGAGTCTGAAAGTTTGGAATTCAACAACCCAAAATTAAATGAAGTGGGCTGCTATTTATAGTGGCCTTTAATGTGGCACTGTTCAGGTACTGTTTAACGGTCTTGTCGTACAGTGTTCTTGCAGAACAGTCCAGCGCTTCCCTGACAAAATTCAATGCGATTTGAGGTTTTCCTCATCATTGCCTGTCAGGCATTTAATGCACACATGGGGGTCATTTAATGCTGGCAGGCTTTATGTCTTGGCTAGTGGACGTAGGTCAGTAGGCTAGGACGCCCCGTCCAATCACCAATGATTACTCTCCAAGTGACATTATTATATTGTTACCGAGATCGGCATTCCTCGTTGGAGATCCGTTCTGAGACCTCAGGTCGGCTCCTGTTTCCTTTTTGCTCCTCCGGTTCCGGGGAGTCTTCCTCCAGGTCATCACTTATCAGGCCGGTACCGGAACTTAACTGTCGCAAACGCCGGGCTAACGAACGGACTCGCGGGGGTGTCAGGGTCAAAAAGTTTCGGAGTCTAGTCCGGCACCTACGCGCTAGACCGGGTCTCCAGTTTGGCTCTCGAAGCTGCCTTGTCCGATTTCCTTTGGGGGCGAACTCGGGTGTCAACATACAGGCCCCCGAGCTCGGAGGAAGTGCCCTCGACATCCTCTGTGAGGTCGCAATCTAGAAGTACATCTGAGGTCGGCGCGTAATTCTGACTTGTGCAAAAATTATTCCTCGTCACCTCACACATCCTTCCCAAACCCGAAACGACGGGCCATTTAATGCGTCGTGACCGTTACGCTTCATGTCGATCATGAAAGTCGCGCCGGTTCAGAACCTTTACACGTGTCATTCGTTGATTTGTCCGCGTCAAGCGGCGTGTCGTCTGCTTTTGGGGCACGTGACACCTACGCGGTTGTTTATGAACCGTTGGATCGTTTCTCTGCCAGCCGCCGTAGGTTTTGAAATTCAAAACCTGTGCCACGTGTGATGTAGTGATTGGTCCTTGGTGTGTATATATGCGGGTTATCGTCTTCCTTGTGAGGCTTTTACGACTTCTGCAATTTCCAAGCGATTTAACCTCTGAGCTGCCGACTTTTCTCCGAATAGAAATTTAAGGCGACTTTTCGAGATTCTCTAGGCTTTTTCGGCGATCTTCACACCGGTAATTTCATTTACCTTTCTTATCTTTCGCTTTTCTTCTCCAAACATGTCAAATTTTCCTTGTTTCTCGGCGAATATCCCCGTCGGGGATGACCAGTACACGGCAGAGGAGACCGGGGAACTGGTAGTTTATTCTCCACCAGCGGCGGAGACGCCGCGACTGCTTAGGGTCACCCCAATCTCGGCCGTCCATGTGACTCCAGTGGCGGCGGCGACGGACGTACGGCGAGAGGACCGCCCGGACTTCCCTACAGTCGAGATTATCGACCTCGGCTCCGAGCAGTCCGACGCCGAGGAGATCGAGAAGGAGGCCGACATCACTTCACCTGAGGACTCCGACGTTGACGTCGGGCTTGTTGACGAGACACTTCAGAGCGATACCCGTGGGCGAGAGCGGGTCCCTATGGAACTGGAGAACCCCGAGATCGACGCTGCGGTCGAGGCCGTTACCATGGAACCTCCCGGTTGTTGGCGCCGCCCTCCCCGTGTCTGGGCGACGTCGTCGACAACAAAAGCCTGGTCGACCGCGTCGATTTTGGATGACGTCGACCTGGCACTGCTGAGGGGCAAGGTGTGTTTCGGACCCGGGGTGAGGGTGTTCGCCCCCTATGCAGGCGAGCGCATTCATTGTCCGCCGCCGGGCTGCGTTGGAGTGTACCGGGAGAGCGTCTTGCTCGGCCTCCGGTTCCCGTTGCCGGGGGTCCTAAATGACATCCTCAGCGACCTCGACATCGGCGTCAGCCAGCTCGTCCTTACGGTTTTTGCTCAGCTAGTTAGCCTCATTGTCCTATTTCGCCAGCAGGGCTGGGCCGACCCGACAAGCGACGACGTGAAGGCTTTGTTTGTCTTCACGAAGTCCGTGGAGACCGGAAACTACTACAGCTCGGCAGCTACGGGTATCGACAAGTCCTTGATCTACAAGGTCCCAGAATCGCTACACGGTTATATGCCGGAGTGGTTCTGGGTCGGCGGAGAGTGGAGGACTCCCAACGCAACCCGGCACCCGTCTACTCAGTTCATTTCTGGAAAATGTGAGTAGCGCGTCTCGTTTTGTTTCTTTTCTTCTAATTAAGTATTTTTCTGTGCTAACAGGTCGGTATTTGCCTTTCAGTCCATAACCCGCGTGTTGACTTAAGCGACGAGCTGGTCGAGAAGGTCAAGACTTTGTTGAAGCTCGCGGACGGGAAGAGGCTTTATAGAGATCTGGTTGCCGAGGAGAGTTTGGTCGGCACAACCTTAGCCCCGAGTACAACAGCAAGTCTTTCGAACCCGGTAATCCCTCGTTCCTTTTTGAGTTATTGCGGATTTCCCTTTTTGCTTTGCTTTATCCCCTTCCTCTAACCTGTATGAGTGGCCACCTTACTTCGGGCTTTACCAGTGTATTACCCGCTCTGGCGTCAGTGCGGGTTCAGCTTGGTCAAGGAAGCTTCCAAACACGCCCGTGCCAATCCGAACACGCCCAAGAGAAGAAAAATTGCCAGCCGTATGTTTTTCTTGACGAGGCAAGGGAAGAAAAAGTCCCCGGGATCCGACTTTGCCGGGACCTCGGCACCCGCGCCGCTGAAGCCATCTGCCGAGACCGTTCCCCCACGGAAAACCGAGGTCCCCTCGGGCCCGGCGCCAGTGCCCACAGGCCCCATTGAGGCCCGACGCCAGTGCCCACAGGCCCCATTGACGGAGGCCGGGGTGGTGGTCGTGGCGGTCGAGCGGGTGCTCGCGAGGTCGGCGCTGGTCGCGGCCGGGGCACCGCCGGTCAGGGCGCTCCCCCACGACAGAGAAAGCGCCGGCTCCTCGAAGAAGAGCCGGAGGACGCCGAGGAGGGGGGAGCCGAGATGCAGGATGTGGCACCGCCGTCCCCAAAGAAAAACAAGACAGCCGAGGCCGAGAAGACCGCCTTAGCGCGTGAGTCGTCGGCTTTTGTACACCAGGCCGGGTCCTCCACCTACATTCCGGTGAATCCAAGCCGCAAGGCCAGCCTTTCAAAGCGTCTCGAGCGGTTCCCCGACCAATGGCTCATAGACTCGAGGTCGGCAGTTCCGCTCGACTTGCCGAACCCCCATCGTCTGTCGGGGGAGGTGATGTCCGCGGCGCGCGCCGTGATGACGTCCTGGACTCCGGTGGCGGAGACGGCAGTGGCCATGCTCTCCCCGACACAGCTTATCCAGCACTCAATGGCGACCATGGGCCGGGCCATGGTCGAGCTGGTGCACGCTGCCGGGGCGATGCAAAAGGAAGTGGCTGCCCGTGACAAGGCCGAAGAGGATCTTGCTACCGCTAAGGGCCGGATCAGCAAGCTGAAGGACGAGACCAAGAAGGTCTCGATGCTGGAGAATGAACTCGTCCTTCAGCGAGGGGCTGCCGTCGTGGCGGAAAAGGCGGCCGCGAAGGCCGTGGAGGATTTGGCCCGCGAGAGGGCGGCGTGGGTCGAGCAGATGGACGAGCTGGAGATGGAGCGGGCGGTCGAGCTGTCGGAGAGTGAGAAGCGCCGAGCTGACGAGGTGGTCGGGCTAGAGGAAAAGCACAAAGCCGACCTCGCCCATCTCGCCGAGCTGCATGCCGCCAAGATCGCCGTGCTTAAAAAGAAGCATGAGGAGCAGATCTCCGAGATGGTGGATTATGGAAAGAGGATGACCTCCCAGGTCTGCCTTCTGAAAGAAGCCGCCAAACAGATAGACGGCGATCCTATTGCTCTCCCTCCGCCGGCAACTTTTTCCGAGGTCCAGGCTCAATACTTTGAGGAGATGAGGGAGAGCATGGACATGGCGGCGGCCTTCAACCTCTACTGGTTGTTCCAGCGGCTTGACGCCGGGGTGCTGTCCCTCGACGACTTCAGGGCCACCCTCTCCGAGAAGGCAGGCCGGTACGACATGGACTTCGAGGGCCAGATCTGCGAAGTCGATGCCGACGAGGCCGTGGTGGTTCGGAGGCTTCGAGGTTGGGCCGACGACGTCATCGTCGGCTTCGAGAAGTTCGGCGCCATCCCCTCTTCGCAGATGTGGCGGTTGGGCCCCGGGGAGCTCTTTCTGGGCTACAAGTCGTTCTTGCCCGAGGTCAACCCAGATCCCGAGTTCCAGTCGAGGCGCGGCGCCGTTCTAACGGTGGTCGCGGAGATGGAGGCTGAGGAAGCGGCTGTCGTGGCGAAGGCGGCGGTGGATGCCGAGGCAGGGGTCGGCACCTCGGGGACGAAAGAGGTGGGGGCTGAGGAAGCGGCTGCCGTGGCGAAGGCGGCGGCGGTGGCGGCCGAGGCCGAGGTGGTGGCCGGTACAACAGATGCCGAGGAGGCGGAAGTGGACGCCGAGATTGTTCTTGAGGGCCCCGACCTCGTCACCTGAGGATGTATGCCAGCCTGCGTGCCTCGATATTTTAACCGCATGTGGTCTTGTTTTGCAAAACAATTTGTCCATGTAACGAATATTTTAATTTCATCTTGAATGGTCGAAATGGTTGTTTTTATGCCGGATGTGTTTACTTTTATTTATGTTGAATGTGTTTGCGGTTTTTAATCATTTGGGCGACCGAGCCTCGTGGTCTGGCTCGGTGCCTTCTATTTACTGCGCCGAGCCTCGAGATTGGGCTAGGTACTTTTTAATTACTTGGTCGAGCCTCGAGATTGGGCTCGGCACTTTTTAACTACTGGGCCGAGCCTCGATTCGGCTCGATTCTTTTTATTCACTTGGCGCATTACCTGTCCGATTCGTTCGTTGGATCGGGCGACGGTTTGGCCATGTCGAGCTTCGCGTTTGAGCTCGTCGTTCATTCCTTACGTTGGCGCTATGGCCTCACCAGGCTACTTTGCCGAGCCCGGCTCGTGCCGGCCGAGCCATCGTGCTGACCCGACCTGCACATAATTATGTGGCAGCTTACCTGACCGGTCTCGTGTTCGGACTCGGAGGTATTATTGGCCTGACTGGGCTTCCTAGTTGAGCCCAACTAGTGCTGACCAGGTCATCGTACTGATCCTGGCCGACACTTTGTTCCTTACGTTAATTACACCGCATCGACTCGATCTATACTTACTAAAGGCAAACATAAATAAACAAAAATCATACATCTTTACAAGGTTCGTTCATCTTTTGCAAAGTAAAATTACAAAATGAAAATACAAGATTGTCCTGGACCTACTGGTAGAACTTTTTTAAAAATGATGAATTCCATGGGTATTGGTGGGGAGTGCCGTCCAGATGCTCGAGGCAGTAGGCCCCGTGGGGAAGGACCTCGCTGATCTTGTTGGGACCTTCCCACTTCGGCTTCAGTGGTCCGGGGTCAGGCCCCATTGCCCTTTTTAACACCAAGTCGCCGGCCTGATATGAGCGCGTCTTGATTTGGGAATTGATGTACCTCTCACTTCGCCTCTTGTATGCTGCGTTTCTGAGCTCGGCTTGTGACCGGTGTTCGTCTATCAGGTCGAGACTTTCTCTTAACGACTCAGAGTTGGATTCCTCTTCGAAGTTGGTTACCTAAAAAGTTGGGGCGCTGAGCTCGACGGGGATCATCGCCTCGGTCCCGTAAGCTAGGGAGAATGGCGTTTCTCTGGTGGATGATCTGGCTGTGGTGCGGTATGACCAGAGTACGTTTGGGAGCTCCTCCGGCCATGCTTCTTTCGCGGCTTCAAGTCGGACCTTGAGCCCTTGTTTGATAATTTTATTTACAGCTTCAACCTGGCCGTTGGATTGGGGATGGTAGGGTGTCGAGAAGAAGTGTTTGATGTCGTGCTCTTCGCAAAATGCCTCCAGCTTTCTCCCTTCGAACTGTCTTCCGTTGTCAGTTATTATCGAGTTCGGCACCCCGAAGCGGCATACGATAGATTTCCACAGGAAGTCGATCATTTTCTGTTCGGTGATGGTAGCGAGCGGCTCGGCTTCTGCCCATTTCGTGAAGTAATCCACTATGACAACGGCGTACTTCACTCTGCCCTTTCCGGTGGGTAAAGGGTCGATCAGGTCGACGCCCCATTTCGCGAACGGCCATGGGCTGAATATTGACTTCAGTGGCTGGGATGGTTGGATAATGTTTGGCGCGAAGGTCTGGAATTTTGTGCACCTTCGGGCCATGTCCAGGGCGTCCTTTTTTAGGCTATGCCAGTAGTATCCCTGCCTGAGAACTTTGTGAGCGAGGGCGTATCCGCCGGAGTGATTTCCGCACACGCCCTCGTGGATTTCCTTGAAAATGTACTCGGCGCTTTTCTCGTCTATGCATTTGAGCAGGGGTGTCGAGTACCCCCTCTTGAAAAGTTCACCGGCCACGATCGTAAATCGAGCTGCCCGGGTACGGAGCTGTCTGGCCTCTTTTGGGTCAGATGGCAGCGCACCGATCTCGAGATACGACCGGACCGGGACCATCCAACTCGACTCCTCGTCCTCAGAGGTGTGACCGGCACTTAGGATGGAAGTTCCGAGCACAGAAGGTTGTTCTTTGTAGGCGACTTGTACGTACTCGACGCTTTCCACCCCGGCGCTTGATGCGAGGCGGGCCAAGGCGTCGGCCTGCACGTTCTCCGTCCAGGGAATGTGTTCTATTCGGGTCCGGAGTTTGGCTAACGTTTTCTTCACTAGTCTCAAATAGAGAACCAGCCTCGGTTCTTTAACCTCGAATTCCCCAGAAATTTGTTTAACCATTAGCATTGAGTCGGAGTATATGGTGAGGTCGGTCAGACTCATGGCTTCGGCCAAAGCGAGCCCGGATAGCAATGACTCGTATTCAGCCTCGTTGTTGGTTGCCGGGAAGAGGTATTGGATCGAATGGCAGAAGAGCCTTTTTTGGGGATCCACGAGGACGACCCCCCCGCCTGCTCGTCCGGCAGTGGAGGACCCGTCTACGTACATCACCCAAGTTTCCTCGCCTTTTGTTTCCTCGACTCCCGGCGTAAACTCAGCTATGAAGCCCGATAGTACCTGCCCCTTCATTGTTGTTCGGGGTCGGTAATGGATATCGTATTGCCCTAGCTCCACCGCGCATTTGACCATCCGGCCTGAAGTATCGGGTCAGTGTAGGATCTGCCTTAGCGGGTAGGCTGTGAGGACAGTGATTGAATATTCCAAGAAGAATGGTCTCAGTTTCCGCGCCGCGGTCACTAAGGCAAAGACAAGTTTCTCCATCGGAGGATACCTCAGCTCGGCATCATGGAAGGCCTTGCTCACGTAATAGATCGGGAATTGGCTCGAGTCCTCCTCCCCGATCAGGGCGGCACTTACAGCCACCTCGGAAATTCCCAGGTATAGATAGAGCATCTCACCTGGGCGGGGTTTCTGCATTGTCGGAGCCTGGCTGAGGGTCTCCTTGATAGCTTCCAACGCTTTTTGGCAGGCCGGTGTCCACTCGAACTTGTGATTTTTCTTGATGGCGTCGAAGAAAGGATTGCAGCGGTCGGTGGATTTTTATATGAACCTGCTCAGGGCGGCGAGTTTGCCAGTCAGGCTCTGAACCCCCTTGATCGACGTCGGCGGCCGAAGGTCTTGCACTGCCTTGATCTTGTCGGGGTTGGCATCGATGTCGCGCTGGCAGACTATGTACCCCAAGAATTTTCCCGAACCGACACCAAAAGTACATTTTTTCGGGTTTAACTTCATAGAATAATCACGCAAAATAGAGACCATTTTATTGAGGTCGTTTACATGGTTGGATGCGTACACGGATTTGACTAACATGTCATCTACATATACTTCCATACACTCACCTATCAAACTAGCAAACATCTTATTCACTAAGCGTTGGTAGGTGGCCCCAGCGTTCTTCAGCCCAAACGTCATCATCGTGTAGCAATACAGCCCGCGCGCCGAGTAGAAGGAGGTATGTTCTTCATCGTCCAGATGCATGGGGATCTGGTTGTAGCCGGAGTATGCATCCATGAAGCTCATCAGCTCGTGCCCTGAGGTGGCGTCGACCACGTAATCGATGTGGGGGAGAGGATAGCTGTCTTTGGGGCATGCCTTATTCAGATCAGAGAAATCGATGCACAGGCGCCATGCCCCGTTGCTCTTTTTCACAAGTACTGGGTTGGCCACCCAGGTCGGATACCGGACCTCGCGGATGTATTCGTTATCTTTGAGCTTGATCACCTCTTCTTCCAAGGCTTGTTGTCGGTCCGGGCCGAGCTTTCTTCGCTTTGGCACGACCGGCTTGACCGTGGGGTCGACCTGCAGCTGATGGCAGGCAACCCGAGGGTCGATGCCGACCATGTCTTCGTGGGTCTACGCAAAGACGTCTGCGTTTTCCCGGAGGAACCCGATCAGCTCGGTCTTTAGCGGTTCCGGCAATTTGCTCCCAATCTGGAGCTGTTTCTGACAAGTCTCTTCATCAATGAAGATGATCTCAACTTCGTCCATAGGTTCAGCTCTCTTCGTCCCCCGCTTCTCCTCGTATTATGTCCGGGGGTCGAGCTCGTCCTCCTCTGTGACCGGCCCCTTGCCGGCCCTTCTCCCTCTGTCCAAGTCGAGGTCGACCTCGGAGCCTCCTCCAATCTGGTCGGCACTTCCTTCAACCGGGGGGAGCGGGACTGTCTGGTTTTCCAGTGTGCGGTCGCTTCTCTAGTTGGGGTCAACCAGCCCGGCATCGGGGGTTGGGTTGCCTGCTTCCGTCTCGGGTTCTGTGTGGACGAGGTCGGCACTTGGTGAGGTCAATGGATGCGAACCTGTCTGGTTTCCCAGCATGCGGTTGCCCCTAAGACCATTGCGCGCCGACCCAATGTCTGTCGCCTCGGCGTCGACCAGAAGGTCTGCCGTATTTATCTCTGTGCGCGGGATGGTTAGAATGCATTCCCGCGCCTCTCTCTGATCCCCTCTGTGGGTCCCTTCTCCATCGGAAGTTGGGAACTTGATGGAGTAATGAAATATGGAGAAGGGCGGCCTTTAGCTTGTAGAGGGCCGTCCTCCCCAGAATGGCGTTATACTCGCTTGGGCAGTCCACGATTTTGAAGGTTTCCAAGATTGTCTTCGTGGGCTGCCCCTTTTTCCCGAATCGGATCGGCAGCGTGACTTGGCCGACAGGGGAGATGGTTTTCCCATTGAAACCCTGGATCCGTTCACGGCAGGGCTGCACCTCCTTCCTGTCGATCCCCATCTTCTTTAAGGTATCGTAGTAAAGGATGCTCGCGTAGGCCCCGGTATCGACCATGATGCGATGGATCTTTATTGCCATGATCGGCGCCGTGATCACCAGGGCGTCGGAATGAGGGTGATAAAACAGGAAGGCGTCTTCATCCGTGAAGGAGATGGTGTTTGGGGTCGGCTCTGGTGCCGGCCTGTGGTTGGCGTGCATCACCCTCTGCCCGGCATGATAGGCCTGCCTGGCGTAGGCCTTGGTTTGCCTCCTGGAGAGGAGGGACTCACCCCGGCTCGTGCTGATGCGCCGGGTTGGGTAGTCGGCCGGGTCGGCCCTGGTGCGTGGGAACCGGTCTCTCTTTCTGCCCCTAGAGGTGCCGGCCTCGTCTTGGTGGGTGGGGTAGAAAGTCATGATTTCATGGGGGCCACCCTGCTGAGGCTTCTTCCTTCGAGGATTCACGTCGGCATCCTCATCACTGTCTGGGCCTTCCTCAAAGCGGCCTCCCTTCTTCCTCTTCTCTCTGGAGTGGGTGAATCTCCGGAGTTGGGGATCGTCGATTAGTTTGAGAAGCGCCGAGATGAGATTTCGGCACTGGTCGGTATTGTGCCCGTGCGCCTTGTGGTAGGTGCAGTAGCGCGTCTTATCCATCTTGTCCTTGTCGGTGAACATTGGCTTGGGGTCCGGTAGTAACCCCTTCGCCTTGATTTCCTCATAAACTGCAGCGGCCCCCACCGAGAAGACGCTCTGGTAGCTTTCCTTCAGTTCCTCAGCTCTTTGTCTTCGCTGAGCTCGGATTTCGGTGAACGATTTGCTTGACTTCCCCAATTTTTCTTCCTTCGCCTTCGCTTTTGCTGGCGCCGGCGCGGTATCAAACGTCGGGATGGACGAGGACTCCTCCGCCATTATGTAATCCTGAGCGCGGGTGTGGAACTCCTGGTAGGTGGTCGGCTTATTCTGACACAGGGACCACCTAAACAGCGTTTTCAGTCTCAGACCACCCTGAGCAGTGATCAACAGGGCGTCAGGATGGCACCGCTCCATATTTTGGACTCGGTCATTGAACCGAGCGATGTTGTCCTTCAGACTCTCATTCTCGCCTTGAACGATATTGGAGATGGACTCTTTAGGGGCGAGGTTGACCTGCGATCCGATGAAGTGCGACCGGAACGCCGACCTGAGCTGTGCCCAGGTGGAGATGGAATGGGGGTAAAAGGAGTGATACCACCTCTGCACCTTTGGCCCCAACATCAGAGAGAACATACGACAGCGTAGGGCGTCAGAGGCGCCGTGCAGGTCCATCCACGAAGTGTAGAGGCCGATGTGGGAATCAGGATCCGAGCTCCCATCATAGAGGCCGAGCTGGAGTACTTTAATCTTCTTCGGGATGGCTTCCTGTAGGATGTCTAGGGAAAGAGTGATGCGTTGTCCACGACTCGGGGAGTGGGTCGTGTGCAAGGCCGAGGATAGACTGGGAGCGACAGCTCACTCCCAGAGGGGTGCCGGCCTTCCAGTTCGGCGATTTTGCGTTTGAGTGCCGCGACTTCATCAGTGTCGTGCCCTATAGCTTTGCCTCATCTGATCACTTCCCGAAGGTCGCAGTTGGCTTGGCTTTTGTCGCCCAAGCGCTGGTGAACGGAACGACGGATGATTTGGAGGCTTTGCTCCGGACAGCTCTCCCCCGTCTGTTCGGTAGGAGTTGGTCTAGTGCTCTTGTTGCGGCGACCCCGGGCCTCACGGTTCGGGGATTGAGCCGTGGTTTTGGATTTCGCCGGATTCTTCTGCCCCCCGGCCTCCTTTTCGGGAGTGTGGAGCAGGGTATTGCCGGGGTTTTCCGTGGGCACCACGGTGTTTGCCCCGGCTGCCTGGCTGGCGAGGGCCTTTGCGAAGACCCCTTCGAGGGCTTTGAGGACATCGGGGTGCTGCATGGCCTCAACAAAGGTAGGAACTGGCGGGGCAGGGACTATGGGTCCCTGCTGAGCGCGACGGGAGGTTTCCCCACCGTTGCGTCGGCGAGGCTGGGAGCCGGACTTCTGGGTGGAGGCGTCATGGCCGGATGAAGGCATTTTGAGTAGTTTTCGAAAGTGGAAAAATGGGAAAAGGAGCGTGATGTGGGATCTCACAAGATCGAAAAATTGACATCAAGTAACTTATAGTGCCCTTCCTCTAGCGTCAAACTGTTGACGGGCGTTTCCGGTCAACGGTTAAAAAGTTGAATAATAAAAAGGTAATGAGGAAAAGACAAAGAAATACAGTTTAATTACGATTTTATTGATGAATCACGAGGTCTGCCTCTCGTACGAGGTCGGCACTTGCAAAATTCTTACAAATTCTTACAAAGCTTTTGCACAAGTCTAGAGAGAAAGTAGAGAGAGAGAGTCTGAAAGTTGGGAATTCAACAACCCAAAATTAAATGAAGTGGGCTGCTATTTATAGTGGCCTTTAATGTGGTACTGTTTAACGGTCTTGTCGTACAGTGTTCTTGCAGAACAGTCCGGCACTTCCCTGACAAAATTCAATGCAATTTGAGGTTTTCCTCATCATTGCCTGTCAGGCATTTCATGCACACATGGGGTCATTTAATGCTGGCAGGCTTTATGTCTTGGCTAGTGGACGTAGGTCAATAGGCTAGGACGCCCCGTCTAATCACCAATGATTACTCTCCAAGTGACATTATTATATTGTTACCGAGATTGGCATTCCTCGTTGGAGATCCGTTCTGAGACCTCAGGTCGGCTCCTGTTTCCTTTTTGCTCCTCCAGTTCCGGGGAGTCTTCCTCCAGGTCGTCACTTATCAGGCCGGTACCAGAACTTAACTGTCGCAAACGCCGGGCTAACGGACGGACTCGCGGGGGTGTCAGGGTCAAAAAGTTTCGGAGTCCAGTCCGACACCTACGCGCTAGACCGGGTCTCCGGTTCGGCTCTCGAAGCTGCCTTGTCCGGTTTCCTTTGAGGGCGAACTCGGGTGTCAACATTATTATTATTATTATTATTATTATTATTAATATTATTATTATTATTATTATTATTATTATTATTATCAGATGAGTCATGCCACTTTGCCTGATTTGTTGATAAAATAATTTTATTGTTAAGTGATATATTGCACGTCTTCAGAGTATATATTAATTTATTTTTTCATCAATTTTCAAGCAAGATCAAGTCATTTTCAAGCAAGTGTTGAGTCAATGCATTAATAAAGGCTAATTGAATTTTCAGCCATTTTGCAAGCTAACCTCTTTGCATGACTACATTATTATCCTAAGAATGCATTGATTGAATGAATTATTGAGAAAGTGACACCTAATATATGATTAGGATAAATTTCCTTAACCTAAGTGTTCACGTCTTTAAGAGATTTAAAGAAAATCTACTATATCTCATTTCCTCTTGATCATTATATATATATAAAGCTTAGTATCAAGTGGTAGGTCAGTTTTTTTTTATTCATATGTACTTAGCACATTTCATAAATCCATTTCACAATTGGGAAAAATTGAGAGGAGGCCGAGAGGGAAGTACCGCTCATCACCTTCTTCATTTTATTATCTTGCTCTTTTAAAGAAGGTAAGAAGTTAAAATTTTTAGCATGCTTTGTAGCTAAGACAAAATAGTTAATGATGTATATTAATTCCTTAAAGGTTCAACTCTTTAGCGATTTTGTGCACTAAATGAAGCCAGATATCATCCATTCACATGATTTTTTTTTTTTTATGTGTTGTTTGCTTTGTGAAATCGAGCATGCTATGAACAAGCTGCTATTTTGAGTTTATAATGACTATCTTTTGTAAGTGCTGAGCATTTAGGTGAAATAATCATGTCATTTTGTCAAGTATAGCTCTATTAATAAGTTTTTAAAGTTTATCATGCAAATCGAGTTTTTATGCCTAGTTTAAGCTGCATATTTTGACTTCGAATAAGTCAGACTATATGCATGAGAAAAATGTGAAATTTTAATGACATGTCTTTCTATAGGTTGAGAAGTTTCCTGTCAAATTTCAGAATTTTATGTTGAGAAATGAAGGAGTTAAAAATTCTATATCGCACGCATGTCAAGTTGATTGTATATGCGAGAGAACTCATTTCACATTCAATTTTTAAATGTGAAACTTTTATGAATATTTCTTGAATGATTATTGAACAAGATGACCAAGTTTCATCTTGATATGATAAGTATGTGATTTTATAAAATTGTTTGAAGTTATGCGTGTAATTAGCAAAATTATTATTTAAGTTTAGGAATTTTGTTGAATGAGCTATTGAGATGAAATTTGAACAGCAAGTACTTGAGTATATCTTCTATTTAAATGCCAAGTTTCATAATTTTTAGAGTTATGTGTGATTTTGAAGAATCATGGAGTTTTGAGAATTTGTTTAATTCAATTTAAATTGAATTAAATTATGAAATTTGATTTGGATAAAATCCTTGAGTATATATATAGTCATATATAAGTTGAGTAACTAGAATATGTTTCAGTTCGATTAAATTAAATCGGTTCGGCCGACAGTTCAAGATAATTTTTAGTTCGAGTATTTCGGTCCGTGTCTTATTCCGAAATTTAAGTATTTTTCGAGCCAAATCAGTTCAGTAAGTAAATCAGTGGTAATTCCGGACTTAGTAATAATTTTTCAGTGAATCATTAAATTGATATTAAAAATTCAGATAAGTTATCTGATAGAGTTGAGCATCCTAGCATTTTATTGAGTATTACGAGCATAGTACTTAGTATATTTGTTTTATATTTTTATGTAGCTTGCAGATACAGCTACCCAGCACAGCACTTACAATTTTCAAAAGTTTTCCAAAAGAAGAACAGGTGGGGACCCAGCCTGGGTATTACATTGCTTATAATCTTGTACCATGTATGAGGTATGTATGTATATATTTACCCGAACGGACGAGTTATTCCGTTCGTGGTCCAGTTAAGATGAGTTTATGATCACCCGGTCATGTATGGAAGGTTTTCCCATCCTGGGTTTCTGGGGAGGCGACCCCCAGAGTGTGATCACATGATAATCCGGACAGTTCCCGGATGTTGCATCAGTAAAGTGAAGTTTTATTTATGTATATACTTAGTTCATGATATTGGATTATATGTGTTGTATATTCAGTATGGGTTTTTACGGAGTACAGTGGATTAGTACTCACGCCCCACTATTATCATTTCCAGGTCATAGGGTCAGTGCAGAGGTGTGAGCTGAGCAGTGGTGGTGGGGTCGTGGATTCAAAATGTTATTATTTACGAGCACAATTATTTATACTGTCTGTATAATATGATGTTACGTTTTTCAGATTTCCGCTACGTATTTCAAGTTTCGAACCTGCATGTTAAGTAATCTTTGACTTACAGATTTTAAGCAGTTCAACAGTATGAACATGGTCAAGTTTACATGTATGGTTGATTAAATATATTTTCTTTATGTCTAAAATAACAGTTAGACCGGATTTAAAGAAAAATGGATTTTCAGAAAAGATAAGTTTTAGTAGCATCCCGAGTTAAGTGCAAAAGATTCCGAAAAATTTATAAGTATTTTCGAAGTAAATGTTGCGTAAAATTTACTCTGATAAGCGGGGTGTTACATCTCGGCCTATTCCTGAGAACCCCGGGACGTAGTAAAAACATCTGAAGATACGATCGGAGACATTTTAATTGGAGAAACTTCACGCTTGAATCTCGAAGTGTGAAGATTGGGAGGTGGAAAATGAGTTGCGCTCGTTTAGGACTGCTGACACGATTAGCTACCTGAGGAAGAGCTGACGTAACGACCGACGCTGTCAGTCGGAAGGGTCGAGACGAGCTAGCTATTGTATCTCTCGAGGAGCTGCTGATTTGGGATTATTCCTGACTGAAGAACCGTATTAGAATTCCTTCGACAATTCTTGGCTATCTCAATCGTTTGATCTCTTCACGTATTAGAGTGTGTTGTTTGGAAAAGTAGTGGACTTGAAACTCGGACTGGCACCTCGCCATTTTTGAAACTCATGAACTTTTGAAATTGTGAAACGCATGATATATATATAGTTTGGTTGAACCCAAAATTTTCAAAATTTGGCAAAGCCACTCCTTTTTGGTGGCCTTGAATTGTAACTTTCTTGTGGAACCTAAGACTGAAAGCCGGCCCTGGTCGGGTGTAGCCATGCGAAGTGGTGGCTGAGCACGCACGCCCGTGCTGAGAGATGTGAGGCCAACCGCGGGACCGACCGTTGACTCGCACGAGAGCTGCAGTTTCCATCACCATACGCATGAACTCCCCGAGCCAGCGGGTGTGACCAAACCTCGACCTTGTAGCTGGTCTCTGAGTAGGTGGGTACGCAAGCGTCCCAGCGGCCCACTTATGCAGCGACACGCCTCTTGGGTGACAGTGCACTAACCCCGAACCATCGATTTCATTTCTGAATTGTTCAACCAGTTTTTATGCTGAGATATTTTGGTTAGCCTTTTAAACCCTTCCTTTCGAACCTTGAACCGAGAGCTCTAAGTTCCACTAAAATGTGTATGAATCCTTAATCGATGATTTTCGATTAAGGAGTGTGGTCGATAAGTTCCTATGCCTCACGCGAGAGTTTCTCGGGTCAGCAAGATAGAATGTTTTGCGTTGTTATCTGACGGAGCCTTATGTTTCGTATAGAGCTAAGTTTAACTCGTAGAGTCGAGATTGTTGAGAGGATGAACATATTGGAGTTGAACCAACTACATGGGGTACCGTGTCGACGTTTTTTATGGAGACGCACGGTCCGTAATGAAATCATGAGCAAGTTTTCAGTGTGACCCGGGCACGAGACTGAAGCTTGGCGTCACGTATCCACCTTGATGGTTGGGCAGTCGGAGTACGCTAGCAATACACCGAATGACCTGTAGGGATCTTGTGTGTTGTTAGGTACGTTGCGAAATGATTGATACACATGAATATAGGCCAAGCTGGACTAAGTCCCTTGCAAGAGGATGTACACCTGAGCATAGGCAGGATGGATTGCCATCTCGTGCAAGAAGGTAAGTATATGAGCATAGGGCGAGTCGGATTGGGTCCTGTATGTGAGGGTATACGTTCTGAGTTTAGGGCGATAAGACCCATGCGAGCGGGGTCGAGTATCAGAGGGGATACCTGGACCTCATGGTTGAAAATTGTCGTTTGAGTCTATGGTTTCCTCTGGTTGCATGTTCTTTAGTATTTCCGAGGACGGAAATCTTTTAAGGAGGATAGATTATAGCGTCCCATTCGATTTATAGAATTTCTCGGATTATTCTATTTATCAAATTTTATTTGTAAGATTATATTTATTGTATTGGTCGCAATGTCTACTTAAATTATATATTTAAGTACTCAATCGTTTTATTTTAAAACTTTCGTCGTTCGGCGATTTCGGTTTAATCGCATAAACCGAATCTAATCCGTGTGAATAATGGATTTTTCGGATAAATATTATTATATTGGCATAATTATTATTATTTGAAATTAAATGCCTAAGTGATATAATTGTTTGATTAGTATGTATATTATTATGTGATATATATATATATATATATATATATATATATATATATAGGGTCGCGCTCACATGAGAATAGTGCTTAATGCGAGAAATAAGAATAAATTTTAGCCATCGGATCGGATGATCTAATGACTAATAAAAAAGTCAAATTTATACCTTCATTAAGGGTAAAGAGGTAATTTCTACACACAAATAGTGGGACCCACACCACCACACAACCCCTAATACATGGGAGCCTACCAACTCACCCCTTATATCTCTCACACACACAAATACACACACATGCCACGTCAGCTACCACCTAACACAAACACACGCATAACACACGCACACGCCCACACAACACATGCACTCACACACACACACCTGCACACACACAACAGGTCCCAATACATTAATTATCTCACACCTAACACACACACACTATACACACACCAACACACATAGATAAACACACACACATATATAAACACACACACCGCCACCTGCAACCGAGGAGTCGCCGTCCTCACGCCGCCGGCCATCATTCTGCCGACGTGCTTGTTGTAGCAAATTATTTTATTTTTTTACCGTGTACCGAATCGAAGGATTCGTTACCCGAGTCGATCTCTCGAGGAAGACTGTTCAGAATTTAGCGTTGGTCTTGATCACACACGAAAAGAAAATAAGTACTAAACACTCTAATCACGATTGATTTGGGGAATCAACTAAAACAATCTAGAACTAGAAAAACAATTTAAAGAAATAACAATTAAATTTCTAGAGAAAAAGAAGAAGGTCTAGGGGTCGGGAAATCTCATCAAGTCTTAAACTATGTTGAACGCTTATTTGTTCGGTTACGAGATTAAACAAGCCTACACGTCTAGAGGGCTATGCTCAATAACTCTTCGTAACAAGAGCACAAACATAAACGATAAATTCATTCAAACAAGCAACACATAGACAATACTTTTACAAACATGTCTACTCTATACGAGCCTAAATCGACCGACGTCTCCCCTCTCGGTTCTAAACGTCGATTAACTAGGTTAGAATGGTGATCAATCAACTAACCATATAATTCACACAACTCGTATAGATTGAACAAAACACATTCCTCATAATTCAAAACAAGAATCAAAATCCCTAACCCTAGGTGAATGGATTACCTCATGCTTAGATTCAATTTCACGTCAACCGGAATTAAGAACATAAAACCAATCAACAATAATAAAATAGAATTGAAAAACTTACAATCGGATTAAGAGTTGCAAGATTTCAATCCAAATAACTTTGTGTCAAACAATCCGAGCATGAGAGAAAAAAAAAAGAAAAGTGGAGAAATTATTATTGAGTTTTTGGAGAGAAAAATTGAAAGGAACAATATTGGGGATTGTTCCTTAGGTCTGGGGGTTCGTTTTCATATATAGAGCTCGAAAAACGGAGCTAAAACGAGTAAAAACGGAGAAAAATAAAAACAGGGTCGAACAGGTCGCGACTCGCGAGTTGACTCGCGAGTCGCGAGTCGGACGGGTCGTGGGGTCGCGCAGCTGGTCGGAGGCTCTGTTAAAGTCGCGAGTCGCGACCTTGCTCTCGCGAGTCGCGACGTAGGCTCGCGTGTCGTGACTTTTCTCTCGCGACTCGCGACTTTGGACTGCACTGTGCCATTTTACGTTTCGGGCTCGTTTGGGCTCATCCGAACTCGGAATTGAGTTCCGTTTTTTGCTACGCGTCACTAACGAACCCATCTATCCAGTTGTGCTCTCGAAATCAACTTTTCTTGAAGATAAAATTCTCCCGAAGCTCCCGACCTACACACCAAAAACGACAAAACACGAAGAAAACCGGAAAAACAAACGAAAAAACACCTAAAGACTCAAAATGAAGGAAAACACATAATAAAACACGAAACGGACTAAAAACTAAATAAACGACCTAAAACGGGAGAAAAAGAAAGGTAAAATAAACACGAAAAAGGCAACAAAAATAGGACAAACAACTCCCCCACACTTAAACCTTTGTTCGTCCCGAACAAAAAGAAAAGAAAAGAAAAGAAACGATAAAAAAAAAACTAAAACCGAGCATGGTCAACAGTCATTAACAAGATAGCCTCAACATGTTCAACTTCAACAATGAGCATTCAAATGGCATATACGAGCATCACACTACTACATGCTTGGTCACTATACCTCAACATGGCATTCTCTCAGTATGGGAATATATATATATTGCCTCACTCGAATTCTTATACAGATAAAGATGGGTGTACTCAAATTGGTCGATAACAAGTTCAATCATATGCTTGCCCATTGTCTAACTTCTACTCTAAACCAATCAAAATCGAAACTAGTGCATCAAAAGGTCTTTCAAGGTTGTAACGTAGGCTCTTTGGTTAGGTAGGATAAATATAGGCTAAGTGGCTCGAATTCATTACATAACTCAAACACCTTACCCCAAGAAAGCACTCAACCGGTTGCACAAACATACCGGATCTTCCCCCACACTTTTTCTAAAACCACACGTTTCACCCATCTTATTTCATTTTTTTTTTCTTCTTTTTTGTGTAAACCTTATTGGATATTTTATAATCCATTTGGCTACATTTTTTTTTTCTCTTTTTTTTCTTTCGATTTTTTTTAATGTGCGACCTTTTTTGGTCATTTTTTTTTTGGGATGAAGAACATGAACACAATTCCAACAAACAACTCCAACAACCATCCCCTCCAATTCTTAACCCGCAACTCCAACAGCGTCATCATCACGAGGTTATCAACAAAAATCAAATAAGGCTCAAAAGGGGAGACTAGGGAATAATTTGTAGAGAAAGAAAAGGATAGAATACAATAAACGCCTTAATCATATACACAGTTCACAATTCTAATCAATTTAT
Source organism: Striga asiatica (assembly GCA_008636005.1). NCBI lineage: Eukaryota > Viridiplantae > Streptophyta > Magnoliopsida > Lamiales > Orobanchaceae > Striga > Striga asiatica. The sequence continues at coordinate 1,713,058 of BKCP01008626.1, read as the reverse complement.
TTCAATGCAGACTCAGGGCAAGTTCTAATCAAACAAGAGCACGACCAATATATCTCAAGAAACAAATAAGGCTCAAACCTCACTAGGTAGATATATGAATGCCAATCAAAGTAATCGACCAAGCATTTCATCACGCTATGCCTCATATGACCAACATCACAACTCATCGAGTTCATCAAACAAGTCTTAACTAATCTTAAAATTTCCAAAGTCCATACTCACAAAAATACACAAAACCTACACTAGACCGGTCCACCACATAAGCATGCAAAATCCACGTAAACTCTCCCACACTTAAAATGAGGCAATGTCCTCATTGCTTTAACTCAAAACAGGAAGTCAAATACAAGGACAAAACAATTTCACATAATGAACCAAACTAGCAGCTATCACAAGACACAAACTTAAAAGAAAAGACAAGAGAAAAAAACAACTCAAAAAAGATAAAAGGAAAAGGGTGTGCAAACCGAAGATGCCTCGAGGAGGATAAGCATCCACGTGCAAGCCGCTCGCTTATGCTCAGCCCAAAACCTCGATATTCCTCCTGCTCAAGCTCGCAAACTCGCACCTGCCAAGAAAAACAAAGAACTCCAAAACTCCCATTATTCAAAGATAAAATAAAAGAGCATACAGAAAAATATCTAGAAAGCAGTAAATCGCTTGGGTTGCCTCCCAAGAAGCGCTTGTTTAACGTCATTAGCTTGACGAAACCTATGTACACCTCAACCAGGGTCCAGAAAGAAGTGACGATCTTGCCATGCCTTCGTGTTCTCCAATAATAGTCCCGATGGTAGTTCAGAACAAAGGCGGGCAAAGAGTAAAACCCTCGTGCCCACGTTCTTATGATGCAGAGCACGGACATCAACAACTACCAAGAGGATAGATAAAGCATTACGAATCCAAGCCCCATAATCGACCTCCGGAAATATGAACATGTCAGTGGAGCATGTCGAATCGATCTCAGCCTTCACCAATGCCATCTCGGATGTGTACTCTTCAACTTCAAGTGTCGGGAGCATGTGCGTAAACACAGTCGACTCCTCTAAATGCTCACAATCCTCAACAGCATGCGATGACGACCCAAAGGACATGGGAGCCACTTCATACTCAACATCTCGAGCCGAGTCACCTATCAATGCACAATTTGGTTCAATAACCTCATATGATGACTCGACCTCTTCATCAACCTCATCCTCGTAACAATGGACTACCTTCTCCTCCTCCTCCTCCTTCTCATAAGTGTCCTCCCGAGCTCCTTCAACAACACTCGGCACAATCAAATCCTCTCTTGAATTATCCCCTATGTCATGCACCGTGTCGGCCTCCGAGTACATACACTCAATCTCATTGAAGGATGCAATCATATCCACCAATGTTCGAAACTCGCCCTCCAACCGTGCACTTTCTCGACAAACCTCCGCCGATAGAGAAGCATATCTACCAAGCGGGATGTGAGATGTGTCCAAGTCGAGGAAGGTAACTACGGTTAAGTCGAATTCCGTTAGTTGATTTTGGAGACCGGATGGAATGGGAATGATCCCCCAATTGTTAAACTCCTCTACAACCGACAGGAGGTTCGCGAGCCTGTCTCGAGTATTTGCCAAAACCTCTTGGTGATCGTCGGTAGGAACAACCCTTGTTTGACTTGAAGTCTCGGTTCTCAATGAACAAGGTTGGCCAACCGATTGGTTCTCGTAGATAGGAGGTGGTAGAGTGTAAGACTCGGCGTCTTCTTTTTCGGATCGGGACACCTTTGAAGTACAAATGGATAGAAAGGATTGATTTAACTTCTCCATTTTCTCAAAAATCTCATCTAAACGGCTCGGAGAAGCTACTTGAGTTGGCTCGGGTGGAGGCATTGAATCAAAATATGCGGGAGGCGGAGGGTAGTAGTCGTAGGAAGATGGCGGTTGGTAATAAGGCGACTCGTATTGATTCAGAGCGTAATAACCATATCCACCTTGAGACGTCGGGTAAGAATGGCTCGGGCCATACCCTGGGGATGTGGTGTATCCGTCATGGTAATAATGATTTGAATGGCTCGGATACGGATTGGGCGGCCCTCCATACGAATACATCTCCCCTTGATAATTGTCGGGGTATCCACAAGACAAATTTCCGGCATAGGAATTATCGTATGGATTCATCGGAATTCCTCAAGCAAATACCTCGCACAAGAACAAAAACAAAACAACCAAAGGCACACGGGGCAAAAACAAAAACAAACTAACACGGAACGATATTCACAACAACACAAATATCAAAAGCAAGAGAAATATCAAATAAACAAATAATCAAGAGAAACACAAAAATTAAGTAAATATCACAAGAATAAGAGAAACACGAAAAATAAAACCAATACCAAAACCAAATATCCTACTTGCCTTCCCCGGCAACGGCGCCAAATTTGTTGTAGCAAATTATTTTATTTTTTTACCGTGTACCGAATCGAATGATTCGTTACCCGAGTCGATCTCTCGAGGAAGACTGTTCAGAATTTAGCGTTGGTCTTGATCACACACGAAAAGAAAATAAGTACTAAACACTCTAATCACGATTGATTTGGGGGAATCAACTAAAACAATCTAGAACTAGAAAAACAATTTAAAGAAATAACAATTAAATTTCTAGAGAAAAAGAAGAAGGTCTAGGGGTCGGGAAATCTCATCAAGTCTTAAACTATGTTGAACGCTTATTTGTTCGGTTACGAGATTAAACAAGCCTACACGTCTAGAGGGCTATGCTCAATAACTCTTCGTAACAAGAGCACAAACATAAACGATAAATTCATTCAAACAAGCAACACATAGACAATACTTTTACGAACATGTCTACTCTATACGAGCCTAAATCGACCGACGTCTCCCCTCTCGGTTCTAAACGTCGATTAACTAGGTTAGAATGGTGATCAATCAACTAACCATATAATTCACACAACTCGTATAGATTGAACAAAACACATTCCTCATAATTCAAAACAAGAATCAAAATCCCTAACCCTAGGTGAATGGATTACCTCATGCTTAGATTCAATTTCATGTTAACCGGAATTAAGAACATAAAACCAATCAACAATAATAAAATAGAATTGAAAAACTTACAATCGGATTAAGAGTTGCAAGATTTCAATCCAAATAACTTTGTGTCCAACAATCCAAGCATGAGAGAAAAAAAAAAGAAAAGTGGAGAAATTTTTCCTAACAATATTGAGTTTTTGGAGAGAAAAATTGAAAGGAACAATATTGGGGATTGTTCCTTAGGTCTGGGGGTTCGTTTTCATATATAGAGCTCGAAAAACGGAGCTAAAACGAGTAAAAACGGAGAAAAATAAAAACAGGGTCGAACAGGTCGCGACTCGCGAGTTGACTCGCGAGTCGCGAGTCGGACGGGTCGTGGGGTTGCGCAGCTGGTCGGAGGCTCTGTTAAAGTCGCGAGTCGCGACCTTGCTCTCGCGAGTCGCGACGTAGGCTCGCGAGTCGCGACTTTTCTCTCGCGACCCGCGACTTTGGACTGCACTGTGCCATTTTACGTTTCGGGCTCGTTTGGGCTCATCCGAACTCGGAATTGAGTTCCGTTTTTTGCTACGCGTCACTAACGAACCCATCTATCCAGTTGTGCTCTCAAAATCAACTTTTCTTGAAGATAAAATTCTCCCGAATCTCCCGACCTACACACCAAAAACGACAAAACACGAAGAAAACCGGAAAAACAAATGAAAAAACACCTAAAGACTCAAAATGAAGGAAAACACATAATAAAACACGAAACGGACTAAAAACTAAATAAACGACCTAAAACGGGAGAAAAGGAAAGGTAAAATAAACACGAAAAAGGCAACAAAAATAGGACAAACAGTGCTCGCGCCGTACGCCGCCTTCTTCTTCAAGCAGAGTCCTCGACGTCGCTTCAACAACAAAAAAAAAAGATTAAGCAGCCTCCTCCTCGCCTTCCCCGCCGGCGTCGCCCTCGTCGGAGCTCGCTGAATCGTCGGTACTAAAGCCCGTCGAAGTCGACGTCGAAATAGCCTTTGTTTGCCGCATAACATACGCGGCCTAGGGCCGATGCTCGTCGCCGGTGAACACCTCCGGCCGCACTGTGAACTAACCACGCGTCAGGCGATGGCTCGCAGGCTCCTGAATAACTGACTGGGGCGGTGCGGCAGGGCGGTGGTCCGCCGCCGGTGGGGGAACTGCTGGGGAGCTGATTTGTTGGCTAAGGACTAATGTTTGAGGATTTAATAAGTTACAATGACTGTTTTGCAATTTTAATAGTTTGGTTATTTGCAATTAAACATTTGGGGTCAATGTGTGAATTCATAAAGATTTAACATTATTTCAATTTAGTTCATGGGTCAAATCTATAATTTACATAAAATATATCAAAACATATTATTTTGTATATATTTTTTAAAGATATATATATATTATGTTTTATAAATAAAAAATAATATAAATTATTCTATAAAAAATATTAACATCTTAAATATATTTCAAAATATAAATGTGTAACAATTTTGCAATTTATAGCAATATTCTCATAAATGTATATTAATGCATATTAATGATAAATAAAGTGTACAATGTTTAAGAAATTTAATATGTGAAATTTAAGTATATAAAAATATTAAAATAATAAATATACTTTTATAATAATAAATAATAATTTATTTAAATTATTTAAGTTAATTCGATGTATAATTATATCTACTAAATTAATTTTCAAAAAACACATAATTTATACGTGATCATATAATTTAGTGTATTTTATATATCATCAAGTTGCACTTTATAAAATAACACTTTGCACTTTATAAAATAACATGTTGCACTTTATAAATTGAAACGTATCCCGCCAAAATATCACACAATATAAATCTAAAAAATATATATACATAATGTTTAACATATATCAGAGCATTTATCCACACAAGCATGCCAACATAGCAAACTTACAGTAGTTCACTTTATACATCAGTATGTTGCACTTTATAAATCAACGCGTTGCACTTTACAACACAACACATTGCACTTTACAACACAGCACGCTGCACTTTAGCACGCTATTAGATTTCACAATAGAAATCGAAGCCGATATAACTAATAAAATTTCAACCGAAAATAATATTAAACTATTAAATTAAATTAACATATTAAACATAATTTCATATAAATGAAAAAGATTATTTCAATTATTTGAGATAATTCGGTTAATCGAACCGAATAACTCAATCAATTATTTTAATTTTAATTTGATCTTTGGACAAAATTTTGGTAGGTACAATCTGCACAATACAGACCGACACCGTGCAGCATATCGTTAGACAAATTGCACTTTATTAACAGTTAGATTGCACCGTATTTTTTGGTTTGCATATGTACTAATTTTTTCAATCAAAACATATTACGAAGTATCAAATAAACAAGAAAATAAATACTAATCATGATTTTTATATTAAATAATATAATTTATGTAATAATATTATTATATTTTTCTTTATATATTTTTATGTACGATATTATTTATTTTCAACTAAATATTACATAAAAATATTCTTCTTTTTTATAGCAAAAAAAAAAGAAAAACATTACATAAAAATATTGACATAATCAGTTTGAATGCAAGTGATTTTAGAATGTCTTTCAGTTCGTGTGAAACTCAAGGAATAGTTTGACTAATTACAATTTTAACCCATATTTTAAATTGTAATATATTAAAGTTTCTAAAATTGCAATAAAATCCTTACTATTTATCTAACTCACAAACTCAAGTCCTCAATTGAAAAAGCTGCAACTCTCCCGTCATCTTCTCCACAGCCAGCCATCTCCGCCGCCACCGACCTCCGTCACCAGAGAATTGACGCCGACGAGAATGGGGCGGCGCGAAGGAGTTATGCGAGAGGAATTCGGCGAGACTGCTTGTCCACAGCCTACTCGTCGGTCACTGCGCCCCCATCGGCGTTCATCCATCGGTCACGACGTCAACTCTCCTTTATTCGGCCGCGCCGGAGCTCTCTGGCGGTGTACGGCCGCACCGGGTTGCGGCTTTGAAGGCGGGTATGGCGGCGGCGGCGGTTTGCCGTGTGAAGGCTTTCTCCGGCGAATCTATTGGTGGTGGCTGCCGTGTGTGTGCGAGTGAGTCTGTGTCTGTGTGTGTGCTTTTGCAGATTTTGAATCTGGACGTGAGGAAGAAAGGGGTGAGGAAAGAGAAAAAGGTGTTAATTAGTGTGTGGGTCCTACACAAATATTATATATGTGTATTGACCAACTTATATTTATTGGTCAAATGCACATATTTGACCACACTATGATCAAATAATTACCAGATTGCCATTAATGATTGACTATTTTTAATTAATTTTGACTTCATCATGACCATTGAAGTAGTAGATCCAATGATCCAGGTACATTCTCATTTCTCGCATTAAGAGTCATTCTCATATGATCCCTTACCTATATATATATATATATATATATATATATATATATATATCATATATATATATATATATATATATATATATATATGTGATCTCCTTCCTCCCTCCTCTTTATTTCATGCAACCCTACTCCACTCCCTCAGCCGCTCTTCTCTTCTCCCTCATAAACCCGTCGCCGGCTCTATTTCGCATCTCCTCGGTCGATCTTGTTGGTACCCAATTTGGCTACGATTAATAAAAATACAACAAATAAAATATCATTTGTACTACATATAGTGAATAGTAGACTTGTACTACATAAATAGTACATGTAGTACAAGTGTACTACACTAAAACTTACTATACACTAAGCCTCAATGATGGAGAAGAAAGGGGAGATTCATTCGTTCAAAAAAAGAGCAAAACATCAAAACAAAATTCTCTGAGAGGCAATAATATTTTTCTTGTGTTTTTTATAATTTAATTCGTGTATTCTTCTCATAAAAGGATATATCCAAAAGTCATGAATAGAAGAGGGATTCAACCCATTTTTCCAGAACAAATCTATTCGTGCAGATTGAACAGAGTACACAATTTAGTGTACTGTTCACCCCCTGTTGCTGACATTTTTGAGCATCAACAGATCTCAAGCCACCGGCATCCCCGGCAGCCCGCCTTCCACTGCGCGCGCGTTCACCCGGAGAAGCCACGCAACCAGCAATGTCTCGTTTCCCCTCTCGCGCACGACCCCTACGACCGATCAATAACCTCCTTTCGCGTGAGAGTGCCAGCCAGCAGACTCGCCATCCCTCGATCGCGCAGCAAGGAGCCGGACAACCGCGAGCCAAGAGGAGTTGCCTCGCCCGTACACGCGTGCCAAAGGCCCCGTTTCAGCCCGTTTCGTTCGTTTTTCGAGTGACCCTTCGGTGAACAGTAAAGGATGGTTGGAACCCTTTTATAATTTGATATATATGAGTGTTTATATGTTGTAGTGGTGCAATCCTGTTAATGTGATAATTATATGATATTATAATTAAGTGATTTGTGGTCGTTCTTACGGTTCATTGTTGGAACCAAAGAACCTGAGAGAAATTCGTTTGAACCTTGGAATGAAGGGTCCTTTGGAGAGTCCTTGGTAAAATACCTTGGGTCATTTTGTTGAGTATATTTTGAGATATGAATTTTTGAAGTATGTCTTGCTGCTGAATCTTCGAAAATTCATGATAAATCGAGTGCTGGTCATTTTAATGTGAATTTTTGATATGTTGGACCTCTGTTGATGAAGTCTATGGCGTAAAGAGTTCAAGTTAAAATTCGACCTGTAACTATGTTGTTTGATGATTTGAAGTTCCAGTCAGATTCTTGATAAATTCATATAAAATCGAGTTTGAGGAATTTTGAGTTGAAATTTGGTGGTTTGTGTTACTCTACATTTATGTCAGTGGTGTCAAAATGTCATGTATAAGCTCGAAGGTTTACCTGGGGAACTTGGAATTTAACTCTACAACTGTATTTTTGCAAAAATTATTTCTCTAGGTTAAAATGTTTTCTAAGGGTTGATCTTTAGTGTATGTGTGTATTTCAGGGTCTATTATTATGTGGTAAAATTTCTTTGAAAACGGTCGAGTGGATTTTGAAAAGGTTCGGATGATATATCAAACTAGCCTGCTGTCCAGGGCCGGCCAGGGACACCTGCCCCTGCCGGTTCGCGCCCAGGCCCGTGCCAGCGCCCTGGCAGCCCCGGGCAGCATCCCGTTTGAGCTATTTTCCAACCCGTTGGACTGCCCTTTGACCCGTTAACTCGTTTTACATCTCAAGCATGCTTGAATGAATTTAATTGGTAATTCGAGTCCAGCGTCAAGTCCAAAGGTTCTGACTCCATAAGGTTCCAAGAAAGACTTAGTCGATAATGTTCGACTAAGTGAGCATTTATGTGAAATTCTAAGTGTTGGGATAGTCATTGATAGGACAGTCATGATTAATGTAGGTTTGTGATGAGTCGACCTCGCAACCTACATAGCAGACCGGAGATATTCCATATCTGCTGAACCAGGTGGGTTTTATTTGAAATTGCTATGCGGTAAATTGTTGATTTACGTGTGGTATGATCAATGTATGCATGTGAACCATATAGCCTTCGATGTGAGTTGTACCGGCCGTCGAACGGTTATCCCCGTAGCTATAGAACGTACCCGTTAGGTAATCTCCTTTGTGAGCCGTAAGACCAGGGCATGGGCCTTTGGCCGGTGATCCCCGTAGTAAGACTAAGGCGAGGCCTTGGCCGGCGGGGTGGTTTACTCCTACTGTTTGGGCATCGTTGTAAGACCCGAGGGACATTCGATACGTGTATCAGCAGTATTCTATGAGTAGGTGTGCACATGAGACTTATTTTATGACGTATAGGAGATGGGATAGATAATTGATTCGTATACATGCTGCGACTATACCTGTCTTATTATTGTTGTTTATTGCATAGTGGTGAGCACCACCTGTAACACCCCGCTTATCAGAGTAACTTTTTCGCAACCTTTTACTTCGATATCACTTTAACTTTTTCGAAATAATTGCAACTTACTCGGGATGCTACTAAACTCGTCTTCTTGAAAATCCGTTTATCTTTAAACTGTTGTCTAATACTTCTTTAGACTTATTAAAACAGATTTCCTTTAAACTTGCATTTAACATATTATCATCATATTTCTCATAAAAACTTGAAATCTAAAATTCATTAAAATGTAAGTTTAATAATTAATGTGCGTAGCAGAAATATTTGAAACGTGGTTAATTATACAAACTTTATAAATGTCCACATTAAAGCTTGTCTTCATTTTCTTCCAAGATCCACACCACACGGCTCTTCTCACACCTCCTCGTTAACCTGTTACCTGAAACTAAAACTCATGGGGGTGAGTAACGAATATGGATAATCATAAACCGATATCTGATCGGTAACTTAAACTTAAACTTTCATTTCTCTGGCCGATGGTTAATCGGATACGTGTGCACACTCTGATGGATATTTCTCAGGCCCGTCTCGCCTCCATCAGAACTTAGGATATAATCTTTGAGACAAATTAATGCATCCTCATCCCAAGCGTAATAAACCTTAAACTTCGGGATATAACTTTTGAGACAACTGATGGTCTCCTCATCCCAATCACATATCGTACTCAATGTGATACCCATTCAGGGTCCCCACCTTTTCATCTTTGAAATCGTTTGTAACTCAATAAGTTCTGTACTGGTACTGTATCTGCAAGTTAAATCAAATATAGACAAATATACTAAGTACTATGCTCGTATACTCAATAAGTTCTTAGGATTATTAACTTATCCTATTCTTAAACTTGCTTATTCTCAAGTTTATACTTAACTTCACTTTTTACTTTTACTCAAGGTTAATTACTTAACCTTATAAAACATATCTTCTTAAACATCAATATGTTTCATAACATGCCATAACTCAAATGTGAAAAATAACCATATTTCACATTATACTTGATTAAGTACTTAACTTACTTTTACCATCATCATCATCATCATGGTTTATAAACTCATCTTAACTTGATCTTTCACTCAATCAAGTACTTAATTCATCATACATCATACTTCTCAAAATTTAGATATTGACTTATTTTTCACTTAATTATCTTGAAAGTGAAAATAATCATATCATACTCAACTTTCTCATCATGTTCTTAATATGTGAGATTTAAAACAATTTTTATAAAATCACATACTCAACATATTGAGCTGAAACTTGGTCAAATTGCTCATCACTCATATAAGAATTTTTTCTAAAAATTCCATTTTAAAAACTCAACCATATACTGAATACTCTTGCATATAAAATCATCTTGACATGTATGCCATATAAATATTTTAACTCGTTCATTTCTCAACATAAAATCATGAAATTTGGCAGTCATGTTCTTAACCCATATATAAGCATGTCGTAAAAATTTCATAATTTTATCATGTGTATATATCGAGTTATTACAATTTTAAAGTCACAGCTGAAATAAAGAACATAAAATTCAACTTGCATGCTTAACTTCAAAAATTTATAACTCAAGCTATACTATGCCAAATGACATAATTCTTGTTCTCATGAACTCCTCTTTTACACAAGAATTTATCATGTAAATCATACTTTTCCAGCTTATTCTTTTCTTTATCAAAATCTCATTCAAATCAAGCACATATATCATATAATTGATCTTGAACAACTTTAACTCTTTTTATTCATATGATCAATTATAAACTCAACTTCTAATCATGATATACATACTTATAAACATGTAAACTTATCATCAAGACATGAACTTAAGCATATAACTTCAAGATAAGTAAATTACCTCCTTCTTGCTAGAATAAAAACTTGATTCTTCACTTCAAATTCTTCACTCCACCAAAATTTCTACTACTTATTCTCTCTTATAAACTTATATAACTTTTAAAACTTTTCTTTGGTGTCAAAACTCTGAGTTTTAGGCCTCTATTTATAGGCAAAATTTTCAAGACATCATAATTGAGTGAAGAAATTAACAAAATAAACAATACAAACTTGTAAAAATAAATATAGATAATAAATAGTATTCTTAACTTGTAAACTTCTCCAACCCATAGTCAATGCTTAGAAAGGCCCCTCTTCTGATCCTAATCTGATCTCAATGATTAAATTCGAGATTTAGTGAAATTCTCCAATTTACGGAACCAAATTCTGACTTAAAACGAACAGTTACCGTAAAATCGAAAATTCTTACTATTTTCGAATTTCCTTCTTTTATTTTGGCATTTTTCCTTTTTATGCTGAAAAATTTTTCTTGTCTTGTAGTCTACTAAAAAAATAGAGAGAAAATAATTTAATTTATTTCTCGGAACTGAAATCGGACATAAATTCCGACTACAATCGAAAACCGAAAAAAACGAAAATTCTAAAAATTTCATATTTCTCTCTAATAATTTAAATAGACTAAAATGTCTAAATAAATTTCTCACTTCTTTGAACATTTATAACTTAAATGTTCATGGATACTTAACCGAACTCGAGACCTAACTTGTCTCGACTCATTATTCTTTTTCTTTCTCATTCAAACTAGAAATGGCCAAATTTACATCCATTTAGCTAAATAAAATGGAATGTTACTTGAACTTGAACTTCATCTTAAATAACTTATTTCACTTCAATAAACATTAATGTGTAATTAATCCTTATAACTTGATCAATACTCAAAACTAAGCTAGGCTCGAGAATCATTTGCTCGGTAATAATCTTAACTCGTAACCGAACATGCTTGGTTCGGTTCACGACTTATCTTGAACGAGTAATCAAAATATACTCGATTTTTATTATTCGTCATCTTATTATAATTAATCCCATCTTATAAATCCATTTATAAAAATAAACAGACCGGAATTAATTAATTACTGAACTGGCTCGATTACTAAATAAAATTTAACCGAGAATACTTTCAACTTAAAGTCGAACTTTTAACTGAATAACTTAATAACTGGGCTCGAAACTAGGAACGAGCATTATTAATAAAAGTAATTAGTTCAAACTTAGAACTAAAATAATTACTTTTATTAATTACTGAATGGGATATTACAATCTACCCCCCTTAAAACTATTTCCGCCCTCGGAAATACTGAATCTGAGATATATACAAATTATGTATATATATCTCAGAACTCGAAATATGGAAAACGAGTGCTAACATCAACTTCTCACTCCCCAGTGGCATCTAACGCTATGTGGCGATTCCATTTTATACTTACGAGGAAATATCTCAATTCCTCAGCCAATGAACCTTCTGGTCCAAAACTTCTATCGGCTGGTCCTCGTAGGTTAAATCTTACTGAAACTCATTGTGCAAAAGCACATACTCTGAATCGCACACGTACTCACGTAACATTGTTACGTAAAACTTTATGCACACTGGACAACTTTAGAGAAGAATTGATATAAAATACTTATCTGACTGACTATGCGATACATTGCATACGATTTACCCACTACCCGGGGCCCTTCGGGTGCGGAACATCTATATGCATTGTACCTTAATGTCGATGTCACTTGTCATCATTAACAAGTCACATCTCCATTCTATACTAACATCTTACTATACTAAACTTGCTTCTCTTTCGAGAAACCTTTTTAGTTAATATCACTATTGATATTTTCTAACTTCAACTTCTCCGACTTAACTATAGTCGAGAATTTCGTTGAAATTTCTGTTCTAATGTGAAATAATTTGACCATTCTGTGGTCATACCATAATTCCAATCATTAAGGTAAACTTTATTTACCTTTAATGATTCAACTGTCATAATAATGTCGCAACATCTCACTTATTGCCGACATCTCACATCTGATTTCAATTGCATTAAATGCATACTGGCTGTGCATCTTCTGACATTCGTATAATTTAATCATACCCGAAAACTTATCTCATACTCATCTTTCTTCTATAAACCAACTTGGTAATCCTTCAATCTTCTTCAGCAATGGTCCGAATCACCAATGGATTTAGCACTGCTAAAAATCCGAAAATTCTATTCTTTTCTCCCTCTTAATATCATAAAGAGAATTTATCGAGCTCGAGTAGAAAGATTGAGAATACTCATGCTCAATAATATCCCAAATGATATAAGATGGCTGATTGAAGCAAAAGTTCGTGTATCTGGCGAGTATCCCAATGCATACAAGTATCTGTCAGGTATGGGTAAAAGCACTTTTGCCAAGAAACGTAGAGCAAAAAGAATAGGCGGCTGCTATAAATGTGCTCGCTGGAACTGTGACTCTCGCTGTACTTCTTTGGGCTTTGTGTCAAATAATCGAGAAGATAAAATAACTTTCATCAAGAATGGCTTGAGTAAGGAATCTCTGGATCAAAATATTCAGCAGATTCTTGATACACATTCTAGTGGATATGTGCATCGAGAAATGATGTCTTTATGGCTTCTGTTCAAACATGAAGAAAAACTCTATAGTCTGGAAAATATTATTTCCAATTATCATGTTTGTCAACATTGTTCTTGATAGTACCAAAGTACTGTATATAAATCTTATCGCTTCTGACAGATAAGAGTCATTTAAGACTCAACTGCTTTCTTGTCGGAACTTCTCTTCTTTAAAAGGCAAATCTATCTTCTTAGCCAATTATCTCTCATAATAAATGGCTACTGCCGAGTCTTCTCAAGGTTCTAAACTTCTTCAGCCCCTCAGAACTGTGTGCATTCTTGGTGGTTCTAAATTTGTAAATGTTCCTCACAACATTTATGTTGTAAGCCAACTGGTGAAAGAATTGGGGAAACATAACATCAACATATTTTATGGAGGAACTAGTATCTATTTCTTTAACAACCTCTTAATGGCTGCTAAATGCTTCGACATCCAGGTGAGAAGTATCCTTCCTTTTTATCTCACTTCATCAAAGGTGGTCAAAGATTCTGCTACTTTGATGATAACTCTTTCAATTTATGACTGCTTGATGTCTATGATATCTAGTTGTGATGCTTTCATCATTCTTCCTGGTGGATATGGAACTTTAATGACTACTTTTATCCTTGCTACTTGGGCAGAAATGAAATTTCATACCAAACCTATTGGTTTGTTGAATTTCAATAACTTTTTCCACCATTTGCTTGGATTTCTAGATGAAGGAGTGTATCAAACTTTTATATCTCCCTTCCAAAGAGAAATATTCAAGTCTGCAAACACATCCTCTGAACTTATCCAGAAGCTTCAAAACAGCATCTCAACAGTTCAAGATTCTGTGGAAACTCCAGGATTCAAACGCAAGCGAGCATTTGATCCTTTAGATCTATCTTTGTGAAACTGCATCCATGATGGGTGGCAGAGTTATGGAGTCTTGTGCTCTTGAGACGCACCCTCCCTTTATGAAATATAACTTTGTACTAGTTGAGAATTTGTCTGTATCTCCTTTTTCTGATATTTCTGTACTAGCTTCTTAGAAATAATGGAGTTCTCAACAGTGTACTTGAATCTTTGTCTAGCTCTTTGCTTTTGACTTTCCATGATATTAAAATTTCTATCTATCAAGTAGATTGATTGTGCAAAATATTCTCTTCTAGTATATACTTGATTCACACATCAATACTACTTATTTCTGGACTGAGATAACTTCTTGATTTAGTCAAGATTCTATGCTTCTTAAACTTTACTCAGTTGTGGTCTTGAAACTTTGCCTCGCGGCATTCTTAAAACCACCAACCATTCAACTTAAACAGTATAACCATTAATAAATAGCTATACTAAACTTTAAGGAAATTATTAATTTTCCGAAAACACCTAGCTTGTGCTAGAGTTCCGGTTAATCTTAACTCTTTCTTACTTTTTCTCGCCATTTCTTATTTATGGCTTTAAACTCATCATTTATCTTTGGGGATAAATACTTTCTCCAAGATAAAAACATATTAGTCTTTACTTTATTAAAAAGACTATCTTTAACTTTCACATGTCCAAATTACTCTTGCTTAACTTCAAAAATTCTTCCTAGAAACTTAAATACTTATCTCGGTATCTGGAATGTGTTACTTATTAACTGATATCTTTTAAGGTTCGATTTCAAGTCTCCAGGTAATTCGGACTTAATAACCCTTATTTCAGGTTTCCATAATTTTCCCGGCTACGTGACTATTATATGTCGATACCTTAAACTTATACTCATTGATTTCTGAAAAGTACTTTGTAGACGTGTTCTTATTCTACAAGTACTAATATAAATAACTTATAACTTTATCTCGAACTTTGCCACTTTTTAACTCATGATATCTAACTGATAAGATATCAAAACTTCTGATTTATAAAAATTTGACTATTTTCTTAAAACTTTATTTCTTACGGTTCAGTTTTCAAGCCTACAGGATCTGATCCGGCTTTTTGGTTCTTATTTCAAACCTCCATGATTTTCCCCGTACTTTTGGCTATTATATCCTGAAATACCGTTACTTCTTATACTTGGCTCAAATACATCGTCAATCTTTATAACCAGATCTTAACTTGAATCTTATTCTTATGACTTAACTTAGAATGTTTGAGTTCTTTCTTAATCTAGTCAACTTGATAAACTAGATTTTAAACTTTAATACTTGAACATATAAACAAATTTCTAGAGTTCGTATATATGAATTCTTATTGAGCATAGACTTAGTAAATTTGAATATATTGAAAAACTTATATAAAACTTTTAACAGCACTTACCTGGTAGTTGACGAGGTGTGAGCGTGGTGTGGTCGGGTTTTCTTGAAACTTCCTGTAAAAACTTTGATTTCTATGAAAACTTTCTCTTTCAGAACTTAACCTTTTAGTATACAGAGCATTTAAAACTCTAGCTCTGATACCACCTGTAACACCCCGCTTATCAGAGTAAATTTTTCGCAACTTTTACTTCGAATATACTTAATTCTTTCGAAATCTTTTGCGACTAACTCGGGATGCTACTCAAACTCATCATCTTGAAAATCCGTTTATCTTTAAACTTTTGTCTAATACTTCTTTATACATAATTAAAACAGATTTCCTTTAAACTTGCATTTAAAATACCATAATCATATTTCTCATAATGGTAAAAACTTGAAATATGAAATTCATTAAAATGCAAGTTCAATACTTAATGTGCATAGCGGAAATACTTGAAAACGTGGTTAATTATACAGACTGTTATAAATGTCCGTATCAAAGCTTGTCTTCATCTGAGTCCACTATCCACACCAACACTGCTCCACTCACACCTCCTCTTCGACCTGTTACCTGAAACTAAAACTCATGGGGGTGAGTAACGAATATGGATAATCATAAACCGATATCTGATCGGTAACTTAAACTTTTCTCTTATCTTGCCGATAGTTAATCGGATACGTGTGCACACTCTGATGGATATTTCTAAGGCACCTAACGGCCTCCATCAGAACTTAGGATATAATCTCTGAGAACAAATTAATGCCTCCTCATCCCAAGCGTAATAAACTTAAACTTTAGGATATACTCTGAGACAACTGATGGTCTCCTCATCCCATATGACATCAATATCGTACTCAACGTGATACCCATTCAGGGTCCCCACCTTTTTGTCTTTGAAATCATTTGAAAAACGATAAGTGCTGTACTGGTACTGTATCTGCAAGTTACATCAAATATAGACAAATATACTAAGTACTATGCTCATATACTCAATAAGATTTTTAGGATTTTTAACTTATCCAAATCTTATAGAAATTCATTAAACTTGCTTTTTCTCAAGTTTATACTTAACTTCTCTTTTTATTTATACTTAAGGTCAATTACTTAACCTTGTATAAATCATGTCTTCATAAACATTAATATGGTATTATACTTAGCATGTCATAACTCAAATGTGAAAATAACTATTTTTCACATTATACTTGATTTAAACTTAAAATATGCTTACTTTTACCAACATCATCAACATGATTTATAAACTTATCTTAACTTAATTTGATCTTTTACTCAATCAAATACTTAATTCATCATTCATCATATCTCCAAATTGGCTTATACTAAATTTTCACTTAATTAACTTGAAAGTGAAAATAATCTCAAGCCATATCATCTTTTACTCATAACATTTAATCATGATGTTAATATATCATACATAATACAATCTTTATAAAATTGTATACTCAACATATTACACCAAAACATCATCAAATTACTCATCACTTATATGAGAATTATTCATGATCATCTCATTTTAACAACTTAAACATTTCATGAATATTCTTGCATATATACTTATCTTTACATATATGCCTTCTTATATTCATAACTTATTCATTTCTCATCTTTAAATTATGAAACTTAACAGTCATAATCTCAACTTATAATTAGACATGTCCTCAAAATTTCATAATTTTATCATGCATATTCATCAAGTTATGAGAATTTAAATTCAATAGTGAACATAAACTTCATCTTACATGTTCATCTTTAAAAATTCATAACTCAAGCTATATTTTGCCAAATCTCTTAATTCTTGTTTTCATGTACTCCTCTTTTACATAATAATCATTCATTTAAATCATACTCTTCCAGCTTATTCATATCTTTATCAACATCTCATCAAATCAAGTACATATATCATATAATTGATCTTGAACAACTTTAACTCTTTATATTCATAGAATCAATTATAAACTTAACTTCTATATCATGATATACATACTTATAAACATGTAAACTTATTATCAAAACATGAACTTAAGCATGTAACTTTAAGATAAGTAAATTACCTCCTTCTTGCTAGAATAAAAACTTGATTCTTTACTTCAAATTCTTCACTTCTCCAAAGTTTCTACTACTTATCTCTCTTACACTCTTATATAACTTTTGGTACTTAACTTTGGTGCATAAACTCTGATTTTTAGGCCTCTATTTATAGGCACAATTTGCAAGACATCATAATTGAGTGAAGAAATTAACAAAATAAACAATACAAACTTGTAAAAATAAATATAGATAATAAATAGTATTCTTAACTTGTAAACTTCTCCAACCCATAGTCAATGCTTAGAAAGGCCCCTCTTCTGATCCTAATCTGATCTCAATGATTAAATTCGAGATTTAGTGAAAATTCTCCAATTTACGGAACCAAATTCTGACTTAAAACGAACAGTTACCGTAAAATCGAAAATTCTTACAATTTTCGAATTTCCTTCTTTTCTTTTGGCATTTTTCCTTTTTATGCTGAAAAATTTTTCTTATCTTGTAGTCTACTAAAAATATAGAGAGAAAATAATTTAATTTATTTCTCGGAACTGAAATCGGACATATATTCCGACTACAATCGAAAACCGAAAAAAACGAAAATTCTAAAAATTTCATATTTCTCTCTAATAATTTAAATAGACTAAAATGTCTAAATAAATTTCTCACTTCTTTGAACATTTATAACTTAAATGTTCATGGATACTTAACCGAACTTGAGACCTAACTTGTCTCGACTCATTATTCTTTTTCTTTCTCATTCAAACTAGAAATGGCCAAATTTACATCCATTTAGTTAAATAAAATGGAATGTTACTTGAACTTGAACTTCATTTTAAATAACTTATTTCACTTCAATAAACATTAATGTGTAATTAATGCTTATAACTGGGCTCGAAACTAGGAACGAGCATTATTAATAAAAGTAATTAGTTCAAACTTAGAACTAAAATAATTACTTTTATTAATTACTGAATGGGATATTACACCACGGATTCCATATGTGCCTACCCCAACTTTTTCTTCACAGACGCAGGTTAAGCAGGTTGCGGACACAGCGGATTGGAGCGAGTGGTGGTCGGTCTGCATGACCGGATCATTGATTGTTATGCTTCGGCTTTTTGAACTATTTTATGATTTATGATTTTATGAACTTGGGATATTATGATTTCATGAACTTGGGATTTTATGAACCTTGAGATCATATGATGATTAAAAATAATGTTGGGGAGATGCCACTTAGACCCTGTGATGATTTTATGAAACCCAGTTTGGGTGAATAATGACTTGTGATGAAATCCGATTTGGGAGTTGATTTTATGATTGATATGATTGATATGACTATTGATGTTGATTTTAAATGAGTAACGCCACAAATGTTTGAAATGAATTTTGAAAAATTAACTTGATTTTTTTGAAAAGCCATGGATTTCGTTAAATCAAAGTGGGGCGTTACAATAGGACTCTATCATTTATTTATGTGGGATGCGATTGATGTTGAACAGATTTTGAAGAATAAGAAAATTATCGTTCGTGTTTTATTCTTGTTCCCTTTCGTTCTTGCTTTTCCTGCGTCACAAGGATATTGAGTTTTTTTAAAAGTGATATGAGATATTATACTAAACCAGCTTTAATGGATAAGAAGAAATATATTGGATAATAAACCTACACATGGGCTAGGACACGTGGCGTGATGATATTGGCTAAGCCCAAGTTGGGCCCTAAGGTACACTCCCCATATAAAAGGGGGCTAAGGTATCTCAAAACCTAATTCTCTCTACATTGATTACTATGCTCTCTTGAGATTCTGAGTTTTGGAATGATATTGACTTGAGTGTCGGAGGCCCGACGCTGGGACCCCTCCCGGCATTGTGTTCTTGCAGGTACGGTGGTCGTCCGAGTTGAAGGAGCCCGGGTGAAATATCCATTTCACTAACATTGGCAACCTCTGTGAGACCCGTTCAAAAAGCCAAACGGAGTTCCGAACGAAAAATTTCAAAATTTTTCCAGCAATCTCCTTCGACTCCAACGGCCACCGCCACGCGCCGCCACCGCCAGCCAAAGTGCTCCGATTGGAAAATTGTTATGTCATAGGGTAGATCTTCTCAGGTGAATCTCCCCTTAATTTTCATGCGAAAATTTATCTGGGAAGGCCTTCGATTTGGCCGGTCAAACTTTCCGGATCTAGGAAATTTTGGTCAACATTCGACCTTCAAATGTATTTCCCCAGCGATCCGTGAGGGGTATGAAAAATTAGGGAGCATCATTGGAATCCACTCATCGAGCCGAGTCTCCAAAGCACCACCTTCACCGGCCGCCGCAAAAAAAATCCTCCGATCGGAAAGATCTTTACATCATTGCGAAGATTTTCTCGCTCGTTCTACCCTTAAAATTTCATGCAAAAATTATTCCGGGAAAGCTGTCGATTTTGCGGTCAAAGTTTTTAGGTCTAAAGAAATTTGGTCAAAATTCAGTCATCTTTCTTATTTTCCCGTCAATTTCCGGCGAACTACTTCGAAACGAGGACAGCATTGGAATATTCCCGTCGAGACGCATTTCGGATGGTCATTTTCGTCGGAGCCAGCGTTTTATTTTTTCCGGCAGAAATTTCCAGGGAGTTGCAGCTTTTCCCACAGCCCCGCTCACCTGATAGAGGTCCACATAGCCTAGCCCGCATTCATCAGTTTGCGCCTGGCCCAGCGAGGAGGTCTAGCGCGCGTTTGATCCAAAGAGAGTGAAGCCCAGATCGTGTCGGCCCAACCAACATGTGCCCGACCCAATTCTGACAAGCCTGTCGCGCAGGAGGAGAAAAAACGCGTGGGCCGCACCCAACCCGCGCAGCTCGCGTCTCTTACAGTGGAAGCCCGTACCCAGCCCGCGCTCGGCCCGCGTGCAGCACAGCTCCAGCCTGTGTTGTGGCCCGCGTCTCCACAAGTTGCCAGTGTAACGCCCCGTTATTTTTAAAGAGATTTTCCCAGATTTTAAATAAAAAGAGAATCAATTTTTCTTTTCAAAAATATTAGCAGACGTCTTAATTTCTCAAACGACAAAATTTTGTTTTGAACACATAAAAAGGGCATTACTCGAAAACCATTTCATAATTTAATAATTTCAAATCCTCAAATTATTTCACCTAACTCAACGGTTCCCACATATCAACAAACCAAACATCATCATCATATTTACAGTCCAAGCCATATCTGAACATACGAAAATCATTACCCAATTTATCACTTAGGATTTCATTATCCAAATCATCATACAATAACATAACCATCATCGTTCAAAACCAAATCATCAGGTTTAAATTAACATTTTAAGTTTCAAAACATCATCACGTTTGAAAATTTCCAAAACAAGTTCTTCTTAAAGCAGAAAACATAAACAGTCGAATCATTAAACAATTAAAAGACCAGCCACCACTAATCTTCTATCGCCATGCCAGCCACCTGCTCAACTTGAAATGCGGGGGTCATGGGAGTGAGCACACCACTTGCTCACTACTATGCACATAAATTAAATAATAACAGATAGGTATGGTCGCAGCATGAATATGAATCAATCATAATATCTCATCTTCTAATCATATAATACTCATGTGCACACCTATAAAAGCCACTGAAGGTCTATAATAGCACTCAACAATGGGAGTACACGACGAAGGTCTATAACAACACACAACGACAAGGCTTATCATTAGGCTAAGGGAGACTGTCTATCATTAGGAATCGTCGAAGGTAATACAACACACGACAACGAGGATAACCGTTTCGAAGGTCATACAGAACACATCAAAGGTTACATGGTTCACATGCATACATAGATCATACCATCTAGCAATCAAAAGGAATTATGGCATAGAAATTTAGAATAGCACACTTGTTCGGACGGACGGAGAAAGACACTAAGATCAAGCGGTAGACGAGTGGCTCAATTTCTCAGCTAACACGTTGCTTCCTTGGCTGGGCTCGCCTAAGACCAACAAATCCTCTCCCGAAATGTCGATATTTGACTCCGTAGGTACCGGTTTTCTTCCCATTCCCTCCCAAGTCGAGCAACTAAGTCGTAGAAACTGACTGGCGTGGGTCCTATGTAGGCCCCCGGGCCTCTACTCGGAAGGTCATAACATATTTCTTCAGCCCACCTCTCCCAAGTCGTTATTAGGACGACTTTGAGATTCTCAATCCCCGTCTCTTGCGGGATTCCAGGACATTTCAACCTTATCAGTTCCTCCCATTTCTCGAACACCTCTGGATGTCCTTACTCACTTGGAATAGGCGACGTGGGTGGAACTCCTCGGATGCCTTTACCTTCTGATGTTTAACATCCTCCGAAACAGGGCTCATCCTTCCCGGCATCTTCGAAGACAACCCTAACGAGAGAGGGTTCAGCTTCCCAATATAATCCCAGAAACGTAAATCAAAAGACCTCAGGAGGCTCCTCGCTCGGCCTCAGTTCAATACGCACCATTGAACGGGGTTGAGCTCTCGTGGCGGATCGCGGTTGATGATCGGATGGCCACGTGGATGAGGGTGGGACGACGATGGTGATCAGCGAGTCGGGCTCGCGGACGGAGCAGCCGAAGGCGGACAGCGGGTCGAGCCGAAATACACGACGGGGGTGGACGAGTGATGTTGTACGCGGGACTGCTCGCGGGGACAACCGAACAAGCGGCAGCTATGAGTGGCTAACGGTGGGGGCGGCTCGCTGCTATTATCGCGTACGGAGGCGGCCTGCGTGAACGGACGGCGGAGGCGGTACACGGCGGCGCTGCTGGGGTACCCGACGGACAGAAAAGACTAGCTAATAATCTAACATAATTCTCATTCATAAAGGGTAAAAGTGTAATATCATCCAAAGCCAAGCTTTCTGTGTATAACACTAATAATCTCCCACTTATACTTAAAGCTTTCGCTTTTATAAGTATAGTCCTATCGATCCGTTATTCTAAAAGACCTATGTCGATCCTATAACCATGCACCTGACTCTCATTCCTTCAACGTGTTTGACGAAGACCTTCCCTGACAAACTCTTCATGAAAGGATCAGCTAGGTTGTCCTCTGATGCAATACTGGCAACATCAACGTCTCATCTACCAATGATATCTCGTATCAGATGGTATTTGCGCTCTATGCGTTTGCTTGCTCTGTGGGCTCGTGGTTCCCTTGGGTTTGCTACTGCTCCACTGTTATCACAGTACACAGTGATACAACGTGGCAAACTCGGAATCAGCTCTAAGTCCACTAAGAAGTTTCTGAGCTAAACTGCCTCTTTCGCTGCCTCAGAGGCTGCGATGTACTCAGCTTCCATGGTGGAGTCTGCCACGCATTTCTTCTTAGCAATCCTCCATGAAATGGCTCCACCTCCCAAGGTAAACACATAACCTGAGGTTAATTTACTCTCGTCCCTATTTGACTGGAAATCAGAATCACTATAACCCAGAGGTAACAAGCTGTCTGCACGGTAAACTAACATGTACTCCTTAGTCCTCTTCAGGTACTTGAGTATATGTTTCACCACAGACCGATGTTCCCGTTCCGAATTACTTTGATATCTAGCTACCATGCCAACAGCGTAGCTAATATCCGGCCTCATACACAACATAGCATACATAAGACTTCCTACTGTCTAAGCATAAGTAACTGTCTCATGTCTTAATCTATCTCTTGAGACGTCTTAGGAGACATCTCCTTGGATAGACCTATTCCATGTCTGAAAGGTAACATACCCTTCTTGGAATCCTGCATGCTGAATCTGGCCATGACAGTATCTATGTATGTAGACAGGGATAAGCACAACATTCTCCTCTTACGGTCTCGAATGACCATAATACCAAGAATGTGTTCTGCTTCACCTAAGTCTTTCATATCAAACTGCTTAGACAACCACACCTTTATGTCTGATAACTCCTTCTTACTGTTTCCAATGAGAAGTATGTCATGTACGTAAAGCACAAGAAACACCACCACGCTCCCACTGATTTTCTTGTGCACACAGTGCTCATCCAGACATTGAGTGAACCCGTACGACTGGATCATCTCATCAAACTGGATATTCCAAAATCTCGAAGCTTGGTTCAGTCCATAAATAGACCGATTAAGCTTACACACCAGTTGCTCATGTCCCTTATCAATGAATCGCTCTGGTTGTTGCATATAGATGTCCTCCTGAAGATTTCCGTTAAAGAAAGCCGTCTTGACATCCATCTGCCAGACCTCATAATCAATATGAGCGGCTACAGCCAAGAGAATTCGAATGGACTTAAGCTTAGTTACTGGCGAAAAGGTCTCATTATAATCAATACCCTCTTTCTGGGTATAACCTTCGCAACAAGCCTAGCTTTGAAGGTTTCCACCTTCCCATCTGATCCTTTCTTTCTCTTATAGACCCACTTGCATCCAATGGGTCGTACTCCATCGGGTGGTTCTACAAGATCCCAGACCTGATTGGAGTCCATTGACCCTATTTCAGCTTTCATTGCAACATTCCATGAATCTGCATATTTATGTTGGAGTGCCTCGTTGTAGGTCCTTGGGTCTGATTCTAGGTCTCCTGGTACTGAGTCCGATGACTCTCCAAGACCTATCCATCGGTCGGGTAAATGAAAAACCCTGCCACTACGACAAAGTACTATCTGAACTGGTACACTCTCAGTGTGCCATGTAGCAGTATTATGTGATGTATCTACTTGCGCACTCGGTGGGGAACTATCGACTTCACTCCTTAACTCCTCTAGGACTAGTCTACTTGTGGGCTTGTGATTCATGATATAGTCTTATTCCAAGAATCTAGCATTCGTACTAACGATCACCTTCTGATCCTCAGGATATAAAATAATCCACCTTTCATTCCCTTGGGATAGCCTACGAAAACTCGTGCTTCCGAACGTTTCTCCAACTTTCCAGGTTCCTGCACTAACACGTGTGCACGGCTACCCCATACTCGAAACTGTGAGAAACTGGGCTTGCGCCCTTTCAACACCTCGTAAGGAGTTGTATCAACTGACTTCGATGGAACCATGTTCAGGATGTATGATGTTGTTTCCAACGCCATACCCCAGAACGTATCTGGTAATCTTGAATAACTCATCATCGACCTAACCATCTCCATAAGAGTCCTATTTCTTTGCTCTGCAACCCTGTTCTGCTGGGGCGTGCCGGGTGCAGTCAGTTGGATTCAATCCCAGCTTCTGATAAGTATGTCCTGAACTCTCCAAATAGGTATTCATCACCTCGATCAGATCTAAGCGACTTGATACCTTTACCATGAAGCTTCTCCACAACTTCCCGATACTCCTTGAATTTCTCAAAGCATTTGGATTTGCGGTGCAACAGGTAAATGTACCCATAAATCAAGTAATCATTAATAAATGAGACAAAATACTCGTAACCACCTCTAGCCTGGATCGACATAGGACCATACAAATCAAAATAAATCAATCATAGCACTTCTTGGCTCCTATACCCCTTTGCCGTAAATGGCATCTTGGCCATCTTACCTTCCAAGCACGATTCGCAAGTTGGATAGTGATCTTCCAATTGACCGAGATATCCACTGGTCACTAACTTTTAAATCCTCCTAATGTTGATGTGCCCAAGTCTAAGGTGCCAAAGATATGCTTGATTCATCTGCGAAGACTCGTTTCTCTTATTAGATTTAGTCATGACATTATTGTTGGGATCTGTGAGGATCTCGCTTTGTATAAATCACGAATTCAATAGCAAACATAAACCAATGCGCAGCGAATCTGAAGGTTTGACGTAGAAAACTTACGACTTAAATTTTTTTGAATCTGTCGGATTCGGGATGACCGGGATGAACACACGAACATGTCGGGAACACGAACGGATCGCCTGAAGCAGCTGGTCGTGTCGCGTGGGGTTTAGCTGATCGACTCGCGTCACGCGATCTGCTGTCGGTCGTGTCATGATTGGGTTGGCGCGTCACGCCAATCTGCGGCTGGTCGCGGCGGCGGACGGCTGGTTGGCGGTCCTCGGCCTCGGGCGCGTGGATCATCGATTGCTGTAGAAGATTACCGGGTCTCGATTACCTATGAATCTTCTATTGTATTACTCAAACACTTTCTTCAACTTTGTACCAGTGGAGCAACAAGAAGAAGATAAAGCTCGAATAAGAACTGAGAGAGAGAGAGAGAGAGACGGGTCGTGTATCACGTGAATTGCCATTGATCTCTCCTCTTCTCATGAACCTTATGATGTATATATAGAGCTACAGTAGGGACCCTTAGGAGATTAGGAATAAAGCTCCTTAATTAATTAGACTAACTGTGGGCCAAACCCACTCTTCAAATTAATTAAATAATATATGGGCCACTAACATAATATTATTGCACCATTTTTCTAGCCCAATTTACAATTGAGACTCCAATAATAATTACCTGAATTACCTCCTCATGTTTAAGATATAATGTTCATTAATTAATTTGATTACTGATAATCAAGAATTAATTAATATATTATTATTTCACCAAAGCTAGCGCTCGTTCATCACATTATTCCTATGCCGGAATTTAATCCACCTGCAGGGTTTAACATAATAATCCTTCATGAACTCACTACGGGGACATAATCAAACTAAACGTATATGGTGGCCGTAAATATCCTAACAGCACATCATATATACAATAATATTATCCAAAATATTTAGGAATATTAATCCAGTGAACTGAACCTCACCCATGTGAATCAAAACAATATATACTGCACATATATGTCTGTTTAATATCTTACGGATTAAGAGAATGCAATAATTAACTGAGGCCTAGTTCGTTTACTACGATCAGTATAAAATGAACTTCTCCTCTCTGGGATCCTGTTCAATACATAAATGTACTAGTGCAACTAATCAGTCAAGACAAACTGTACAGTTGACACTACAACCGTTCGAATGGGGTGTTCATTTCCATCTAGGTTGTGAACCACTATTCTTGTTTCGCAAGTAACTGATAGAATGATCTTCGGTTCGCTCGATGACGACCCATTCTATCTAAGTGCAAAACAACATAACATAGAACTTGTTTAATCTAACATGATTCTCATTCATAAAGGGTAAAAGTGTAATATCATCCAAAGCCAAGCTTTCAGTATATAACACTAACAATCTCCGACTTATACTTAAAGCTTTCGCTTTTACAAGTATAGTTCTATCAATCTGTTATTCTAAAAGACCTATGTCGATCCTATCGCCATACATCTGAATACAATCTTGGGAACATCAACGTCTCCTCTACCAACAATATCTCGTATCAGATGGTACTTGCGCTCTATGTGTTTGCTTGCTCTGTGGGCTCGTGGTCCATTGAGTTTGCTACTGCTCCACTGTTATCACAGTACACGGTGATAATACGTGGCAAACTCGGAATCACCTCTAAGTCCACTAAGAAGTTTCTGAGCCAAACGACCTCTTTCGCTGCCTCTGAGGCTACTATGTACTCGGCTTCCATGGTGGAGTCTGCCACGCATTTCTGCTTAGCACTCCACCATGAAATGGCTCCACTTCCCAAGGTAAACACATACCCTGAGGTTGACTTACTTTCATCCCTGACTGGCAAGAAATCGGAATCACTGTAACCCAGAGGAACAAGCTGTCTGTACGGTAAACTAACATGTACTCCTTAGTCCTTCTGAGGTACTTGAGTATATGTTTCACCGCAGACCAATGTTCCCGTCCCGAATTACTTTGATATCTAGCTACCATGCCAATGGCATAGCTAATATTTGGCCTCGGACACAACATAGCATACATAAGACTTCCTACTGCCGAAGCATAAGGAACTGTCTTCATGTCCTCTACTTCTTGAGACGTCTTAGGAGATATCTTCTTGGATAGAGGTATTCCATGTCTGGAAGGTAATATACCTCTCTTGGAATCCTGCATGCTGAATCTAGCCAAGACATTATCTATGTATGAAGATTAGGATAAGCATAACATTATCCTCTTACGGTCTCGAATGACCCTAATACCAAGAATGTGTCCTGCTTCACCTAAGTCCTTTATATCAAACTACTTAGACAACCACACCTTTACATCTGATAACTCCATCTCATTGTTTCCAATAAGAAGTATGTCCTCTACGTAGAGCACAAGAAACACCACCACGGTCCCACTGATTTCTTGTATACACAGTGCTCATTCGGACATTGAGTGATCCCGTACGACTGGATCACTTCATCGAACCGGATGTTTCAAGATCTCGAAGCTTGTTTCAGTCCATAGATGGACCGATTAAGCTAATTACTGAAATTGAAATTTAGGGGTTTGGTGCAGGATTTTTGTATTTTTTTTTTATTGAGATATTGATTCAATTTAGGGATAAGTCGGGTGGCGGAGGAGAGAAAGATGAGCGTGATGGCCAAGGTGATGGAGTGGGTTGACGCCGGAGACGTCAGCTGGAGGAGCGTGAAACCAGCGGAGATGCGGGTTAACCAACGGCGGGGACTTCTATGAGACGATATGCAGAGAGCGCGAGAGAGATAAAGACACAGAGTGAAAGAGACGATGTCTAAAATGGCCGCGACGGGCAGTGGCGGGCGGCAGCAAACTGTGTTTTTCTGAGTGTTTTGCGTGTGTGTGAGTGTGAGTGATGGGTTGGGGTGTGAAAGAGACGACGTCTAAAATGGCCGCGACGGGCAGTGGCGGGCGGCAGCAAACTGTGTTTTTCTGAGTGTTTTGCATGTGTGTGAGTGTGAGTGTGAGTGATGGGTTGGGGTGTGAGAAGTTGCTTTTAAGAAAGTACAAAATTACCCTCAGACTTGCACAATTGACCACATAATTTATCTCTAATTACAAAATTGCCACCAATAATTGACTAGGAAGTCAAAATTGACGAACTACATCTTGGCCGTTAGAATAGTAGATCAAGCTGTCCACATTAATTCTCATTTATTTCTTTTATTTTTTTTTTCGAAACGACAGATTCATTAAATAAAACACGTAATTACAACCGGTCAAACTGGAATGGGAGGACTATCTAAGGTAGCCTATAAACCACAACACGCACTACAACACGAAAAGAAAAATAAAAACTCCCCACAAGATAATAACACAAAAAATAAAAACTCCCCACAGAAGAATACACAAACTCCCCACAGGAGAATAACACAGTCCTCCAAAGAGGAAAAAACAAAACACAATCCACAAAACAAAACAACATACCGCAAACAGCACACACCAACAAAAAACAAAACAAACAACAACAAAATAACATAATAACTATAAGCCCTCCACAACCGCAGTTAGACAATCAAACCACGCGTGCGAACTGACCATAATAGGAGAAAAGAGACCCGACTCAATCCAATTCTAGAAACTGCAATCTACAAACGAGGCCTAACTAAACTCGAGCAAGCCAGGCCTCCTCCTACCGGAAGCCCGCAGACCCCACCACGAATTTTAGCCGGAGAGACCCCCCCCACACCAAACCGGCCGGAGCAGTCAGAAGCCTCCCACCGGTGTCCCAACGCCCCTATCGTCGGGCCATCCGCCCGAGCACCAGGAGACAGGATGGTCCAGGGGATAAACACCGCCACGAAACTCAGCCGCCTTCCGCCCAAGGACAGCGAAACGGCGACGGAAACCAAGAGCCACCCACCCACGTCGGGACTCCGCTGAAGAAATGCCAAGGCTACCAAGACTGGAGGAAACGCCTCGCCGATTGCCGGGCCATCGGAGAAGAAGACTCGCTGATCCCCAGTGTAGTCATCGCCGCGGCAGGCCAGCGCCTGCGGAGGGGAGGCGACGGCGAACTCGACGGGGGAGCTTTTAGGGTTAGCGAAAATGGGATTTTTTAAAAAGAGAAATTTAGGGGTGTTCTCTTTCAACAATTTTCATTTATTTTAAGAGATGGACTTAAGGACGTAATTGCAACAGCCTGGGACAAACCATACTCTGGTACCCCAATTTTCAAATTTCAGGAGAAAATCAAGGGCACGAGGGTAGAAATTCTCAAATGGAGCAGTAAGTTCAAAGCTGAGAGTTATTCCAAAATTGCAAATCTTAATCAGCAATTGAATGAGCTCAACAACCAGGGGAGTGAGAGGAACTGGGCACTTTGGCATCAACTTAAAAGTCAGCTGGATAAGGCTAATGCATCTGAGGAGCTTTACTGGAAACAAAAGGCTAGGAACACCTGGCTTAAAAATGGGGACAAAAACACCAGGTATTTCCATGCCTGCATTAAGGAAAGAAGAGCTCAGAACAAAATCACAAGGCTGATTAAAGAGGATCACAGTGTGTGTGAAACTAAAGAGGATATGGTGAAGTGTCTGGAAGAGTTCTATTCCAAGTTATTCACCTCACAAGGGCAAGTGGATGGTACTGAGTTATTGAGAGAGATTCAGCACAAGATTACCCCTGACCTTAACTCTGAACTCATTGCAGCTGTGGAAGAGAAGGAAATCAGAGAAGCAGTATTCAACATTGACACCAACAAATCTCTAGGATTAGATGACATCCTCATTCTTTCAATCTTTTTGGGATATTGGTAAATCAGATTTTTGTGCTTTAGTTCAAAGCTTCTTTGCTTCTGGTCAGTTATTAAAAAGCATCAACCATTCTTTGATTACCCTTATTCCAAATGCCAAAACCCTGAAACGGTTTCCCAATATAGGCCTATAAGTCTTTGCAGTGTCACTTACAAAGTTATTGCCAAAATTCTTGCAAAATGACTTAAGCCCTGCCTTCCCTTATGCATCAGTGCTAATCAGTCTGCATTTGTAGTTGATAGGCAAATCATGGACAATGTAATAATTGCAAATGAAGCCATTCATTTTCTGAATAGGCATAGAATGGGCAAAATTTGTTACATGGCTTTGAAGCTTGACATGTCAAAAGCATTTGATAGGGTGGAATGGGACTGTGTTAGGAAAATTCTAGTTAAACTTGGGTTTCACTCCTCATTCATTAAATGGATAATGGTTTGCATCTCTTCTGCCTCATTTTCATTCAATTTTAATGGGGAAATTAAAGGATATCTTACTCCCTTTAAGGGTATTAGACAGGGAGACCCCTTATCTCCCTACATATTTATCCTTGTCTCTGAAATCTTGTCTAACCTCATTAAAAGATACACCAGATATGGCCTCTTTCATGGACTTAAAATTAGCAAAAATGGCCCTGCTTTCACTCACTTGTTCTTTGCAGATGATACACTTATCTTTTGTAAAGCAGATATTTAGCATGCAAGGCTACTTATGAACATACTCTCAGTTCCAAACTTTTACTGGCCAAACAGTCAATCTTCAGAAATCAACTGTTTTCTTCAGTAGAAACTGTGATTCTTCCCTCAAAAATGCTATTTGTCAGACTCTCCTTGGCATATCCCATCATAATTCTTCCAAATATTTAGGATTGCCCTTGGGAATTGGTAGGTCTAAGCTTGAGACATTTTCATTTGTTTCTGAAAGTGTGAAAAAAAAAATCCAAAGCTGGAAAAATCATTTTTTGACTAGTGCAGGGAAGGAAGTTCTCCTAAAGGCAGTGTTGGGAGCTCTTCCAATATATGTAATGTCATGCTTTATTTTGCCCAAAACCATGTGTAACTCTACTTCTCAGCTTTTTGCTTCATTCTGGTGGAACTCTGGGAACAACAGAAAAAGCATATTTTGGAAATCCTGGAATAAACTTGCAGTGCCCAAGGAATTTGGAGGATTGAACTTCAAAGATATCCACTTACTTAACAAAGCTCTGATAACCAAGCAGCTCTGGAGGCTCTACACCAAACCTAACTTGCTTGTGAGTAAAATACTGAAGGCCAAGTATTATCCACATGGCACAATCCTAACAGCTCAACAATCACAAGCAGGCTCATGGCTTTGGAACAGCTGGATGGGGGCAAGGAAACACTGGTCAAAGGGCTCAGACATGAAGTAAGGGATGGAAAATCAACCAAAGTGTGGGAACATCCATGGATACCTTCTCTTCCAGGATTTAAACCATCAACCCTACAAGCAAACTCTAGAATCAAATTGGTAGAGGACATGCTTGATAGCACTGCCAGAAGGTGGAACATTGAGCTTCTAAAGGAGACATTCAGTGAGCAAGAGATTGAAGCCACCTTAGCTATCAAGAGCATTGAACCTATAGAAAAAGACAGGCTCTATTGGGACTGGAACACCAAAGGGGACTTTACAGTGGCTTCGACATACCTTAAACTCATTCATCCAAAATGGAGCCACATGGATAACCCTGAGAGTAGCTGGGAGCACCTAACTGCTAAGAGAGTGAGGAAAAGAAGTTGCGGTTTGACAGTTAAAGGTAAGATGAAGCACTTCTTATGGAAGAGCTACTCAAACCTCCTCCCAACAAACTGTAACCTTTTCAAAAAAGGAGTTTTCTTGGATACCACTTGCAAAAACTGTGGGGAGGCACCTGAAACAATGGAGCATATGTTCTTTCAATGCTCCAGAGCTAAATTGATTTGGTCTCTTTCTCCACTTACTTGGGATGGTCTGGAACAGGACAATGACAGCTTTAAAGTTTGGTGGAATAAGATATGCTCTCTAAAACAAAATCCAACCAACAATGATGGAGTTTGCCTCACAGTCTATCTCCTCTGGTGGATTGGAAATCGAGGAACTACTGGGTCTTTCAAAATATCCTCAGGCCAGCTAAGGATGTAGTGAAGGCATCTGTGAAGGAATGGATTGAATTTGAAGACAGCAGGGACTAAAGTCTTAAGGATCAACTAGGTACTTTTAAGTTCAATGGTTAAAGACTTTAGTTTTTAGGTCGTGCTGCTTATTTCTTACTGTTGTTGGATAGATGTCTGCAGATTTGAGATTGTATTTTTAGCTGTCATTAGTCAGTTGATCATTGTTGGGTTTATGTTCTGTTAGTTGCATTGGGATCAGATGTTGTTGCTCTGCCGGGCTACTTGTTATTTATAGGTTGGGTATTGATTTAGAGCACCTGCGTGTGTTCCTCTCATTTGACTTCGGTCGGGTTAGGCTATTTAGCCGTCGAACTTTGTACATTTCTTCAGTTCTATTCAATCTACCGTTTCGATAAAAAATAAAAAAATAAAAAAAAAAAAGGTTTGATCATTTTTAAAATAGTAACAGTTTCCCGCCAAAAATTAATTTGTTACTATAAAAGGAAATTTTGTATCATATTGGTAATAACAATTTAAATAATTTAATTTGTTTTAATTTCTATAATCACGTGACATTTCTTTTTGGTATCATAATAATAATTAAATAATTTTAGTTTTTTCTAATTTCTATAATCGCAGTATGTTTCATTTGATAATGGATAACCAACTACCACCCCTTATTTATGTTATAATAATGCGAATATTTTGATTCCTATATTTACAGTAGTCTTTTTCTTTTAAAAGATTAATTGGAACCTTTTTTGGCTATTATGATTTTTTTAAGTCTTTGGAGTTTACGAAAAAAATGGTTAAATAATTTATTTTAACTCCCGAAATAAGGTTTATACAAAATAACTTATACATATATTATGAAAAATATGTTTGAATTAATATTATATTGTGACATTTTAAAAAACTATGTTACGAAGTCAAAACTTATATAAAAGAACATCTAGAAATTGAAATTTATTGAAATAAAAAAATTGGGTAAAAAAACTCTAGATAACATCATCATGTACAATGTAAAAAATAGGGTGAAATCAATGTTTATTATCCTTTGTTTGAACTAGAATGGGTCCTATTACCCCACGACACTGATCAATTTCAATAAAAAGAAAATATTTTAACTATTAACAGTGTGTTAATTTACAAATCACATTGAGAAAAAAAAATCAAAGTTATAACTATTATTTAATTTATAATCTATTTACTATCTAATAGCAATAAGAAAAATATAAAAATAGCATTACAATTTTTCGCTCAAATTTTCATTTTTTACTAATAATGGAAATGTTTTTTTTAAAACATTTTTTAGATTCTCCCACCCATCACATGTTTTCAAATTCGAAATTAATTCCACCAAATCACTATATATTCGGTCAAAGCCATAAATTTGTTATATATGTTTGAAGATTTGTGTATTTTAAAAAATGAAAAACGAAATATATATATTTTACATATTCTATATATTTCCGGTCAAAGAATACTATATTGAAAAGCATCCTATATAATAATTGATTCGACAAAATATTTCAAAATATTAGAATTCTTAATCATCGATTTTTTATTTTTTTTTCAAATGATGATTTTCAAATTAAATAAGTTCTTATTACATGTACAAAAAATAAAACAAATTTACCTTTTAAGAATTCTATCTATAGTATTATCAATCTAATCTCTTTTCAAAAATATTTTTCCAACAACCCTTTTACATGTAATAATACATCGCGATGGACTTATTTAAGAATCCAATCTCCTTAGAATTTTTTTAAATTAACTTGACGATTGTATATAGTTTAAGAATTCAATCTCCTTACAATAACAACAAAATTAAACAAAGACACGACTTATTTCAGAAAATTTAAATTCAATATATACAAATATACAGCTTCAAAAAATTAATATATTTCCCAAATTATTAAATCAGTAATCAAATTTTAATATATTGTCGAATATTAGTCGAACTTATTTTTCTAATCTAAATTGTGATTGATATTTAGATTTGTTATTTACTCTAATAGATTCGAAAATACCATTCCAGTGATGATAAAAATCATCTACCAATTTTTTTTTCTTTGTATAAATAACTACTATGGAAAAAATATATTATATTGTTCAAATTTTTAATAACCCCAACAGTATTTTCAATTATACAATTGCACAGAAAAAATGTGCAATTTATATTCTAAACTAAATAATTATATATGTTAGATAGGATATTTCAACGAACTGTTGGTTCGTCCTTTGCATAAATCAATACTATGAGAATAATCTATTAGACTCATTAGATTTTATAAAATCCCAACAGTATTTTGGAAAATAATATAATTGCACAAACAAAATACAACGTTTAAATTCTAAACTAAATATATATATATATATATATATATATATATATGTCTTGATTGCATATTTCAACATTGAACCAGTATCAGTAATTCATGTATAAAATAATTTTCATTTGATTAAAAATATATACGTGGTCGACCTATTTTTTAAAATATAAATAAACACTAAGTTAATCTTTTAATTTCAAAAAGACTTTCTAATATTTTAATCATAATGCTATATTAATTGAAGGTGTGGATACCTCAGATGACAAACGCCTTCCGACTTTAGAGTACCTTTAAAATTTCAACAGAGGCAGTTTCTCTAATGGTTTCTCATGTCATGACGATTGACAAGAGTCATAGTCAGTCTTTATCACATGTTGGCATGTTCTTGAAAAGTCAGTGTTCAGTTATAGCCAGTTGTATGTAGCTATTTTCCGTGTCACTAATTAAAAGAGTTTGAAAATATTAGTTTGCAGGGAAGATAGAATATTGTCTAGATTTTTAATAATATGTAATAGTATTATTTATTCTTTTTTTTTTTATTTTTTTTATTTATAAATATAATAATAAGACTATGTAAATAACCTAAAAACTGTGCATTCCACCTGATACTGCACTAGTAAAATGCTGAACCCCATTGGAATATGTTAGTAGAAAATGACGACGCCGATTCGCAGGCTATCCTCCGCCCTAAAAAACCTCAATATAAACCCCACCGCCACGGCGGCCGCCACTGCCGGCCGCTCATTCTCCACTAATCGAACCACCGGCAAGGACAGAACCGGGGAGGACGAGTGGAACGACGCTTGGGAAACAGCATGGCTTCCCAACGACTTGGCCGGAAAATCACAACGCGCCCCATGGGAGTCCGATGTCAGCCTCTCCCTTCCCGTCGCGGATCAAAATCCCCAAACTGCCCCCTCCTCCCCGACGGAGCAGATGGATCCCGAGACCCAGGCTTTTGTGGAGGACATGAACGATAACTGGGATCAGAGGAAGGGCAAATCGGTCAAAAAGGACACCGATCGAGATGCCAGCAAGCCGGGACTGGGATCTTCGTCTTCTTCTCCGCTTTACAGCTTGGAGAACATCAAGAGAGATTATAGGCTGACGAAGCAGAAAATACACGCGGGGCTGTGGGCGAAGGAGATTGAGAAAATGGAGGAGGCTAAATTGGGGGATTCTGTTTATGGCGATGACGATATTGAGAAACTACTCGATAGCGCCTCTGAGTATATCACTTTTCCACACTCTTATCATTTTTATAAGAAAAAAAAGAAGGAAAAGCTCTTTGTTATATTTTATATATATAAGACTTTTGTTTTAGTTTTAGCTGTAATTGGCTGCATTCTGACAGTGCAAGCTGCATTCTGTGAGTTTTCTAAATTGTGTTTATGGTTTTCTTATGAATATGATTCTGGAACTCGGGATGGTGCTTTAGGCTCTTGTTGTACCTTGTCAAGTGTTTTTTTGTTCTTTGTTCCTGTTTGAGTGTGATCATTTGCAAATTTAGATGACCACACAGTAGTTTTAAACATTGGTAATCATAGTTAGGACTCGGAAGCTTAGTATTCGTGTCAATCATGAGATTTGAATTTATTTAACAGGACTGGCCAGTATTATATGTTCTTGAGGATTTCTTTGAAGCATATCAAAATGCAACTTCACTTGAAAGATTAAAAAGTTAAGTGATCCATTCATATTTAAAGAAGGTTTTGAGTCCATGTGTGAGGTGCTGTGGACTTACTCTCCCCATAGCAATGTTGCTCCACTGGAACTAAGGTTGCTTATAGTGATATGAATTTGAGAAGTTTTTTGATCATGTTCTTAACTGCTGTGGACTTACTCTCCCCATAGCAATTTGAGAAGGTTTAGGAAATCGTTTATGTGCTGGTTGAGGTCATGCTTAAATAGCTCATTTCTGGAAAATTTAGATATTACAGACATGTCTGATTCTACATGTCCAATTTATGTAGGATATTTGATTCTGCAAACAATGATTTTGGGGACCCGGAAACTGCTGGCTCAGAGTTAAAAAACAAGCCTGATGGCTGGGAAACAACATCAAAAGCTCAAGATGGCAATGTTTGGGATATGTCTCAAAGAGAAGAAGATATTTTAGTTCAAGAATTCGAGCGCCGTATTGCATTCAATAAATTCCAGGTTGTTAGAGCTCAACTTAATTGCTATTGTACTGCTAAGCTTTAAAAAGATCAGTTGTAAAGTACCATTGATCCCATTCTTTTTTCAAATCATGTAAGTAATATACAACTTGTGAGATCTCTTTCTTGTCAGTTATAGTTTTGCTAAACCTTAGTGGTATGCTTTTTATCAATGTGGTTTTGTTCATTTTTTCTTGATGTGGTTTTCAGATCGCGAGCTTCATAAAAACGCACATATTTAGCCGAAGGAGGCCCATTGATGGATGGAAGTACATGATAGAGGAAATTGGACCAAATGCAAGGAAGGGGAAAGGAAGTGTTTCGAGGCTGCCCAGTGTGTCTGAGGAATCCACTCAACCTTTCAGAGAGGAAAAGCCTTCCACTTTTACAGGCACTTATTCTTCTCCTAAAGGCCGATGATGAAATATAAACTTTTAGCCTAGTGTTGTTTCAGTGCTTTATTGAGCAAATGTGGTAGCAGTTTTGGATTGAGAGCGGAAAGACTTTCCTCCTGTTAATTTATTTGAAGTTCTTTAATTGGATCTATAATTATTTTTATTATTTTTTCACTTTT